>JADFUC010002150.1:0-541242 GCA_019722365.1 Lithospermum erythrorhizon | reverse complement strand
ATGGTATGCTGGTTACGTATTGCTTATATTGTTATATTGGGATGATGAGCGAATGATGAAATTGTCAAAATGGTTGTGGATTGGATTGGTTGGTTGCTAAGTGGATATTAGGGATTATGGTTGCGTGTCGTTGTTGAAGATATTGGTGATATGGAATTATGGATGGTTGTTTTGATTGGATGTGCTTCGGGTTGTTTTTGAGAGTTTATTTGTGGAGCATTGTTGTTGGGTGATTTATGTGGAGTTTATTGGATAAATGTATGGTCATTTGTGTGTGTGGAGATCGAGACCCCATCGTGACCCCCAGGTCCCGATGAGGTCCCGATCAGAAATGAATGAGGACTTCGATGCACGGCCATCGAGACGTAAGAGATTCCCGTCTTTCGATGGTCTGGAATCAACCTGATGCGATCGGACCAGCCGAGACCCCCATACCGAAATGGGTCGATGGGGTGTTAAAAACTTGCCCTATATTGTCGCCGAGACCCCAGCCGAGACCCCCGTGCTCGATGAGGTCTCGAACAAAAAGACCCCGTCGTCGAGACCCGGCCGAGATTTGCCGAATAGATGCCGATGGCGGTTATAACTTCACGATAAAAGCGCCCCATCGAGACTTCATCGGGACCACAGGTGCCGAATGGGTCTCGATGAACTCGACTCCCCATATATACCCGTTGTTAGTTTTTCCTTACATTTAAACGCGATTCCAAAATTTTGACCTATTCCAAATGTAACGTTCAGCCATTTCTACAAATTCATCGAAATTCACAAATTTACAATTAAAAATTGCTACATTGCCTTTAACTTAACTGAAAGCTCCGTTTCCTACTCGAATTTCTCACAAAATGACCCCAACCTACCCGAACAACCAAAAGGGCAAGGACCACCTTCAAAATCTTGAGCAATTAAATGCTTATATACGAGGTGGAAGTTCCTCGAATCATGAACATGAAAATGTGAAGTCATTGCCTCACAGAGGAGGAAAAGTGGAAGACTTGGCAAACTGATATACTTGATGGTACTACTATGATGGAGGAGATTTGGAGGGTGCTCGAATTCACAGGGAATTAATTGAAATTTCGAGAAATGGGAGAGAAGTACATGAATATGATATGTCTTCCAGATTTAGGTTTATTTCTTTATGAACATGTTCTTCTACCTTACAGTAGTAACAATTTGAACATTAAGTTGGAGGTTGCGTGGGTAGATCACAGGTATAAGTTGAAAAAATTTTGAGAGATGATTTAAGATTTGTGCAAAATGGATTTGCAAGTTATCTTGTGGATATATGTGGCCTCCGTTGAGGAGATTGAGTCGGCCAGATGTGACCCAGTGGTTTGAATAATGAATTAGGGGTTTAGAAATGGTTATAGGAAGAAAGGGTAGTTGATTGTCTTAGTGCTATGACTGTATCACAATTGAAAATTAGGTTTGTGAACTGCGCTTTTTGTGTCAGTCGGTCGTGGGTTCCTCGGGATAGGAATCCCGAGTCGGTTGGTGAACTCACGACTTACAAATTCTAGTATGACGGATAAATCTACCACTCTTCGTTGCCTTCCGTATGCAGAAGCGTGGTAGGCAACTCAGGCGGCAACCATATGATCACTTTACTCACTTGTCATGGAATCTTGGGGAGGAGATAGGGTGTTTCCGAGGGGTATGCCAGGGTGGGGGCATCCAGATCACCAAGAACACTCGGAACTGCGCGTCGCGTATCCACAATGTCGACTTTGGTGGAAGTGGGAAGCTAAGATCATGACGAGTGAAGATAGAAAGACCATCCAAACACTTATGGGAGGAAATGGTTTGGGGAGTGGGGATCGATTGTTTCGGATGATGATGAGGATGATGACGACGAGGACTTCGAGGATGATGATGATGATGATGATGTAGGGGAGATGACGGTGGCAATGAGAACCACCGGGAAGTGAGGAGTAAAATATTTCAAGACCACGAGACAAGACTAAATGACATTGTTAGAAGGCAACAAGTCATTGAGGAGAATCAAGGTATTATCATCAAAGAAAACAAGAAGCTTAAAGATTATGTGAAAGGAATTATAAATTCCTCTCTTTGTTTAGCGATGGTAATGAAAAGTTGAAGGCCAGCGAAAGTATTTGGCTCTGCGGATGGTGGGGCGAGGTGGGCGTGGATAAGCGTTGCAGATTCAAAATTACCTGCAGTGGTACCTCTCCTAGGGGATTGGGATCAGGCCATCCTTGTGTGTGAGGGGCGGATGGTATGGGATCTGCTTTGTGAAGCCAAGCGGAGGTCAGATCAATTGAAGGACTATGATGGCTTGGACGATTGTCTTGTTTATGTATTTATGACTTGTTTAGACTTGTTTTTCTACTTTTGTGATGATCTCAAAGGGAAATATTTAGACTTATCTTTTTGTTATGGTTTCTGACTTTGAGTAATTTTAGTTCTCTTGCTCTTGTAACTTGTTGGATGTTTTTACTCACTAATAACGTATTTGGGTGTTTATTGTCACATGGGTATTGCCGTCTTTATATTATTGCTTGACTTGTTGCCTATATAGATCCATGGATGTTTTTGTTCATAAGAAAACGACAGAATGTATGTTGAGGGGCGTGGCTTTATGTTTTACATTTTAACCGCAGCATAAGTCATTCGATGCCTCTCCTTCAAGGGGGAGTTTGTTTTGGAATAAGCCAGGTCCATTCCAGACCTATTTTTGAAGATAACAAATTGTTTAATCGAACTAATCCACGTTTTTGAGTGAGCGTGTATTCGGGTTTATTCCTAAATAAGTTCAGTGCTAAAATTGTTGATCGAGTTCGGAGGCTGGGTGATGAGTCAATGGCTTGCCAAAGCCACTAAAAGGAGCTTCGTGTTATTGCTTTTTTATAAGTTTGTAAGGAAACTCTTTTTAAGTATTTTGTCGTTTTAAATTTGTGAGTATAGACTTTTGCCATTTTAAACTTAATTGTGTTTTGAAAAAGCGAAGGTCATTACTTTGAATCATAAGTATAGATTGATTCATAGTTAAATTAAATGCGAATGAGCGTGGCGTTGGTTTAGAATTAGCTTGGCAGTACAGAATTGACACTATGAACCGTAGGACTCCCTTGAGAGGGTGCAGTCGCTGATGTCGAGACCGCCCGGAACCCCAGGGTACCGATAGGGTCCCGATGATCGAGACCAGGCTACCGATAAGGTCTGTAGGCGAGAGCATAGCGTTGCCTGGTCCCGTCGGGCTCGCCGAGACCCCACCGTACCGATGGGGTCACGATGCGGAGGAGCTTCACCCCAAACTCAAATTTTGTCGCTATATAAGCCCCTAACTTTCAAAAACCTAAACTGACTTTGCAACTTCTTGAAACCTAATTCCCAAAACATTGCTTCTTTGATAAGCAAAAGGCAAAAGTCGCTAACTTCTGCGTTTATTGCTTACATGTCTTTTGTGAGAGTTTCTGGTTGTCTATGACAAATACGTTCATACCGAGCATTTATTGTTTTGGGTAAGAAATCCTTATTATTAGAGCGTAGGGTTACTATTCTAGGTTGAGTAGTACTTTGAAATCTGAGTGTGTTCTTGGGTTCGTCAGGACCAGATTGGGAGTTGAAATCATGTGGGTAGGCTAGGTCGTTAGTGTAGAATTGCAGTGTTTGATAATGAGGCTTGAGAGAAGTTCTTTGTAATCAAACATTTCTTGGTAGTGCTCTTTAATCACAGTTGGAAAGCGGTCGGCGATGGGGCTGGTAATATCTTGATGTATTGTATTTCTTAACTCGCTACTTTCTTTTACTTTTAAGTCATCGTTATATTATTACTAATCGTCTTGTTGTTTTATTGTTGTTAATCATTACGAGCTTAGGTTGCTCCGAGATTTATCAGCATTAGAACATATTCTTATTTTTGTAATTCGCATTGTTAAATTAAAGCCCAAAAAGGGAATAATTTAGTAAGCCTTATTAATACATACAGGTTGAATCTAGGCTAGCATTATAGAACCAATTCCTATAATTATGAAATCCATATGAGATATAGAGGAATAGGCTATTATTTTTTTTAAATTTCGTTGATCAAGAGATGTTAAAGCTGCATAGATGATTTGTGGAAACTGTTTCTTCGTGTTACTACTAAAGAGAGGCTGTGATCAACTTTCCTTTACTTTGGCCATGGTTTAGAGGAGATCAAGTGCTAGAAGATGCAAGGGTTCCTTGGTTTAAGATCTTATGGTTGCTATAGTTTGTCTCCAAATACTTGGGTCTTTTTCTACATGTTCTTGTGTAACGTAATTTTTTCGCGGTACTCGGCATTATTGGCCAAAAGGTTGTAATTCGGTATTGTCTTCAAATGTGAGTGTATTTTGTTTCACTTGATATGGTTTGTTCTTTACAAAATTGTTGCTTTCTTAATTTCTTTAGAAAATGAAGCACAAGAAAAAACATATAAAGGAGGCTCATATCAAGATATATATATATCATGCATTATGATATGTATCAAGATACATTTCATTCTCCAATTGAAAACCTTGATATATCATACATTACGATATTATTTTATAAGTATCTTATGATATCTACATAGTATAGCGTACAATTAATTACAATATGGTATATAGAATAGTCGTAGGTTGTTAACGAATCGAGTTCGAACGATTTTTCAAGTCTGGTCTGTGAAGTCGACTATCGAGTGGATTGGGTTAGTGGATTCATTCTCAACACTAAGAATTGGGCATATTGAAGATAGAGGATTCAGAATCAAAATAATTATCATGACGGCCTAAAGTAAAATAAGAAGGAAAAAAATCTAACCGTTAATGGAGGGCCCAACTTTGTTACCTTTTGCACACTACCTTTCACTGGTGTCATAAGCACACCCCAAACAGTGTAAAATATATACCTGAAATTACTATTTTAGTCCTCTCTATTTGTCTTTGAGGAAGTTTCAATAGGGGCAAAATAGTCATTTACATGATTCTTAACACTGTGTGGTTATTCAGAGCCAAAATGACCTGATTGCAAAATCTATATTTTTCTCCTTTTTAGCCCATTCCAAATCTTTAAAGCACAAACCCTTCACTTTCTTCATCTCATAGCAATTCCATAAACAAAAATATTCAAAGAAGATATAAATGTATAACCTAATCACCTCTCGTCGTAAACCCGAAAAATGGCTTTGAGATCTCTTGATAATGCTTTACCAATAGCACTAGAAAGGCCGAAAAAACAACCCAAATCTTCTGCAATTTCAACTCCATCTCTCATCAAACAAACTGATATTATGAATGATGAAAAGCCAAGATTCCCGTGTGTACCTCCTCGCCTTAAAGCTTCAATTGAGTATATCTTATCAGAGAATCTCAAACCCCTTACTGATCCTGAAACCAAGATTCAAGTAAGTAAATGGAAATGTTGATTTATTGATGTTTTTTCAGTTATGGTTTTTTTAGGTTTTTAGAAATGTGGTTTTGGTTGTTGTATTATTTTGATTTGATGGGTTTCTTGAACTTTTTTAGGGGCTTGTTGGAGGGTTGGAGTCAAAAGATTGGTTGGTGGTTTGTGAATCTCTGAATGACGTTAGGCGATTCGCCCTATTTCATTTCTCTATTCTGCAGCCACTATTGTAAGATTATCTTGCTGATTAACTTGAATGCGTTTGTTCATTTGAAAATTGAGATTTTTTTGTTTTGAATGGATTTGCTGATATGTGTGTGTTAATGAAGGGAAAAGGTGTTGATGGTTATAGTGAAAGCAATGAAGAATCCAAGAAGTGCTCTTTGCAAGACTTCGATCATGGCTTCATCCGATATCTTCAAAGCCGCTGGCGATATCTTGCTGGAGCTTCCTGACTCATCTGATGCATTTCAGAATGTGGTAAGTAAATTAAAGCATCAATCATTTTGATGAGAATTATGTGTTCATTTGGGTTGTTATTTACAGATGTTGCAGCTATTGATGAAAGCTTCTCAAGATAAAAAGTTTGTATGTGAAGAAGCAGAGAAGGCCCTCAAGACATTGGTTGATTCATTGACCCCTCTTCCATTACTTCAAAAGCTTAGGGCTAATGTTAGCCATTCAAACATGAGGGTCAGAGCAAAAGCTGCTGTTTCAATCTCAAACTGTGTGTCCAAGATGGTATTTTTGTTACTCCATATTACAATTATTTTGGTTCTGGTGAACATATTGGTGGTTGTTATGCTAATATTTTGGTATTTTATTTGTTTCAGGAACAAGAAGAAACGAAGGAATTTGGATTGGTTGAGTTGATTAAAATTGCTGCAAATATGTTGAATGATAGGCTCCCCGAGGCAAGAGATGCAGCTAGAAAAATCATAGTTTTATTATATGAAGCAGTGACAAAAGATGAAGAAGAAAAAACTTGGAGTCACATAGCTTTGTCAGGAAAATCTGTCAGCTACAGATACTCAAGCTATGGTTAAACTTGTCTCCTCTTAATCAAACTAGCTTCTTAAAGTCTTGTCTGTCCAGCTCTTATGGATGAGGATATTGGTCTGGATATAGAAGTCTCATGTAGATGACATTGTTTACATCTTTATGATGAGAACATATTACTTCTTGTTTGATCATATTCATGTTTATTACTATGAATTAACTGTTCAATTGATAATGCATTATGTAAACTCTTAATTTGCAGTTTCTGCATGAATGATAATTAGCCATGAGCTTCCAATAAATCCATATTAATGACAAGTTAACAAGAGGTTTGAGCATATAATTATGCATGAGCTTCCAATAAATCCATATTAATGACAAGTTAACAGAGGTTGAGCATATAAACTTGGAAGATAGTTTAGAAGCTTAAAACTAACCAGACAGCGTAAGGTTAAAGCATGCCAACTTTGAGCTTTAAGGGCAACCATGTGAAGTCAACCGGTTATTTAACGGCGGACATAACATATATTATTAGAGCATATATTTGAATGTGTATGTAGATTGTATAAGTAATATTAAAGGTTCGTTAAAATTACGTAGATTAAATATAGTGCTGATTTAATTTTAAGTTAAAGACAATAATACCAATTCTCTAACTTAGAAATAAGATAGAACATAATAGATAGAATGAAAGCCGGAAATGGAGCCTTTGAGAGAGCCAGAGACGAAATAGGTTTTGTAGTTTTAAGAAGGAGCAGGCAGGTGCTGACCGGGGTTTACTTCTAATACTGTCTGTTGGGTCATTGGCCAACGAATGATAATATCATACGTTTTTTATGGTAACTAGTAGAGTTTACTTCTAAGATTGGATAATATGAAAGCGCATCTGGTGTAGTGGTATCATAGTACCCTCCCACGGTACTGACCGGGGTTCGATTCCCCGGATGCGCATTAATAAATATTTTTGCTCACTTTGAAACAAATATTTTACATACTCAAACTAGCACACTTATAAAACTATTCAGATTACAGTAAAAGAAAAATTAAGTAGACTTAATACCATATCAACCATCAAAAATCAAAGTCAACATCAACAAATCCTCCATCTGTAAGCATATCACCAATCAACAACCCACCAAGTGCTCCTCCGAGCAGTCCGGCCCCCATGCCTAGTTCAGCCTTATTATTCTTCTTTGGCGGTTTTTGCCCTGGTGGAGCGTATCCATATCCTGGTTGTGGTGGCGGATAACCATACCCTGGTGGTGGTGGGTGAGGATACCCTCCATAAGCTGGTTGCTGTGGGTATCCATATCCTGCATATTGTGGAGGAGGAGGATGGGGATATCCTCCTTGGGGTGGTGGTACATTATGATATTGAGCAGGTGGAGGATGTCCTTCTGCATGGGGTGGGGGTGCGTAAAATCCTCCCGTTGTTATGACAGGTGCAGGAGGTGGATATGGGGGTGCAGAGGGTGAATATGCTGAGCTGGAACCTACACCACGAGCAGGCAGGATTTAGGACATTAATAATAGATGTTGGGATTGTTGTTTATAAAACTTGGACAGCCATAAAATGAAGATAATATATAATTACGATGTCATTTTTTCATACTAACCATGAGGTGGTGGATATGCCATGGTAGGCTGCTCCTCTGCCTTTTTAACTTTGCCCCCAAACTGATAGGCAAAGTTGATGAATCCCTTGGGCTTTCCATCAGGTTTCCTGACTTGATAACTAACAAATTGCCTCTTACCATCAATGGCTTCAGGCGATTGAAGCAGTTCTCTGATCGGTACATGTACTTCGCCTATATCTTTATCTCCGAGGGCACGTTCACATTTCACCTTAAAAACAATGGAATGGTGGCTCTGCTGAGCTGCAGATTCGTCTATCACAAATTCAGCTTGGAAATTCCAGGTGGGGTTGGTGCCAGCGTCTTTGTCCACCGGTGTTATGACCTTCTGCTTTGACTTGCTGCCTGTGATGGAGATGATGATATATACATCCATCTTGCCAATAAGATTGACTTTGTTAATGTCTTTGGCTGAGAGAACGGTAACCTCCAACGCACGTTGCGCCATCTTGCTCAGCAATGATGGAGAAATGCACAGTTTGAGGAGAAGGGAGAGGATTAAGGCCAAAATGATGATGAATTAGTAATTTTAAAGGGAAGGGAAATGAACTAAGTCAACTTTGACACAGTCCCTTCCATGTACTAATTTACTATATACTTGGATGAAAATAATACATAAGCCACTAGTAATACTATATCAATTATAGTATATGTTTGACTTTGTTAATTAATGATAGTATGTACTAGTAATATTTAACTAGACCAAGTGAAGAGGACACCAGTTTTATTATGTTTCTGTTTATTGATACCTCTAATATGGAGAAATTTCCTACTCTTCCTGATGACATATAATAGACTAGAAGGATTCCATCAATATTTATTCCAAGATTGAATTGGTCAAAAAGAATAGTCAAGAAATGGAATATGCTACTGCCAAGTAGTTGAAAAAGATTATCTAGAAGCTCAAAATATATTTATGATCATTGAAATGTAAAAGAAATTTGAGGATTATAATTAATTCTTTCATACTAATTACAAACTATGTGAACAAGTGTACTCAATTGACATACAATGGTCACCCCCCCTCCCCTCTCTAAATTCACTATACATTGTTCACTTATTCTACTACTATCATCCATCATCTCTTTTGGAAGTTGAATGCCTTGATTGAATAGGCAAAGATGAAGCCGAAGACAATGGTTATTCCTGCTATAATGACTGCAACATATCCCAAGAAATCATGATGATATCCAAAGTAGTCTCTCACAAACTGTTCCACTGTTTCATTTGTGTCAAGTCTTTCCTTTACATCACCATATTGTGAAACAATCAATCCATAGAGTGTCCAAGAGATAGGACATATGTAATAATACCAACTCCACCAAACTGGCATTCTCTGTCAAATTTACAAATCAAATATATTTTAGATAAGATTCAGGTGGATAAAACTCGTGATATCGATATTGATGCTAGCGACGATATAAGGTTATAAATTGTACTCAAGTACTTACGGTTTTGGGAACGATAAATCCTGAAAACAGATTCCATAATCCAAAGAATGATGTCGAGATTATAGCAGCAATGTTGTGGTTCGGGGTTATGGCCACTGTCATCATCCCATAGAATGTGAAGTACAACAAAGTGAAAAACATGAAGAAGAGGTACCATAAGAACTTGGCAACGTTCCACTCGAACCCAATCATTGAGTAAACTATTACTCCATAGATGATTGTTTGAATGAAAGTGTAGGGGAGCTCTATCATAACCTGCAGCGCGCATGAGAAGCAGTTAGAGAATAGTATAAAAAGTAGCTTGTTTCTGTGTGATTTGCATTGCGAAATCTGACCAGTTCAGTAGTACCTGTCCGAAAGCATATGGCAAAGCTGAATACATCCCAGCAGAGCGTTCTCTGTAGAAGACGATCCTCTCAATAGCAACAACTGGCTGTACTGTTGTTGCATTTTGAAAGCCAAGAAATATAATGGCAATATACATGGAACCCATTGAGTTGAACAAATCTTGTTGACGCCTCCTGCAGTAGATGGTAAAATATATAATATCATTCAAATGAAGCCATCTTTTTATTTTATTTTTGTAATTTTATTGGAAATATATTTTAGTCCTTATCATGTGGTGGTCTCTCTTTACTTTATAGTTAATTTATTACAGTATATACCTTTCGGAGCCGATACCCCAAAATATTGTCCCAAACATGAAAGCTATGAATGTTGTGAAAAGAAGTCGGACTGCTGTGTATAAGGGATTGCGCCAATACGACCAATGCTGCTTCCAGAGGCAAGCCATACACTGAGTGAAGAATGACTGAGTATACTGAGTAGGGAAGTAAAGATCCTTGGAACCTGGTGCTGGATGGCTTAGTTCTTTCACCAATTCTTTGTTTCTCCTATAAAGATCTCTCGGTTAAAATCAGAAACATCAAGAAATTATTAAATTTACATATCGAGCTAGATATATAGCACGATTATGAAATGCAAGTAGATGCATCAAACTCAGAGAAAAATATCCATCCAGGAAAGGGGCTTGTCTTATTATAAGTAGTCTCACCGATATAGTTCAGAGCTCTTGTAAAGCTCTGCAAAATCAACTCCCAGAGCTACCTCTTGTGCTGCTGAAGTTACATCCAGCATCCAAGTTGCCGGATTGTAGCCTTCTTTGATCTTTGGGACTCCATTAATGCCCTAAAATGATTAAATCCATAGTATCTATAAAATTCATATATCTCATGTATTTTAAGGATGCAGTAAGCTCTGCACGTTTCTTACCTCAAAATATTTGATGAGCTGAAAAGAATGCTGCCCTAAGGGACCAACATATATTTCTTCACCTCCCCGTTTTAGGAAAAGTAACTGTAGAAGAATTGCTAGTAGTTAATATAGGGCCAGTAATAAGTTAAAAATTTCAACAGTTTGTCAAAACTCACAACCAAAATTGCAGAATTTGTCAGTAACTATATATTTTTCATGTAATTGACGACCACATATATATTTTTCATGTAAATTGCACAATTCGTCCATGACGATACATTTTTCATCCAAGTTGCCGGATTGAATCCTTCTTTGAGCATGTGAACATTTACTGATCAACACAGTGTCTGCTGAAAAGACACGTGATCATTTCGGGTCGGTGCGTTATTAGATTTGTTGGACTGGGCTCACAAACTACCCGAGGTCAAGCACGCTTAACAATAAAGTTCTTATTAGATGAACTTCCGAAAAGAAGATGCATCTTGATGGTATGAGTAGTACCAATCAAATCATATCAAATCTTATCACACACATTTTTGGGTCGGGTATTACAATGTCCAATATATTACCTCATCAAAAGCATCAAAGATGTCAATGCTTGGCTGATGGATGGTGCACACCACAGTTCTACCGGTATCAACTGTATTTCTCACCGTCCTCATCACAATGGCAGCAGCCCTTGCATCAAGTCCTGAAGTTGGTTCATCCAAGAATATGATGGATGGATTGGCCACCAGCTCAACTGCTATGGTTAGTCTCTTGCGTTGCTCAATGGATAGACCATTCACCCCAGGCAATCCAACAACTGCATCCTTCAGTGGGGTTAGCTCCACAAGCTTCATAACTTCTTCTACAAACACCTGCATGCATCATGCGATTAGAATAACACTATATCTAAGAGTATAAAGAAAGAATTACTAGCCAGTACATTTCTTGTTGCAGAGTTGACTTCAGGAGGCAAACGAAGCCAAGCAGAATAGTGCAAGGATTCGGAAACAGTTACATGAGGCGAATGAATATCGGTTTGCTCACAGTATCCTGCTATACGTGCAAATGTTTGTTGCTTCTTTGGGTACCCGGATATTGAAATACTTCCTTGAATGTACCCTCCAGTTTTCCTTCCAGCCAATACATCCATTAGAGTGGTCTTACCAGCACCACTAACGCCCATCAGAGCTGTCAAAACTCCAGGCCTGAAAGCACCACTAACACCTTTCAAGAGCTCAAGCCGATCTTCTGTTATGCCTTGAACTCTCATTTCCTGCACATGCATGCATGAAATTACATTGTTACAATGCTTTATATAGAGAACTAAACAAACCACATGCGAAGTTGTGGACTAAACTAGAGGGCTAGGCATAATTCAAAATAAGGGAAATATGTGTGTATAAAATTGATGGTTACCTGTGGCATATCCACTGAATATCTAATCTCATCAAATGTTATTGAAAGGGGTTCAAAGGGCAGAACCATCCCACTATTCTTGTTAGCGAATGCAGTAGTACTTATCTGGACATCGCTCCCTGATGTTATAAATTAACGTGAATTAGAATCTACTTTCTTAATTTGCCTATTTATATACACATGTTATATCTCATTTTATTGGCAGGGGTAGGGTCTAATGAAGTAGATATTCATTGACAACAAACCAGGTTTATTTCCCCTTGATGATAGTTCAACAGTCTGGTCAGTTTTACAGGAATGCTTCTCTTGCAAGGTTTCTGCAGATATGACAGGCCAACCCTTCCCCGGTGCTGCATCAAATTTACACATTAATTTGATCATTTAGAATCCAAAATCTGATTGTTTCAGAATTCAGACTTAAGTAGGTAAATACCAAGAAGATAACAGTTTGAAACATCCTAATTGACATACAATTGCTGATGTACAGAAGATGCACTTACGGTTAAGATAAGAGAGAGTTAAAGTGAACAGAAAGTTGAATAAAATAATATGTCCAAGGAGAGCTCCAACTCCAATCCAATACCAGTTTGCTTCCGGAAAAATTCCTCGAGCCTTCAATACTGTAACACCCAATGGTTCTGTAGAACCTGGAACCACCTGCAAGACAACATGCATACAGATAGATCTGTCATTATCAGTTATTTTCAGTTTCACATTTTGGAAAATCTTGGGGAAATGCTCACATGTTTCCAACTATGTCCTAGAAATTCATTCACACTTATAGCATTCTGCCCGTACATCAATGGAGAGATCCAGTAAACCCAAGACCACCATGGTCTAATGTCATCTGGTAACAAATAAATAGATATATCAATAACAGAAGACTTCAAATCAGTAAACTTCAAATAGTCCAAGCCTGTTGGCATCAGCCTCACCTCGGGATAAGATAAATCCACCCATTACAAGAACTGTAAGTAATGCAAAAGCTCCAAATGTATTGGCGATAATCAAAGTCCTCCCTAAAGCACCAATGAACCGAAACATTGCTGAGGCCACCTGATTGATACATATTAGCAAAAAGATCTGCTTGAAAAACCTGTCATTTCACTCACCTGTTAGTTTAAGAACCTAAATAATTTCATAAAAGAGCGGTCGATGAAGAATTACCTTCCAACGTTTGGATCGAATCCAATGACATAATAAGTCATGCACGACCACATAGATGCTTCTATCAAAGTTACAGGAATCTTGAGAATCCATGTAGGCAAAGAGTATGCCCAAGCAGGGAAAAAGTGAAGGTCTCGATGCTTGTAAAAGGAGGGGAGTTTCATGATGCTAAGCGAAAGCTCTGAGTATCCATTAAACATAACCATGATTAGTCCATAAAATAGAGCACCTAGAAAGACTGAACCATCGTCAGTTGTCTCCTTTGTCATCTCAGTCCGCAAGAACAATGTCATTGTCACGAAAGCCATAATCATCAGCTGAAAATGTGATATACTAGCAGTTATTTTCAGTTTTTTATAGTAGGGTCCTAGAGTAATGCATTTGCAAACGAACTTTCTCCATCATACATAGAAAATATTTAGTAGACAATAGACACAAATTGCTAGTATCTACTAAAGAAATTAAGCAACTCAGTTGCGTCAGCTTGAATATGTAGACAAATGAGTTCCTCTTCATAAGAAGGAATTCTCTTGATGTACAAGCTTTCAGAAGTTCTTTCTTGCTAACACCATATCTTTTGGTGATCAGAGCATCAGGATGACTCTTGTCCTTGTCAAAAGGAACAGCAAGCTCATCGCCAAGTTTCCTACCCACGTGGAATGATTGAAATGCTTCAGAAAATTCCCAGGAGGTAACAAATTGATAAGGTTCATCTTTCAGTGCCCAATACTGCTGTTGATCTTTCCTTGATGTCACCTAGCAGTTTCAGAGAAAGATATTACTCCAAGATGATTAAAAAATAATTCTACTCGAAGTCAAAGGTATAATATTTCAAAGTTGTAAGACTGAATAAGCTACTTCTTGTAAGAAATCAGCAACGCCTTTTCTAGCTGGACATTTGAAGCCCATGGATTCAAAGAATTCTAGTATATTTTCACATGGTCCCTGGTATACAACATGGCCATCTGATAAAAGAATTATATCGTCAAATAGGCCATATGTTTCTGGTGCAGGCTGCAAAAGTGAGACGACTGTAGTTCCTTGAAAGATGTGAATGGATTGCCTAATAGAATTCACAATCTGAAATGTCGTTGAGCTGTCTAAACCGGTTGATATCTCATCCATAAAAAGAGCTCTTGAAGGTCCGACCATCATCTCCCCTGATCATTTTATTGCAGTAAAGATATTACTTCTAGAATACAAGCCAAGCCAACATATATTAGAGATTATTCAATCTTTTCATCAATGGTTTACCTGTGGTAACCCTCTTCTTCTGTCCACCAGAAATTCCTCTTATCATTGCATCCCCAATCAGCGTATCAGCACAGGCTTCAAGTCCTAAAATCTGAAGGCAAACTACTATTTTGAGTAAATACAACTGAGAACATTTTTTTGTTATAGTCTGAATTAAGGCAGAACCTTCAACATATAATCTGCCATAACACCTGTCTCCTGTCCTTCGATTGATACTGCCTGGAGAAAAATAAAATCACCCATGATTATTGAATTAACAGTAAGGATAAAAGCCACAAACATGCAAGTTTACTGTTGGAAGGATTCGACCTTCAAGAAAATATCAATATCAGGGTCAGGTTTAATATTTGCTTCTTTTTCCCTTCTAGCTAGCTCTGCCAGCATATCTGCAGTTTCATACTTGACTTAGATAAATTAATCGGAACAGAATTGAATAGAATAGAAAATTAAGAGCATTGAGCTGATAAGTCACTGACTACAACGAGCTCCAACGCCTTGACATCTAGCTGAAAATGCCAGGGTTTCTCGCACTGTCATTTCTCCAATATGGAGATCATATTGACTGATATAAGCTGATGTTCTCTGTGGTTCAAATTCATCCATTCCGTGACCATTATATGTTACTCTACCCCGTTCCTGATGTTTCAAGGGCTAAAATTAGTAAGAACATGGAAACACATACTAAGAAATATATATTAGTGAAACGAATTAATTAGAATAAGCTAACTCGTAAAAAAAGGTTTACCATCTTAACATCAGGTTCAAGTTGTCCAGCTAATGCTAAGAGCAAGGTGGTCTTCCCGGAACTTGGAGGTCCTAGAAGCAGTGTCATCCTGCAAATCTACCAGTTTAATTCCATTTGAATGAAGAAAACAAGACAAAAGGATCATACGGATTCCTATCAAAAGGGGATCATTCTAACCTCCCAGGTTTGATTATTCCACTGACATCATGAAGTATTGGGAGTGGTTTCTTCCTACTAGGAAGAATATGCAGGTAGTTCAAGAATGTCTGAATTGGCGGAAACAAACAAAAAGAAACAAGAATAAGAAAACAATGATGAATGAGATAAAAATATACTCCTTTGATAATTGTGTCGAATACACATTAACATGTTCCAATGCCTTCAAGAGGCTCCCGCCTAAGCGGGGTCGGATAGTACACAACCTTATCCCTGTAAAACAAGGAGGTTGTTTGCGAATTGACCCAAGAGTGGAGTGCAAACACTACCTACGACTTCACAGTATATAAGAAGCGTAGGTGCATTTGAGGGCTTCATTACCTCTAATGTGTTAACAGAAAAATTGAGAACGGTAGGGAGTCCCCTGCTTCCTACATATGCTGCTGCCTCAATATTCAGATGTTCAAACCGGACCTCAATAGTTGGTAGCAGAATGTTTACTCTATATAAATGAACAAATTATATAACATATATGTGGAAAATGAAAACAAACAAATATGGTAATAACTTAATGCAGTAGTAAGTAATACATTCATAAGACATTGTTACCTATCAATGCGGCTTTTGAGCTTCAACAAGAAGTTCTCATTGTCTTGCTCAGCAATTTTGACCAGCCTATCAATGAGATTGGCCCTTTCTATAAACCCAAGATTGGTTATGTCTATCTCCCTGTGTTTTCCTTCTCCTTCGTTGAGAATGCCTCGTCTGATGCGAAGATAGGTAGGTAGTTTTTCGATAGCAGCCCATTTGAGTGCCTCCTCATCATCCTCTTCTGATCTTCTGCTTGAGGCCGCGAAAACATCCACGCCCCTGTGACTCCTCCATATGCTCGAACTTCCTAAACGACCACTGTTATTAATATTAGAATCTTCCATTTCTGTTTTTCAACTTACTCTTACCTTCTCATCAGCATTCAGGTGCTGCCTGCTCTATTGGATAGAACAGAGAACAATACTGTGTTTTCTGTCGAACTAGTATGCATGCACGCAAGCACGCAGTATTTTCTTAATATTATCTTCTTGTATCAGTAGTTGTTAACAAATGATGAAATAAAAGAGTCTGTCCTATACTACATTTATACATTATAACTGCTCTATATGAGTATAAAATACATTACTTTGACTGCAGTAAGGCATCAGCCATTGCTTCATCTTTTTTGTTTCATTTACCAACTGAGAGTCTAGGGGACGGGCAGTGACGTAGCTTAGAAGAAATCAGGACGGTTCCCCATCAACTTAAAAAAATTTACTATATATCTTATAATTATAAGTTATTTTACAAAAAAATATAGTAATTGATCCCCTTAATATTCAAATAGATTCATTTAAATATATTTTATATTTTTGGTCTCCTCTCAATTTTGGTTCAAGTCCGATAGTGACGAATAGGACATTGGTTAGGTTCTTAGGGAATCAATGAATCATATGGAGAAAATGTACAGCCTGTCTATTTTTTTTATTTCATTTAAAAATGGTGTTTATATACAGAAGTACATGAGTAGGTCACCATCTTACATATGAAGACAACTATGCAAATCCTAAGAGGGATAGAGCATCTTATAAGGGAATAATGTTGACACTTAATAGAATATTGAGAAGAACTAAAACGCACATCTTGGGTGGTAGATTCCAAATCGAGACATAAGAGTTTGAATGTAAAATATACCAACATTATACTATTCTTGGTAAATGGTTGCTATTAGATGGAAGATAATTTTATGCAACTATTTCCCCCTCTCCCCTTCTCTTATTTATCTCTTTTCCTGAAGTTCTCAAGGGGAAGCAACATAAACAGCAACTATTTCCACGCAACGTGCTTTGGACCCTTTTCAGTTATGAAAAAAAAAGAAGCAACCGCACGCCGTGCACGGTTGATCCCAACCCAAGATTGAGCAGTGGAAATAGAAGTACAAGCATAGTTTATGAATGTTTTTTATAACATGGATCGTTCTCTGGCAATGTTCAGCATCAAAGATAGAGATTCTACCAATCATACTCAACATACATGAATATTGCTAAAGATGAAGTTTGAAGCAACCATATATAACACTTAGAACCATTTCAAGAAACATGCTATTTAGGTAACCAGTCCCAAATTCCATCCCAGTGTAACAATCATTCCAGAATCAAACTGACCTTAAACCACCAATGAAGCCATATTAGCCAGCCTCGCTTACATAGAAATCAACAGCAAAAACACCGACAGAACAACACAAGGACAGAGGCTTCTCAGGGTCGGTGTTTATTACCCTCCACATTAGAGGACTCGATAGCCAAGTGAGTACTAGAAGATAAGGTGACGATATCTACTCACAACCCCATAAACCAAACAACGGTTTACAATTACAAACTTTTTCAGCTCTTGCATGCCAAATCTGTTGTCATTCACAACAAACTGTTTACAGGTTCCATGAAGGGCTAGGTTCACAGATCCAAAAAGCATGCAAAATTGGGAAGCAGACTATATTGGACATGAACCCAACCTGCATAGGAAATTGTATCTGAACGACAGTATTCCACAGATATACTTGACTGCCTTATATGAGGCTAGCAGTATTTGACTACATACCAAACATGTTCGCCTGCTTAACATGTAGCCAACATTAGATCATTGTCCCCGAGCTAGGCAAAGTATTATGACCCTGAATAGACCATTTAAAGAATAAATGTATAATACGCTCCAAGTCTGATGAATATGTTCATCTAACTTCCGCAAAATTTATACAAAACCATCTTCGCCCATCAAGGAAAATGTAACATCTCTGTCAAACTGTAATCTCTCACGGGCTATAAAAATTGCCCTCCATCCAAGTCAAAATTTTACAAGTTCCCTCATCCCACCCCACAAAGTTAGCCAAATCTGACCATGTTATGCTAGATCGTCTCAGGAGAAGTTGACCATTTAACAATTTTTTATCATGTAATGGAAAACGATCCACTTTGTACACATACATGTACATAAACGTGACAATCTTAAACATCCTGGCTCCAATAATATGAAACTTCTGACTACTTCGATCTGGAATCCATAGAGCTTGCACGTGGATCAAAACTGGGAATCAACATATGTACAGAGGTTAGCCTAACCTCATCCTCCACCAAAACCAAGTCGGCTGATGGCTCCAATAGCATGCTGCACCATACGTACGAATACTTCTAGATCCTGAAATCCAAAGTCTATGACCTCTTTAACCGAAGAAATAATATTATCATGAGCCTGTCCGGCCATCATCTTAGCAGCAGCTGCAAAAGCACTCTGGGATTTTCTGACAGCCTCCATAGCAGAATTCACATCCTTTGTCTGGCAGATGAAAGTTCATGACAAAACTTACCTCATTGTAAGAAACAATGAATATGCTTAACTTGTATAGTAATATACACAAAGACAGAACGTGTCACATACGCAAACAATAACTACCTCTCTTAATGAATATTGCAAGCAGGCACATCTAAACAAAGGGGTCTGAAAATGACAATAAGCATCACTAAATCTATAGAGAAAAAGAAAATGAGACAGAGAGAAAGAGGAGTTGAACAAATACACCTAAAAGTATTCTCAATGCTCCTAGAAATTTAAGCTTCTACACCTAGAGAATGACAGTAGAGGGCCTAGCTTCTGATTATAAATCTTGCTTGGCAAGGCAAAATTTCCTCCCCTTGTATGTTTTTCGCTATCGCAAACAAAAACATCTTCATAGAATCACTTCTTAAAACTTATAAGCTGCAGCAAAGAAAAACAAATTGGTGACTGTAAACTCACAAAATCAAGCAGCTGGATGAAGTTCTGATGGTCCTGTGGAGGAATCGTATGGCTTCCAATGGTGGAACCATTGGCTTTACATAGCACAGGTTTGTCATTGATTATTTGGTAATTTGAGTTATCAATGTCTGATGCAGATGATGATGGAGATTCACCTGAGCATGAGAAAGAAAACAGCATGAAATAGTTTGACCTAGAGAACAGTACAGTCAACTACAAAAAATAATTGCTCGGTCAAAAGAATTCAAGGCAAAGAAGTTTGCAACATCCCATAGTGCTCAAATAGAAAGTCACTCTTCACCGGCCCTTGATAAGTAGGAAACGAAAAAACAAAAAAGAATAAATCCACCAAGGGTAAGAAATAAGAATACCACCTAACTGTCACCAAGCATCAACCGTGTCGTACTCAATATTTAATTTTCAACAATTCAACCGACATCATGATATAGAATTGAAGAAAAGGAAATAACACAGCTTAAGACGGAAAAAGGAGCCAAAGTATTTCAGGAAATGACATGGTGGGTATGCTTACTTTTAGAAATCATCTGCAAACTAGCTTGCACATCGTGCCAGACTCGCCGTGTACATAAACTTTTGAAATAGACAATCCTCATGTATGAAACTTCCATGCATTTATAAGCCAATGCAGCAGCAGCCATCTCTTGGCGCTTTTCATATTCCAGGGCACAAGTCCTGCATATTTTTATGCATAAAAAATGATAAGATAGCACCCAATAACACTACTACTAAAAACTCCACAACAACAAGAACAACATGCCCCAATACCTCTAAAGAGGCTCCTGCCTAAGCAGAGCAGGGGAATTGGGTTGTACCCAGCCTTAACCCTGGATAACAGGGAGGCTGTTTCCGAATTGAACCAATATGAAGTGCGGAGACTATATTATACTACTTCACATGATAAAAAAAAATATATTGATGCAATCATGCTCAACTGAAGAAGTCAAATTGGACACTTCCTAAAGCAGTTTTTAACACATGATCTTCCTATTGTGAACAGAATATCAACAACTAATAATTTGATAAGAATGCTTACTCGCATAGTTTGGCAGAGCTACCAGACATTTGTATTTGGTTCATCTCGACTTTTTGATTTTCAGTGTTGCTACTCTCCAAGAGAGAAGCACCAAGAAGATACATTAATGCAGCTTTAAAATAAGCCTCCTTACATTCAAATCCAGACTCCTACAAAAACAAAAAACAAAGGGAAAAAACTTAATCTAGTCTAGATTAAATTAAAGATAAGGACTCAGAACAAGTTAGCAAGGAGAGTGAAATTGTTTTCAACCAAGGAGAATGGTAAAATACAAGTAACTACACAAACCTTAGAAAAATCACCAAAATGCTTATACTCCTCAGCTTTTGCCAAGGCAGCAGAAGCACTTTGGATGGTAGTGTCCTCCTTTGAGTGGCTATGACCATTGGAATTCTGATCCCCACATTGATCGGATCCAGGATGTTTCATGCTGCCACGATCACTACTCTTAAATGCGGAATTTGGGACAGCTTCGAGGATATGCAATCCTTCACTGCCTTTAGAAGTACTGAGCGGTCTTAGATCCAATGGATCCCCTTTCTGAATCTCTGCAGTTGATTTACTACCATAAAAGGGTAAGCCATTATCATTGGTATTTGAGCAAACCTTCAATTTCCCACTCCTTGATCCCACGTCAGTTGGAATGATCTCCACACTTGTTTCCGCACTCCCATTCATTCTCCCTTGTGACTGATCACACTCCCTGAATTTGGGTTGAGTCTGACATTTTATGTCTCCCCATCTTTCAGGATCTATTCCTGTCCTAGAGTTCCTCTTCGACACATTCTTATCATTTGTTAATGATTTAATGGTAGATTCATCAGAGAACGGATTATTTGAGTTGTCTACTAACTCATGGCAAGAAGCACGATTATCCGGATCAATCCTTGTTTCATCCCTCACACTTTGATTCCACTGCAAGGCTTCATGGTCTCTTGGAAGAACGGAAACTCTATCAGAAACTTGTTCAAAATTGGACTCGGAAGCCTTATTAATTTCTTTGGAACGAGCTGAAGGATCAACTCCAGATTTATGTCGCTGGGAAGGATCAGGATTATTGTTCACTCTTATCTTGCTGGTAAGATGGGTAACACCTTTCACATCAACATGAGAAGGGCTACTTCTTTTCGAAGTCTGAGCTTCAGTACTAACCACACGGCGAGCTGCACGAACAGAAAGAGCAGTCTTATCTTTTCCTTTAGTATCTGCCCCCTGAATCTCTGGCACTGGGACTTCAAAAGACTGATTACCAACTATTTCCTTCATGGATGTGCCGGATTGATTGCTCTCAAATGCATCATCAATGTATGACAGTCTTTTTCGGTTACGCTCAGCAGGAAATTCGCCAAATCGCATTTCATCTTTCCCCAATCCACACATCCTTGTGGGAGAAAATTTTCTCAAATTAGAAGGCCTCATGGGAGACGAGGAAACAGACTCAACAGGTGAGCCTTTCGCTTCCTGGTATTTAGTTCTGCTTCTACCAGAATCGGAAACTTTTGACGAGCTAGAGGTCGCAGCTGTAGAGAATTGTTCAGAACCTAAATCTCTTCGTAAGGCTGTGAGATCCTCCATGGTAAGCCCGGATGGCAATTTTGCTTTGAACTGCTGCGCTTTCTTGGCATTCTTGTCCACAGAGTTGGTTCTACTACCTGGCATTCTGCTTTGTGTATTTCCAATCTTTGATTTGTCACCGGCTCCAGTCTTGCTGAAACCCTTCACTTCAGACTCTGATGCCTTAAACTTCTTCCCACTCCTAAGTTCGCTGTCACCACTATTTTCTTGTACTGATATCGTGGTGTCCTGGAATTGATCTCCACTTTTTTCTATTTTCCTCGACTTTGTAGATAGTCTTGTTGTTTTATTTGTTTTCACATCTAACGAACCACTATCCACTGAGTCAGACAACGAATCTTTTCGTCTTTTGACAGAAATTTGCAGCTTCACTTTGTCTTTATTATCAAGTTGCTTCTGCTTCCCCTTAGGACCTACCTTTTTTGGCAAACTAGCACTTGAGCTAACTTGTGTTTTTCCAGGCTTTTCATCATCCTCAGAAGGATACAGGTTACCTATATGACCTTCAATCTTCACTCTTTTGGCAACCCCTTGATCATCATAATCAGAATTTCTCTCCCTCTTGAATTTCTTTTTTGTTTTTTCATGACCTGGAAAGATTGTTCAAACTTTAAGTGACAGGCAGAAAGATAAACTATACCATTCTCAGAAGAATACAACTCATTTATATCCAAAGGACCTTCGGTCTTCACTTTGATGGTGGCCCGTTGCTCATAGTCATCAGAATTTGTCTCCCTCTTGATTTTCTTTCTTGGCTTTTCAAGACCTGGAAAGAGGTGCATATTAAGTGACATGCAGAACAATAAATGAACTACAGTAATATATATTTGCTTTCTATACCATTCTCCTCCAGGCTGTCTGAACATTTTTCAGTAACCTTGACCGTCTTTTGTAGGAGCTTTACATCTGATTTTCTGACAAGGTTTACTTCTGAAGAAGGTTGATTCGTACTCCTAGGAGTAATGCCTTTAATGGAATCTTGTTGATTGTTCTTCATCAGGTGTGAGTTCACAAGAGGACGACTAATGTTGCTTGTGTGAGATGTATCTACTGACTGAAACTTCTTTCCCAGGCTCATTTGGTGTTGTGTCGCAGCATTCAGCTGGGCCTGGTGGGCATTAGCATCAGTTAAAAGTGTATTTTGTGTCTCAGGGATAGGAGGATGGTATAATGCTCGGAGAGCTTGTGCTGTTTCATCTTCACTAAAGTCACAACGGTTCATTCCAGGCCTGAGATTTACCAACAGATGAGTCAGCCGAAACATACAAGGTTGTGGTGGGATAGGGAGAACGGATTGCAATCAAACATATTGCTAGCAAGAATATAACATACATGTGCACACACGTATTGTTATGTCAACAGAGAAAAGTAGTAGAATGTGTGTGCATAACCACATGACAGAGGCAAAGAGATACACAAATGAATACACATTTAATATTAGTTCTACTGAAAGAAATAGGGTTCAATCTGCAACCACAGAAAACGCCATGAGTTGAAAACTTACAGCCAATGTTGCATACTGCACATCCACTTATCAGGCAATTGGGCAGCACTAATACCAGGTGGAAGGAGGCGCCATGTTTGACAATGGACACATTCGACCCAATCTTCTGTAATAACTACAGAGGAAGTACCAGGTGCTGGTTCGGTTCTTGACATCAATCCATTACTGGGAGGGACATTATCAGCTAGAGAGCCCCCTTGTGACAAAACGGGTTCACTCTTATTACCAGATTTTCTCGAACCATGCTTCTGGCCAATTTTAGCCTCGTCATCCCCCTTTACTGATATATCCTCGTGATGTAGATTTTTCGATATATGAACCAAATGCTTCTCTGGTGGATTTGATTGGTCGTCCATGTGCTCAAGATGTGTGTCAAGCAAATCTTTATGGCTATGGTGAACCTTCTTAGCAGCCCTTGAGACACTCTTCCTATCTTTAACAGCTGCATTAATTTCAGGTGTGAGGGTTCCGTCAGATTCCAACATAGAGTTCCCATTGATTTGGCTCCACTTCAACTTATTTTTCCCTCCAGCAGATAACTCCTTCGAGGTACTTCTGTTGGCAGCAAGCTTAACTGATTTGGCACGTGTATGAGATCCTACTTTTAGAGGCTTATTAGGTTTTGTATTCCTGGACTCCAAGTTGTCCATTTTATATTCACGCATAGAAGATGCTTTGTTACCTTTGACAGTGACATCTTCCCCCTGAGCAAACAAGCATTCCTTGTCAAAAACCTTCAGTCCACGTTTACCAGAACTTTCAACTGAATTACTTCTACATTCTTGATGCTTAGCAGTATCTTGAGCATCCATTGTTTTGAGGGTCTCATCTTTGACAAACTCACAGCCAGAAATTCTCTCTTTGGCTTTGTCTTTTAGCCCCCTTTTCTTGACTGGCATATGCTGCTCCAATTGCCTAACCACTTCAGGTGCCTTGCCAACACTTCCAAATGACCTATCAGTGCCAACAGGTAACTGAGGAAAGCATGGCATACTATTTTGAGTCTCACTTTCTTTCTTCCAGTCCACAGAATGGACTTCATTCCCAAGCCTTGCCTGCAAATCATTTTCATTGATCTGAACAGATTTAGACTTCTTTCCTGCAAGTAGCCCTTTCACCCCTTGCACTGACTCTTCATTATCGTCAGACAAGACAATGCTCCCAGACCTTTCCTTAAGAAAAGCAGCTGGCTTACGATCCACTGATTCTTTTCGACTTCTAATCAAGTTAAGTAAATCGTCATGAAGAGGGGAATGCAAAGAATCACAGGAAACTGAGCAAGATGTCAAAGTCTGACCAACAGAAAGGAAGGACAAAAGTTAGGCTATTCACATTAAGATATAACGACATCAAAAAGAAAAGTTAGTAATAGGACACAAAAAGGAAAATGCCTTAATAATGTTGGTAGTAGATTCGTTGAAAGTCTCTTGAGAGCTCAATTGAGCTCCATGGACTTCTTCAGGACTGTTCCCCATTGATGAAGATGGAGAGCTAAGCCCGAGACCACTGTATATAGCTGCATTTCTATGTAACCCCTTGTCAGGAACTACTTTTATTCGAACTGTTAACTTTCTCTGATCTGGAGGATTTTCTGAAGGTTCATCTCTCTCGGGAGCTTTTTCAGCAATTTGGCTAGAGTCGTGCCTTTCTGAATCTTCGCCTGGTAAGGATTTAAAACTATGAGGTCCATGCATGCTATTGGCAACAGTAGCAACACTTGTTTGAATCACAGATCTGTTGGAGGCAGCCACCAAATTCTGGGAGCCGCCCTGTATTGTTAAAGTGGAGTGCTACATGAGTGAAGAGTTCTAAATGAATGAAATAAACCTCTTATGTCTAATAAACTTACAATACATTTCTACCACTTACCTCAGCTAAATTGCAAGACGATCTTGATGTGCTTTGATTTTGAACTCTTGGTGAAGGGTGAGACAAATTTGGAGGGGAGCGTCGATACATGGGTAAGAAAGAACCATAATCGCCATATTTTGCCCCTGCCATCAGAAATAATCCCTTTCCAGTTGCAATCATTTACAAGGTAGATAAAAAAAACAGATCTAACTCCTTTTTATGATCTTAAATTTCAATTTATTCAAACAACTTACCCAAATTTTGTGTAAAAACCACTCCTTCGAATTCCTTCTGAAAATGACCCAGGACATTTTGAATCTTGTCATCCTTCAAGGGGCAGGAAGATAAAAAGGTATAACTCGTTGCCAATGAAAAAAATTCAGCAAAAAGTAGAAACTATCACGAATGCATCATGTCAGTTAGGATTGTTCACGAGTGGAATTGAACATGTAGTGTCACCACAGACACTGCCCAATAAGAAACAGAGCCAAAAAAAAGAATTTAACTTCCATCAATTTTACCTTTCAGTGCTCTGTCCAAATTCACATTCCTCATAATTCATAACCATCCTACTAATGTGACCACTCGTAAACCATCTATACATAAATTAAGAATGGATACTGAAGGATAGATATTTAGAATAAACTCCATTCCCTGTACCACAAATGTTTCAACAATTTTGACTGATACCCTTCCATACCACTCTTTGATTTTCAGCAATTACGTTGATCATACAAATTCGAGCTAAAAGTTAATGCTCGTTTCATTGTTCTCTCATCGCATAAACAGTCTAATACAGTCAACTATAGTCCAATCAGTACTAAAAACGTTGATTTCCTCCTCAATTACACAAATATCAATACAAACATATGCAAAAACATAGAACTCGAAAGGCGAGCGTTCTTACAATGTAAGAAAGGTCAACATCCGGGTCAATGATCGTATCATCATCAACATTTCCACAGGCAGCCTCGCCTTCTTCAAGCTCGGCTACTTCTTCTAAATTATCCCAATAACCCATTCTTTTAAAAACTATATTTTTACTTCAATAATAATCACTTAAACAGAGTCACAAACACCTAACCTCCATAACCCACCCTATCAAAATCCAAACTTTTAACAGTTTGAATTTCGATTTTCTTCAATTAATTAAAACCCTATAATCACCACCAACTCCTATCCGAAAATCCAGCATATACTTTTACTACAAAACAAAAATCACCTACCCACAAATAAATAAACCCCAAAATCAAAAACCCACCTCAAGATTTTAATAAATTAATTAAGTTTATCAAAACCCTTGATTATAACACTTGATCAGACTTAATTAGAATAAAAATAAGTATAAATTGGATAAATAAGTATATAAATTGATATGTATATGAGAAAATGAGAATCAAATAGTTGTGAAATGCTAAGATCAAATTCTGAGGGTTATGTTTTGGTATTTTGAGCAATTTTTGTCCCTTTTAAGTTTTGGGTTTTTTAATTGTCAAAAAAATACAGTATATTAATGGTGTATGTATACAGATATAGATACAAATAATACAATATCAACACTCAACACTAAAAGACGAAAGAGGAAATAAAAGGTGTAAATGTGTAATACCCTTTAAATCATTTTTTTATTTTTCCTTTTAATTTTGTTTATTACAATGTTTTGGTCAAACAAAAATAAAATACTTGTGTTTGTAGAATGTAATGAATTATAATCCCTCTTTTTTTGGGATATTTACCATACTTTTCGGTAGAATTTAAATTATTGTATTGTTTTTGTATTCCTTTGCTTTGATTTAATGAAAAAATATATTTGTATTTTTCATAAGCTTTTTTTGAGGATGTTGATTTTATTTTACCGAGTCAACCTTTCCGTCTGTCTCATCTGAACAATGTCTCATTCGAACACTAAATTCAACCATTTGATTAGAATAAATAAATGTAATTAGTTATATCGAAAATTTGTAAACTTAACAACTACGGAATAATTGAGAATATAAAATAATTTAATAATACATTATAGAGTATGTAGTTTAACTATAATAATCAAAGCCCTTAAATTGTTTATCGTGCATGCTTCTCAAACTCCATAAAAAGATTATAATGTATATTAAATGTTAAAATACTGGTTCGTTGAATCCTGAAGTTGTTGAGCATGAAGATCAGTTCGAGGTGCGGCTCGATCTAGGCCGAACAAAGTTTCGATCCTCAACTGTGTCGAACTTAACTAAGCAAGTCTATCAGACTCTTGGTATGGTTCTACTTTTCTATAATGCTAATTATACATGATAACTACAATACATGATGTGTATACATTTTGACCGTAAAATTCATAATTGATATAGACATTCTACTTTGATGGTTAAAATTTTAAAATCAAAATATAACATTTAGAGCCTACTTTTTCTATTGATGAAAGTATGGATAATTAGGAGGTAATCATCAAATATAAGGTAAGTTATTTTCCATATGATTTTGACCCCCTTTTAACATTTTTGTAATTTACCGTATTACACGTCACTTGCCTATCACAATCCAAACATATACTCCTCCTCACAACATATTCACCCAAAATACCAACATTTTTAGTAACAAACAACATTAATTTCATCAAATCTTAAATATTACTAGGGTTAGGGTTTCATTCATCAATTACTGCATTTTATTATATCGATTTTTACCATATTTTGTTATGTTTATGAGGTTTTCGCTTTCTAAGTTATGCATTAGTCAAAGATCGAATTTTTAGCTTATTTTGGGGGCAATTTGATTTGGCTACTTCGATTTTTACGTAATTAGTTTGATTATTATATTGGGGTTTGTTTAATTTAGCTTCCAGTTGATTTTCATTTGTGTAAGTGTTGTTTTTTAATCGAAATCGTGTTTGTTAATTGAAGATACCGAAGATTAGTATTAAAGAGTGTTTAATTTTGGGGTTTTAGGTATTTAGATTACAATGGGGATTCCGAGGGGGCTAATGGTGTTGTGGTTTGTGAAGTGATCTCTTAAGCTATATTTGGTGTTTGTTTGGGTTGTGGAGATTTAGGAATTTGATATATTTGAGAGGTTAAGTGATCGTCTCTTGGTTAGTTAAGATTTTGGATAATAAGATTAGGGTGGAAAATGTACCCATCGAGAACCGATTATGGGAGGGAGAGTGCAACAGGGTTGCTCCCTATACGTTTCGTGTGGCCTCACGGGGGAAGAAGTGTTTATCTGAGTGGTTCGTTTACTGGGTATGATATCTTGCCAATAGAACTTTTAATATTTATAGCTAGATTAGTTATTAGAGTGTTGCTCGT
The DNA here is from genome assembly GCA_019722365.1 of Lithospermum erythrorhizon. Taxonomy (NCBI): domain Eukaryota; kingdom Viridiplantae; phylum Streptophyta; class Magnoliopsida; order Boraginales; family Boraginaceae; genus Lithospermum; species Lithospermum erythrorhizon. The sequence continues at coordinate 512,709 of JADFUC010002150.1, read as the reverse complement.
TAGTACATTGTTTAATTCACATTTCGATTAATTCTGATTTTTAACTGGTATTAATTGTATTTGCTGTAATTGTACCTTATAAGGTGGTTGCAATGGCCTATGACTCCGGTTGAAGGATGTCCTACTGTATTTCAGACTGTCTGTAGTTTACCACCTGGATATCACCAGGTTGATTTACTTTGCTTATGTTCAGTTTTCTTATTGTTTTTTTTTGTCTGTCATGCTTCTTTATTTTGTATAGATTTTTTATGTAATTGGTACGCCTCTTTATTTGAGTAGATATGATATATAACCAACTCTATGTTCCTTATGATGGTCTGTCGCATGCAGTACACATTCATTGTAGATGGTGAATGGAAACACGACGAGAATCAACCTGTCGTGAATAGTAACTATGGGACAGTCAATACTCTGCTGTTGGCTAACGAAGCAGGTTATCTTCCAACATTGCTAAGTGCTCAAGTCCCTCCTGAAGCCAGTATGGATGTTGATAATGATACCTTTCAGCGTGTGGTACGGGACTGTCAAAGTCAACCAGTTATTACCTATTCTTTATTGGGTTGTCATTTCTATTTTGAGTTACTCATGTTGGGGTTTTGAAGTTCTGAAAGAACTAGATATCTTGGGTAGGAACAATTTAGTGATTAGGATATGGACGTAATATTTTATTTAATGCATCTACGAATCTGAAATAATTTATGCTAGGCAGTTAATAATACAGTATGATTATCTCTACCTTACATATTTTCCACATACAGTATTAGCAGTGATTATTCTCATTTTTCTTGCTGCAACATTCTGCCTGTCAATTCAGGTTAAGGTGTCTGATGGTGCAGCACTTGAAGCCTTTCCCAGAATAACAGAAACCGAGTTACAAAGTTCTCGCCTTCGTATATCTGGTTTCCTGTCTTCACATACTGCATATGAGTTGCTTCCCGAGTCAGGCAAGGTTTGGGTGCTTCTTCCTGCCCCATTTTCACAATCTGTTCCCATCGGTTTTATGACACTGCTCCAATTTACGTTATTACCATTTTTTGCTTCAGGCAATTGCATTAGATGTAGAGCTACCCGTAAAGCAAGCATTTCATATATTGCATGAACAGGTAATAATTTATACTTAGATATTTGAGTGTGCGTACTTGCAGAGAGTGAAAGAAATGTGAAAATAATAAGTGATGGTTGGGTTAAGGAAAGTAGGTTACCAAAACAAAAGAAAGTTAGGTTGGGAACTTGGGATAGTAGTTTCAGAATTTGACTACCTTCATTGAACTGGCCTTTCCTAATTGACATTGGCTATCTTTGTAATCCCAATATTCATGAAAAATGAGTAAATGTTGTTAGAAAAATCATCTTTGCAGTAGTACTTAATTAGTAAGTACTATGAAGTTTCTTAGAATAAACAAACAAGTGAACAATTTTGAATTCTATTATCGAGTTTGATTGACATAAAGTCCTGATACTCATCTTTTTGTCATACTTTTTTGTAGGGAATCCCTACTGCTCCTCTATGGGATTTTTCGAGAGGACAGTTTGTTGGAGTCCTCAGTGCTCACGACTTTATTTTGATTATGCGAGAGGTATATACTTAAAAAATATCTTTTTCTCTTTGTTAGTTAGTGGAGATACCTTAGATCTTTGTGTGCCAAATACTTGAAGTGATTGTAATCATTTTGAACATTTATTGCAGCTAGGTAGTCATGGATCAAATTTAACGGAAGAAGAGCTTGAAACACATACTATATCTGCGTGGAAAGAAGCAAAATCGTATGCTGAGAGGCAAATGATTGATAATGGGACTGTTGCATCAAGACAACTTATCCATGTTAGTAGTAGACGAGCATGACAATTTGTCACCACATATTTGATTGTTTCTCGATAATGTTTTCCATCTCCATCACTTTTACAGTTTTACCCCTCCTTTTCAGATGCACAGAGCTAAGCATGATTTACTATTTTGCTCGATTTTACTATTTACTCTCTTAACATGAGAGGCCATACGGCCCTTTTTTCTGATAATACATATAATTAGAATGTTCACCATTTTATGACATATGACATACATTCAGTTTTTCTCACCTTGAAAACTTGTTGAAAGTTTTCATGCATTTTTCTTGGGAGGTGGGAGGGGTTAAATTTGAATGTTTCCTTGCCAATTTTAATTTTTTTTTGGAAACTTGAAGTTGTCTTCCATTGGGGTTTATCGTTTCTGGTTCTGGCTTAATTTTTGTTATACTGCCATTCAACATTTTTAGCATCGAAGTATGTCTTAGCCAGCATTTAGCATCTAAAGTATGTCTTCTCTACCGTGTAGGCTGGACCAGATGAGAACCTAAAGGACGTTGCTTCGAAGCTTTTGCAGTACAGGGTAGCTACAGTTCCTATCATTAATTCATCGACTGAGGATGGGTTATTCCCACAACTCTTACACGTTGCTTCACTCTCTGGGATTCTAAGAAGTAAGACACTAACCAGTACTCTGGAAATGTTGGATTTGGATTTTTTTACTGATAATATGCTGCATTTCAGGTATGTGTAGGTACTTTAAGCATTCTCTGGCTTCATTGCCCATATTACAACTACCAATTTGCGTCATTCCTCTTGGTACATGGGTTCCGAAAATTGGAGAGCATAATCGGCAGCCATTAGCGATGTTGAGACCTAGTGCCTCTCTTGGTGCTGCTCTGAATTTATTGGTTCAAGGTACCTTGTGATTCTTTCCATTGATATTTCACAATTCATCTTTTACACAGTAAATTACAAACTCCTTGCGACGAAACTACCTTTAACATGAGTAACATCTTATGTATGGTCATTGCCAAAATAATAGTCAAATTCTAAGCTCCTTGTGACGAAACTACCTTTAGTTTTTGCCAATTTAAGGGAGTTATCATTTCTCATGTATCCTTGTTTTCAAAGTTTCATTCACTTCTGAATTTGACATGCATCGAAACTTGTTTAGGGCTTCCTCTTTCTCCACATCTTATGTATGGTCATTGTTTTTGCAGCCCAAGTTAGTGCAATTCCTATTGTAGATGATAATGACTCGCTATTAGATATCTATTCAAGAAGGTAAGTCCTTATTTTTTTGTTGATCATGTTGTTTCACTTCTTAGTTTGGAGTCAATTATTTTCATCTTGATTCACTTCGAAGTTTTGGATCCATGTATGAGCAGTGATATCACAGCTTTGGCTAAGGACAAGATTTATACACATATTAAGCTAGAGGAAATGACAATTCATCAGGTAAGTATATTTTCTACTGCAGACTGGGCGCAAAGTGATTTTAGTACTCCCTCCCTCCATCCCTAGAAGATGGCCACATTTGTTTTTTTATGGTCAAACTTAACAAATTTTGTGTTCTTCACTGACCACATAAGTACATAACTTTGATTTCACTCAAAATTGCCATGCCAATAGTAAAATACATTGAAAACACTATTTGTCGACATATTTTTCACTAAACATAACGGAACACATACAAATGTTTGAGCTCAAAGAATGTTAACCATAAAAAATTAAACTTGGCCATCTCTTTCGGATGTCATGAATATCGTATTGAGTGTGTTAATCTTTATATAACCCAATTATTTATTTGTTAAATTTGATGCCCTCAGTCTCCTTCCTATTAATTGAATCTCGGCTATTAGATTGATTTGAGCACTCGGTTGTTAAGCACTCAAGCTTTCTTAATTGATCTAGGCATTACAACTTGGTGAAGAGCCGAGCTCTTCTTATGGATTAGGCAATCAAAGATGTCATATGTGTTTGCGGTCCGACCCTCTGTACAAAGTGATGGAAAGATTGTCCAAGCCAGGTAAGTCTCTGTTTCATTTATTAATGCACCTGATTCGTCTGTGTAGCTCGGACTATAAGTTGTTTCGATCCTGTGTTTTTATTTCAGGTGTCAGACGTCTTGTCATCGTGGAGGCAGGAAGTAAACGAGTAGAAGGAATTGTCTCTCTGAGTGATGTTTTCAGATTTCTGGTGGGGTAGGTAATGAATGAAATATCAACAGTATTCAAGTCTCCGAACCTCACAGAATTCTCCGGAGGAATCGGTTGGCCCCATGCATGGATTGATCGACATGGTCATAGTTTTCTTTATTTATGAAATTGGGTTGGCCTCAGAATTCATGGCTTGTTTTTCCAGCTAAATTTGATGTTTAATGCAACCTGTAAATCTGTACTATTTATAGAAAAAAAGGACTGAGCTGATGAGCAACAAGAGTTATTACTACTATATTGTCACATTGTTAACATTGTTACATGCCTTAATAACTTTTATGTTTGTACAAATAAGGCCTGCATTTATTTGTTGCCTTGTTTGTGTATATGCCTTTTACAAATGTCATTAGTTTATATTGGGAATTGGGAATGATCCTCTAGCTACTTTTTACATCTCTTTGATGACTCTTGTTTGAAAAGTTGTACATAAATTCATTAGATAGATGATCGTCCGGCTTATAAGGAGTCAATATAATGGAGGTAGATGATCGTCCGGCTTATAACCATACATTGCGGAAGGCTCAGCAAATCTTCCTTAGATTATTGGTCGCTTTCTCCAAACCCCTCAAAATTGGGATAGACCCATAGAACTATTATATTCCATTTTATTTATTTATTTATTTAATGATTAGGTGAAAAGTGATCACAAATTTTATCAATATATGGTTAAAAAACAATAAAAACTCATATAATGAACCAACTTTTACACTTTTATAGATGAATCTATAGTGATAGCAAATTTCAATAAAGATAATTAATTAATACTATATCACTAGAGAGTATGACTTATGAGTTTAAGCATATATTTAAGCTTCCTACTTAAGTAGGGTAATTTAGTCATTTTCTTCATTTAATAAATTTGTTTGATAATTAAAAATAACAAATTAGGTAATCAACCCCCCATTTTCGGAGGAGAATCCCAATCCCAAAATAACTTTCCTATTTATGCAATCCTCATCTGGGTAAGCAATCAAATCTCCCAAAATCATTAATTATAAATCCATACAACAACAAAAAACCCGACTCATTCTGACAACTCCACGATTAAATACCTCGTCTAAGCCCCTGCGAAATAACCCGAAATTTTTTTGATTCAAATAATAATCTTGCTCTACCTAAAAACAAACTCGAACTAGACAAGTGTATATTTAAATCTCTTTCATTTTTTTTCCCTCCTAGCTAAGAAGAAATGACACGCCGTCTTGACACCTCCTAACGCTTAAGGTCGCTTTCGTGTTTCTTTACTTGAGTTAGAAACTTCATTATATAAAATTTTCTCATCCTTTCTCCTTGAATATAGCGTGAGTTTCCCCTCCAATTTCCAAATATTTTTCTTAGTTTTATTGGTTATTCTATTGCCGTCATAATCCTAAAGTTCTATCAAGTTTCAAGAAAGAAAAGGTATAACTATATCATTTTATTGGTTATATATAATAGTTTATAACTATAGTAAAATTACTTTAATTAGCTAAATTCATCCATTAATGATATTTAGAGTTCATATTTAACGGTTTAAATATAAGTATATTGGTTATAGAGACTCTGAAGTTATCTAATTAAATTGTTGAAGTAAGTAGTAAATTGATTATTTATAATATACATAAACTAAATTATAGAATCATATGTTAGTTCTAGTTTAATTATGTAATAGATTTTGGATAGTAGTATTCAATTTAGATTCTTGATATAACTAGTATAGTTTGGATATAGACAAAAGTTAAAATGGGTATTTTATATGGGTATAGTAGTATATTATAAAATGGGATAAAATTTCATAAGTCCAAGAGTAGTTCACCAATCTAGTAGAGGTTGTTATTTAAAGTTACTAAAGTAAAAGTGATTGTTATTATTATATTCTTTAGGTGTGGATGTCAATTAGTTAGCCAGTAGTAAAGTTGGAAATATTTGGCGTGAAAACTTGGGGGTAGGTATTTATATCACGTGACATAACCTTTCATATATATGGTGTATATGTAAGTTGTATAGTTTTTACTAAATGAGTTATATATGTGATATGTGATATTGAGACTTGCGATGTTGAGTATTGTTATATGATGAGTTGTGATATCTGAGTTGTGATATGATGATGGGATTATTGTTGGTGTGATTGGTTGTTGAACTCTAGTCCGGTTACTTGGTACTCTCCTGCAGGTTGAGTTGTTCCGTTCTTTGGAGTAAACAGTGCTTGATGATTTTATATCGTTCTTTGGAGTAAGGAAGCAACGGTGTTGACGTCGTTCTTTTCTCTATGAAGGAGTAGACTCTACCATGAGGCGGTAAGAGTTATTGTTGCTTGTGTGATATGCTGGATGTTATTGACTGTGTGTGTGAGAGTTTATTTGTTGGATTATTTGATATGATTAGATTATCGGATATTATTGAATTGTTCTGGATTATTTGAGAGGTGGATTATATTAAATTGTTGAGACTATACATTTGCATGTGCATATATGTGTGACTAGTTATGGTTCGTTATATAAATATTCATTGAGCTTCCCACCTCGCTCCTTTATTTAGGGACCCCAGAATTTTGTAGTTCTGAGGAAACATTAGGTGTGTGCCCATTTTTTTCTTGGCCGGAGGCGTGGCCTGTCGTAGGTACAGTTCGGGTGGCTAGGATATCCTCAACAGTCTTCAGTGTGTACCTTGTGTTGTGTCAAGTATGTATTTAGAAAACGTGTTGTATATGATTTGTATGATTGATGAAATTGTGAAGTGTAATAATTGTTGTTGTCTTAGATCACCATCTGGGTATAGTCAAGTTGTATTTTTCTTCCATTCTTTTGGTCGAGGTTGTATGGTGACTCACGGTGTTGATTGATAGCGATTCCAACCTCGGAGGCCCCACACAGGCGGTTCGATTCTGACCTCACCGGAATGAGTAGAGAACTCACGCCGACTATTCTATGAAAAAAGATTATATGAAAGGTTAGTACTTTTAGAGTTCAATTTTTTTTTCACACATGCATTATTGTTAGGTAATTTTATCAATTTAATTGGGTAACTTTTCCAATCTTTTACCCATTTGTTGATTTTGGTGTATTATTGTTGGATTGTATTATTGTTGAATTGGGTTATTGTTGAATCGAGTAATTTTATCAATTTATTATTGAATTGTGTTATTGCCAATGACTCTGCTAGATATATAGTTGTGTTCTTGATTAGTTTGGCTGTCTTTTACAATCTTTTGGTTTTGATGATCTTTTTTAATCTTTTATCCATTTTTTTTTGTTTTGAGTGGGTTATTGATGTGAACATATACTATAAAAATTACCTAATTTATATTCTGAGGGTTCTTGAATACCCGATGGGTTAAGTTATTAGGGGTAAGCCTCATTGATTCTCTGTTGTGGTGACTTTAAAGAAAAAGTTATGAAACTAATTGTGAATTGATGTTTGCAAGACAATATCGATGGCCGACAACGACGACGTACAAGATATCATGATGATACTTATAACCAAATCATGTAAGAAGCAGGGGAAAAAAATAAAAAAGACTACCAAGTTGCAATGAAGAGTAACATTTCAAAGACTGTGATTGTGCCACTAAAATGAGTTTGCTAGTTTATTGATATTGTTGAAGTTTTAAATGTTTGAACTATGATTTTTATGCTATGCAACAATGAATGTTGGTTTTTTTGAAATTTCTATGCATGGATTTCTTTTTAACATGTTTACTTTTCTTAATAAACATCTCCTGTTAAAATGGTCAATGTAAATAGAAAATGAAAAAATAACCTAAATTGAGTGTAACATAGTAAATGTCAAAAAATATCTCAATTAAATGTATATAGGTAATGAGTAACCAGTATTTAGCCAATAACCCAAAATAAGGTTCAACATGGTAAATGCATAAAAACATGCCATACATGTAATTGCATCCGGGTTATGACAATTATTAGCACAAAATAAGAATATCTCGAAATAAGGATCAATATAGTAAGTGCATAAAAAACATGTTCCACTAATAATTCTATCTAGGTCATGAGAAGTTATCAATATAAAATGAAAGTAAACCGAAACAAGGCTCAATATGGTAAGTACATAAAAAATATGTCCCGCTATGTAATTATATACGGGTTACCATGAAGTTATCAATATAAAATAAATAATCGAAATAAGACTTCAACATGGTAAGTACATAAAAACATATCGGTTAAGAGTTGTATCACGGGTTATGCGTAAGTTATCAATATAAAATGAACATCATAAAATAAGACTAACATGGTAAATTACCAAAATAATAACATATCACATTGATAATTGTATTTGGATTATGAAAGTTATATTGTGTTAAATGAACATGAATGTGAGTAGTAAACAAATACCCGAAATAAGGATCAACATGGTAATTGCATGAAAAACATACTTACTTAATAATTGTATATGGGTTATGAGAAGACATGAATATAAAATTTAATAATTTCGACGAGGTTATTATCTCAAACACGTCAACAACAAAAAATGCAATCTAGCATACTTGAATTCGAATAACAAATTTGAGTATATAAAAGGCGTACATCAAAAATTAAAATAAATTAAACAATGACAATAATAAAAAAAACATCGACACCATAGATGAAACAAAATCACACAACCATAAATTAGTATTAAGAGGTGCTCAAATATTTTTAAGATGTTCTGATTATTGGTTGTGCATATTCTTCCATATTAAGTGTCTCTTTTTCAACTCGGCCTTCAATCTTTTCTTACTTTTACATGGAGTACAATGTTTTCAAATTTCGTAACAACAATACCTTAGAAATAGCCTCCATAAAAAAATAAAATGGGTTATCATATTAAGAACAAATAACCCTATAAGGATATAACTATAAGAAATATTAGGTTAAGACGGTCCAAAAATAACATCATAATCAAATGAAAAGACACAACACATTGAAAAGACAAAAAAAAATTAATTTAGCAACATGAATAGCAAAAAAACTAGAAAACAGTATGAATATGCACAATGAACAAACAAATATGTGAGACCAATGAATCCAATGATAGACTTATTTGGCTCTTCAATTATAACAACATTGTGCTAGAACTTTCAATGCAATTCATATTGCAAAGAACAAAAAAAATAAAGGAGGAAACAAGAATTGAAAACCAAATCAAATAAGTTAAGAAATTTCAAATCAATGCATCATTTTAATTTAGTGTATCGATTGATCCAGGATTTAGCAATTTAAAATCGGTTAACAAAAAGCGAAAATGTTTAGAATTTCAAATGGAAAAAATTAATTTAGAAAAGGAAAAGAAATTAAATTACCCAAACAAAAAAATCATGAAACAAGAATAAAAAAGAAACTAAATCACCTCCCAACAAAATCGCTCCATTAATTATTATTTTAACCAATTTGATTCTTAAAGAATATATTGACTAATTAATTCCTCTCATTTTTCAACCATTGAATTAAATTTACCTCATAACCATCAGATCAATAATCAACAATACATTTAAGTTCCATACTTAAGTTTAATCCTTAACCTCATAAGTTAGATTCATCAATAGAAGTCTTTTTAAATTCCAATATTTAAAATCAATAAAATTTATAATCTTCATCTATACACATATTTTCACCAAATACTTTACTAACATTACTCAATTCCAGAGCACCAATAACAAAGTACTTTAGGAAGTATAAGAAACCCCACCTTTCCATTATAAAAAGGTGCAATTTTTTATCACTAGAATGAAAAACAGGGTTCTACCAAAAAGTCAAGAAACATAAAATGAAAGTACAAAACAATTGGCCCAAAATTTGCGGAACGATAGATATATACATTCATGTTTTCTAAATTTCTGGAAGTAGTCGACCTCCAATCTTTTGTTCGAACCGTTTTCTTCTTCTTTGCGGAAGCAGCCGAACCTCCAATACTTCTCTTCGAACTGAATTCAACTGTTCAAGTTCGGTAGGATTCGCTCGTTTATAAGTCTAAACTCATCAATATCAACATGTTAATACATATTAGAAGTATTCTGTCTAAACGGAATAAGAAAAGGTCTGATGACACACAAATTTATCCCATGAAAATAAAAAGACTATTTCGAAATTGATAAAAAAAAAGCAAGCTATATAGTATAGAAGTTGGTAAGCAGCAGCTCACTACAAGCTAGTTGTCAAAAGCTTAATTATTTATTGGTTCATACCAAACCGCGTTTATGATTTTACTGTCTGAAAATAACCCCTCAAGGCTCAAGTAGATATGATTAACATGAAGAGCAATATTGATTAGTGTTGATAATTAATTCATCAAGACTTATTCTCCTTCATTTATTTAAGATAAACCCATTAGACCTTTGAGGCTTTGACCAATTCTTGGGTTGCTCAACACCAGAACAGCATTAAGATCTCAACTTTTTCTTTTTTGGACTATTTGTGCCAAAAAGACCATCCTTTTTGCTTGACTTCTTTTTATTGTGGTCAGGATTTTACTTAGTTTATGTGATGATTATTTGATCATTTTTATATCATCTTTGTCTATTTATCTTTTATTTGCATATGGCTTCACTTATAATGAGTTTTGCTAGAATTGTTGAAGTATTCACTTGGATATTCTAGTGCTTGTTTCCTTTGTGTTTTTAACAAAAAAGTTAGGCTCTTGGCATAGCAAGTACTTGAAACCTGAGACCTCGTCATTGCAAGTAATATCACGGGATAAGAATAGTTGTTGTAAGAAGTCATTAAGTTGCCTCAGTTGGTGTACTGGTATAGAATCTTTGAGCTTGTGCAGTATGTATAGGTGTGAGGAAATGAAGATCTTCTTGGGACTTAGGAGAACAAGAAACTAGTATGTAACTTAGATCTTGACGTATGGAATAGGTGGTTTGGAAAAGAATTTGATTGATCTAAGGATTTTAGTTTAAATGGGGAATACTTGTGTCGGGCCAAGTATATCGAAAAATGGTTTCTTGCAGTCTGTTTCTGCTGCAATGTGGCGCTCACCACCGACACCAAAGGGGGAGAGTGGTGGTTCTACTACCAATGGGGAGAGTGTCCAGAACGAGACACCCACTTCTGTTAGTGAACCAGTATCGCCTTTGCCTGTTTTCGATAAGCCACCAGAACAGATGACAATGCCAAAACCATTGCCAGAAATTCCACAAGAGCCACCTGCTGAGAGACCTAAAAAGCCTGCACTGGTAAAGAGGGTGCCAAGTGCAGGGCTCAGGACTGAGTCTGTGTTACAGAAGAAAACCGGAAACTTGAAGGAATTTTTTAGTTTGGGGAGAAAGTTAGGTCAGGGGCAATTTGGAATAACTTTTCTTTGCGTGGAGAAGGCAACCGGGAAGGAATATGCCTGCAAATCGATTGCAAAAAGGAAGTTGTTGACTGATGACGATGTGGAAGATGTAAGGAGGGAAATTCAGATAATGCATCACTTGGCAGGACATCTTAATGTTATAACAATAAAAGGGGCATACGAGGATGCAGTCGCAGTTCATGTTGTGATGGAATTTTGTGCCGGGGGTGAGCTATTCGATAGAATTATTCAACGCGGGCATTATACAGAAAGGAAGGCTGCTGAGCTCACTAGGACTATAGTTGGGGTTGTGGAAGCTTGTCACTCGTTAGGGGTTATGCATCGAGACCTTAAGCCTGAAAATTTTATTTTTGTTGACCATAAGGAAGATTCACTGCTCAAAACAATTGATTTTGGGTTGTCCATATTCTTCAAACCAGGTATGATTCTACTGTTTACATGCTCAAAACACTTGATTTTGGGTTGTCCATATTCTTCAAACCAGGTATGATTCTACTGTTTACATGCTCAAAACACTTGATTTTGGGTTGTCCATATTCAACTATTCGTGAGAATAATGAGACTTATATTAAAGGTCATATATATCCAATGAGTTTCTTATTGAGGTGATTTTGTAAATGTCAAGTGGCTCGAATCAAAAGAACCTTCTGAGCTATATATATTAAATGTAGTTCTACAACCAGGCATTGCTTTATGGCCCGATTGGATTGGAGTGAAGCGGTGAACATAAGTGAATCAAGGCTAGCAAGTTATCAAAACCATTGATTTTTTTGCTCTATTTTTTATATAATCTTTTGTTACTTTAATGTCCTCCGTTGGTTTGTCCACATAATTCTGGAACATTGTTCAATATCCTTGTTATATGACTTTATCAGCTGATGACTGAATATTTGAGCTTTGTTCTCAGGGGAAAGGTTCACCGATGTTGTTGGTAGTCCATATTACGTTGCACCAGAAGTTTTGCAAAAGCGATATGGTCTTGAATCCGATGTTTGGAGTGCTGGAGTGATTATCTACATTTTATTGAGCGGAGTACCTCCTTTCTGGGCAGGTCAGATTTTATAAATCTTTATTAACTTAATGACATGTAGATGCGCTCTTTCTATCTCTCGGGATTACTTCTGACTGTCTTGTACATTTTTTTTGTCATCTTCATGTAGAGACTGAAGCAGGAATATTTGAACAAGTTCTTCATGGTGATCTTGATTTTGCCTCAGATCCCTGGCCAAGTATTTCAGAGAGTGCAAAAGATTTATTGAGAAGAATGCTTGTTAGAAACCCAAGAAAGCGTCTGACTGCCCATGAAGTCCTTTGTAAGTGAATCTGTATAAAAGCTTCTGGTATTATTTTATAAAATTTGAAATGTCAGAGCATAACGCAGGCATTTCTGGTATTTTGACATGAGATAAAGAATTAAAGACTGGATATTTACCAAAACACTTCCCATAGTGAGTTCACAGCAGTTAGCTGATGAAGTACTTTCATGTGACACTCTGCTATGATTGCATCGCCTGGTTTAGATATCTCCTTTATCTCGGCAGACATGAGGGGGCCACTTATGGCATTCAATAGTTCCTAACCAGATAATTGAGAAGTCTAGCTTTAATAAGAAAAATATAGATTTTGGTACTTAGAATCATTAATGGTCACCTTAGATAATGAACTCTGTAATTCAGTACTAGCATGGTCAAATTCTCTGCTTCAACTTCTGCTTTCAGACAAAAATTAAGTTGATAATGTCTACTTCTGACTGTCATATTCTTCAACAACCTATCAATTACATGTTTTTTTTTTTACTTATAATATATCTGAATAATGTGAAGGTCATCCTTGGGTCCATGTTGATGGCGTGGCTCCTGACAAGCCTCTTGACTCTGCAGTTTTGAGTCGAATGAAACAATTTTCAGCTATGAACAAATTAAAGAAAATGGCTCTGAGGGTAAGTCACTTCCATGAAACATTTACTAACATATATTAGACCCCGATGGCTACAGTAATTGTCAATCACTAAGATTTCCTAACTAAATATAATATCAGCAAAATGTTAGTTTTAAATTAATACCTGCTCACAGGTTATAGCAGAGTCTCTGTCTGAAGAGGAAATTGCAGGACTGAAACAAATGTTCGAGATGATTGACACTGACAATAGTGGTCAAATCACTTTTGAAGAGCTTAAAGTCGGTCTAAAAAGAGTTGGCGCCAATTTGAAGGAGTCAGATATCTATGATCTAATGCAAGCAGTAAGTAACCTAAACTCATATACTTACGACTCTTTGAAATGAATGTCACTATGAGAATCCATGTAATTTTATCTCAACCAGAAACCCATACTGCTGCTTGAAATTAGTATGGACAAAAGAGCGGGATTTGGTTTTTAACCTATGATGGCTAAACCCTGATATTTAAGTAACGATACCAGCTTGTCAATGCAACTCATTGTTGATTTCATCAAATATGTAGTTAATGACATCTGCTTGTCAATAGGTAAAACAATGTGAAATTTCAATGCAAGAGTGGCACTGATCTAGAGAAGATAGTTGATATAATGCCTTCATCCAAGAAAACTAATTTCTCATGATCACCAAGTCTCTTATAAGAATCTCTCGCCAAATCTCTTATAAGAATGTGCAACTATACTCAATCAATTTGCAGGCAGATATCGATAACAGTGGAACAATTGATTATGGGGAGTTTTTAGCTGCAACACTGCATCTTAACAAAGTTGAGAGAGAGGATCATATTTATGCTGCTTTCTCGTACTTTGACAAAGATGGCAGCGGATATATAACTGCAGACGAGCTGCAGGAGGCCTGCAAGGAGTTTGGGATAGAGGATATCAGTCTTGAAGAAATGATACGAGATGTGGATCAGGACAATGTAAGTTACCCTCTTCTCATCCACTTAAATTTAGTAATCCTGACAAGTTTAGGATGCCCAAGAATGCATGTGTTCCTCAGAAACCTGGCATTCTTGAGTCTTGACACATTTAAAACTTTTAACAATAACATAACATCCAATAGAACTTCTGTTAATCATAATCTAGATTTGGATGCCTTGGTTCTGGTGAGTTGGAGGATGTGTGCAAAATATTGTCCATTCAATCTATTTTGCACATCTTCTGAAATCTGATAAGAACTACAAAACTTCAATAATATATGCAATGACTGTTTTCTTGAGAACACAAAATGGCCGATTAGGGTGTTTTCATCAATAAGCATCACTTCATCGATCCATTGCTATATCGAATGACTTTTCTTGTTGCAGGATGGTCGCATCGACTATAATGAATTCGTGGCAATGATGCAAAAGGGAAATCCTGTACTTGGAGGCGGTAAGATTGGATTAGAAAAGAGTTTCAGCATTCGATTTAGAGAAGCACTGAACTAGACCAGGGCTCTTGATGTTGATAATGTAAATGAACTAGACCAGCATGAGCTTTTAATATCATTCGATGATTTAAACCATGTGGTTGCAACTAATTTACCACTTTTGTCTAGTTTATGTTTACACTCTTATTTCATTTTGTCTAGCGGTTCATTATATTCTTGTTTATAAATTATAACACACTGCTTTCACTTGTAGCTTAATACTATAGATGGCCATTTTATCAGTCAATTTGTCCAACACTTCAATTTACCAACTGGATGATTTATTTCTTTATTGGAATCGCCAAATACCAGTCCAAAAAAGAGACATAAATGAAAAATTGCTAAGCCAACTAAGGTTCTCTATTACTAACAATACATATGAGAATTCCCACCGAGTCTACAGTGAATACTTCAAATTACAACTATATTAATTATCTACAAAGTAATAATACAAAGAACAAGGGGTTCTTGAGTCAGGTTGGTATGAGTGCCAAAATCTGGTTGCGGATAATACCCATACATTTCTGTATTTCTGCATAAGCGGAAAGGTTCATTGAGCAACAAGGTTGCAAACCTGTAATTGCTGAATCCAGTATTTGGGCCACGTCAGCAGGCGGAAACTCTCGTTCTGTACATTTCTGCAGTTAAAACCAAGAAAGTCAGACTCGACAATGCAAGGCATACCACTCTATTCAGAATTAGTTCAACAAAGTGTTAAGAAGTTACAGCAAAAGTTTAGCTTTACAGTTCAACCGTGATTCAACTGAGATTCTCATATGCATTTGGTTATAGAGTGAGATATTTGTGTTCAGAAGGCTCATAAGAATAGGGCAGATATATGTCCATAATTTCACCTGAATCATGAGCAAAGTGGCTACGCATTGAGAAATTAGTTCAGAAGGAATTTCTGTTTCCTTTTCTTCGGAGACATTTCGAGACTTTGTTTCAGGGGCCTGTAGTAGATAAAAATTATTACATTAAAAGACAAAAGTATCTTACTATGGAAAAGAGAAGTTAAGCTTCTTACTGTTGGCATGCAGGAATCATCTAAAGTAATCTGGTCATTGACATAATCAACAGCTTCTTCAGTCTTCTCAACTGTGTTCTCATCAACCTTAAGAGCGCACATTGCCTTACGACACACAGACAGCAAGTAAGTCTCACTAGAGTATGATGAACATTGATCATAACAAGTTCTGACATAGACACACAATTGATAAGACTTGCTTCACATACAATCGATAAGACTTGCTTCACATTCACTGATAACAAGACACAAATTAAAGATTCATCTTCCAGGGGGGGAACAGCACTAGTTCACTCATAGGAAAACAATCAATTGTGTAACCTAATATAGTTGCACGTGAAGTTATTTTTAATTTCAAATTGAGTCCTGAAACTCACAGCATGCAACAGAAGGAAGAGGGATGTGGCATTTTGTAAATTGAGTTAATTTCAAATTCTTCTACCTATTCGATTCTTATAATCAATATTTGCCGTATGTTAATGTAAAATCAGTTAAATTAAATGAATAGGATGAAGAGGACATTGAATTAGATTTTGGGAGAGGTTTTATGTAGCATTGGGCTATTTTTGAAAATTGACTACTATGCTCAAAAGGTTGTCATTGATATGTTTGAATGCTACCCTACTTACTAAAACAGTAAATTGAGGTACTCAATGAACTAATTGGTATTTAACTTAAAAGCACCTTCATATCATTCTCCCAAATGAAAAGGAGTATTAAGAGCTAAGAACTGGATCACAATTTTACCTGAATAGCCACATCGACCATTGTGCGAGCTTTTGTTTTCGAGCTCTCGATAATTTCTTTGATATTTGATCCTGATTCATGAGGCTGACCAGTAACAAGCTCAAAAGAATTGATTAAACCAGCTTGATCCATGTGATTGACATTTTGCTTCACTAATGTTGCAGGAATGTGCCCTTGATATGTATTCCGCTGCCGTAAACAATATATAGCAGATGAAACTTGACAAGAAATAAATCATTTTCAGCAACTACAGTAGGTACTCATAACTATGTAAAAACAATTAACTATACAGAAATGATAATTACTTGTTCATTGGCTTCATGTAACTGAACAAGTACTGCAGCATATTGTTTTTTGAAGGGCTCAGAGTCCTGAAGAGAAGTGTTACCATCCTTCTGGTTTTCAGACACATCATCGTTCATGCGCCTCAACTCCAAAACCACAGCTTCCTAGATTTTGGTAAACAGTCAGCTAAAAAATTTAATAAACCGCACCTCATTGTTGCACAGATCAGACATACAAATGCTTTTGGAACTGTTCAACTATTATGCAATTTGTTTGACTATAATAAAAAGTACAATAACCAATCTGAAGAGTAATTGCAATAGCTGAATAAATAATTACTCCATCGCACCAGATTTTTTTTGAACAATCCCGGTTAAAACGATGTCTGTTTTGACCCTGTATTACTACTATACTTTTATGTTATTTTCCAGTGTAATTTACTTTATATTATCTTTGACATTTATAGTTGTTAAAAAATACAGTATAATATTGAGTTTGGTTATTGTCTGTTGTCCGCAATCTGCAACAACATAATTGTATCCTGGGTCTGCTTATGGAAACAGGACACAGAATATAAGGCGCAACTACCTTTTTGTCAAGAGCACGGGTAAGCTCAGCAAGAGCTTGAACGTCAGCTTCCTTTGCATGGATTTGAGACTGCGCATTAGGATGTGGGGATGATGTGTGTTGATTTGCTACCGATTCAGCAACACCAACTCTATCTTGTGTGATCGAATCTGCTGCACCCACCTAAAGAATAAACCTTTTGTTAGAAGAAAATGGAAGTTGAAAAGGAAACATCCCATATAATACTGGAATGAACTACAGTAGTTGGGCTATGGCGAAGCACGATATTTTGAAGCAGAGCACAGGTATAAGAAGAGATTAAACGATCTTTTACTTAGCTCACATCAAGAAGATAAAAAAATTAAGCTTAAAAATCAAGAACAATGCAATAAAGGACAAGCCAGAAAATTTTTAAGCATTATAACCTAAGTAACGGAATTTCATGCTAAATGGACTACAAATAGAATCATACTGTATCGTTGAAGACGTGAGACTATATCCTCCTGTGAGTTCTTTCATTTGTAAAGTTGTCATTATCTAGGTGCCTCTGAAGAACAACTATGTGTGATAAATTATATATTAGGAGAATATATGACAAAATCCTCTAAATCACCTCATATTATTTACCTTGTATGTAGAATATTGCTTTATTAGTTAGAATATTGTGTCATAGGAAGTTTCCTAGTTGATATGTGGAAGCCTTGGTATTATAGATTCAGAAGCTTATTGATGTATTTAGCAAAATTGTTTCTTTGCATTAACACACACACACACACACATATATATATTCACTAAACTATTGTTTTCTTGGTTTTCTTAAGTTAAAGAAACTTAGATCTATTTCGAAAGATGATTACAATGATGAAATGATAGACTGAAAGAGAAGGTGAGGAGAACTATGGAGTTTCTTTTTACTATAAATTGAAAAGGTGTAGTTGTGATACAATCACAAAGCCATGTCCTTAGAGAACATCGATGTCCTATTGGTTAGGAGGCCTTCCAGTGACTTAGAGGTCCTGGGTTCGATTCACATTGTACGGGGGCGATGGGTGGGATTTAAAAAAAAAAAAACAAAAAAGAGTTAAAAAAAAAGGCATGTCCTTATATTTTATGGTTATATATAACCCAACCAAGCACCTTAATAAGTAAATACTATTTGCCAAGTCAATTTTCATGTTGGTGGTAATTCATAGAATAAGTGAAAGGACCACTACTGACCTTTCTCTGGTTTAGTACACCCATCCCATAAGCAGCAGGTGATAAATGAGAGAGACCATTAACATTCTCCAGAACTTCCCGTGGGGGGCATTTGATGTATTCTTTCACTTGACCATTCAAATTGAGCTCATTCAAGTTCTCAAAAAACTTATCAACGACAACTGTATGTCTTGCAAGTGATGCAGGCATATTCTCAATGGGATTCAGCGGCATACAATGAATATCCTGCCAGGAGCAGAGAATCAATAACACAGTCAGAGCTCATCTAACAAGCAAACACAAGAAAAGTGGAAGTTGATAGATGACGAGAACACATAAAGTTAGTGAAATAGTCTCTTAGTAAAAACATGTAACAATAAGGCAAACAAAAGAATTAATTGCCAACGTGGTTTTAACTTCAGTACAAGAAACACAAACAGCAATCCTGGACCAGACATCTGTAATAGATCCCAGTGACAAAAATCATTATAAAATACTAATATGAAAAAATTAGCCTCTTATTAGGTAGATCCCAGTGACAAAAATCATTATAAAATATTAATATGAACATCTTATTTCAACACAGTTATCTGAATTCGTGTCATTATAGAAATCCAACAGGGTACCCGTCTTTACTACTACATTACTTGCCAGTCAACTTCCACCTCCAAGAAAAACAGCTCTCACATAAATGGTTTTTCAGTTGTGATGTCCCATAAGGCGATGGTGAAAGTGGGTTAAGTTTTAAAGTCTTGAACTCCTCATGGACATTTCTAACTAATAATCATACCTTATAAAATAAAACTTTCAACTAGTCACTCACTATCTATTGGAACAAAAGGAGAGACACAAATCACATAAGTAGCCCTGCTCAAGAATTTACTGCAATCAGAATTCTAGTCTACACATAAAGATTTAGACATCACATATGCTATAGGTACAAAATAAATAAAATAAAATGCAAGTCCGACATTACCTTAACGAATTCAACCCCTAGCTCAGGTCTGTCAAACTGCACACGGCACCTTGAACGATCAACAGTCAGGACACTTCCATCATGAAGTTCTCTAGTTTTTGGATGGATTGCAATAACCCGCTGTCCAACTGACAAGGGCTTTGCAAGATCTGTTGGTAAACCGTCCCTTATACCATCACGAAGTTCGGTATAGTGTGTTCTCACAGACTCGCGATACTGATTTAGTTTTTGTTTTTCTTCCTTCAGAAAATGCTCAGAAAATCTTCGAGGTTTACCTAAGGAACTGAACGGTAATGAAGGAAAAAAGGGACATGAGTGGTAACTGGGTGCTAAGAAAAAACAACTAAGAATATAGCATGACTGTCTTATGATATTACCTCCTTATGACACCCCATTCAACACGAGTTAGTCTTGGGACATGTCCAAGTCCAACATGATACAGGTATTCAACGAACTCTCTTTTAGCAAACCACGGGTAATCAATTGCACTGTAAAACCACTCATACATACACCATTTCTGTGCCCTCTCGTTCAACAAGCAATTAGAAAGTATTTTCTGTAGAATAAGTAACACCAATCAGTTCCTGCTCGGCCACAGTTAGTTTGAATTATGAAAAAGCAGAAACCTAACCTTAAGACCGAATGCTTTATCATGAAGTGAATTAAGATGATCGTTAATTTGATCTCCTACAATCTTTTCGCCGAATTTCAGCTCCTTCAGCATCTGAGGTACCTTAAGGTCGCTCTTTCGCCTGCTTCTAATTTTAGTAGATAAATTAGCCTGGTTTACAACAAAGGGCTGTACGGAAGATTGGGCAGAATCACTTCCTTCTCTTCTGGGACCATTACACACAGAATCGTCAAGCATTTTGACCACTGTGGGTGAAGTACTCTGGGAAGGCCTTCTCATTTTATTCCAGTTCTTTCCCACATCTCTAACCTATGAGAGAGCAAAAAATATATCAGTTCCACTGGCCCAAAATAACAGAGATAAATAAAACCAATGACAAGCTTGAAAGAGCATGAGATGTTTTAAGTCAAATCATGTAGGAAGGAAATTCTACTACTAGACATGAAAGAAATGCATGGGGGACTCAAATCACAATGAAATATACAGTGGTTTATCCTTAGATTGCTAGCAATCATAAAGCATTAATTAATCAAAACCGAAGGTTTGGAAAATAGACTCCAGCCTTCGAAAATATAGGATAACTGAGAAGTCCCAAAAAGGAATCACAAAGGACTTCAGTTTTACCTCCAGCTCCCGAGGTTCATTCTGATCATCTTCAACATGAACTTCACTTTTCCTAGTCTGCAAATTGATGAGCATAAGTTAATCAAACATTCTAAGCAACATTGAGACAAAAAAGAGTCGAAAGTATCATCAACTTGCCTTTGATGCTATTCCCTTTTTTTTTTTCCTTCTTAATGTAGACTGATTGGATTCCAATTGTCCTTCAAGTTCAGCATTATTTTGAACTGATATTTTTCCAGGTTTTGATGTTCTAGGGGAAGCAAGTTCAACTCTTGATATTGTTTGACTTGTACGTAATTTACCAGAAGATTTCTTCCTTGAGTGGCCTCTAACAATTGCTTCCTGAGATCCAGATTCATCCATATGGTCATCAAATTCATCCTTTACCTGCATCATTGATTCTGAAATACAAGAAACAGTGATCAAATGAAGATTCATATAGTACTGCCCAAGGTGAAAATAAAAGAGTAATGAAAACATGCAAAATGAACTACAGTTGGAAATTGTTTCAAAGCTTTTGACAAACCATACATTGCCATTCCTAGATCCTAGTATCATTAAGTGTAATTAGGATAATAATAACCAAGAAATAAGAACTATATGATGAGATATAATAACCCCCGGCAAATATCTGAAACAAAAATAGTATCATCATCATCATGTCATCAATAACAGGAGAAGACGGTAATAAATATGTTTGTTTTACATAGTAGCATGGAAGGCGCCTAGAATGATAATCTCAACATGGACCATAAATTTGGTTGAATCATCACGTGTATGGTCGAATACCATAATAATCTATGCAACTTTGAATTTGCTAATATTACTTGGCATAAAAAGTAGAAAATAATTGAATAAGTTACTTTAGTTTTCTACCCGGCATATATGATTAAATATGACAAATCATTGAAACAAAACTCGTATTATAACAACAATAACATGCCCCAATGCCTCAAATAGGCTCCTGCCTAAGCGAGGTAGGATTTTACACAGCCCTACCCCAGTAAAACAGAGAGGCTGTTTCCAAGCTGACCCAAGATGAAATGCAAATACTATCTACTACATTACAATAGATAAGAAACGTAGGTAGTGCGATGAGCCATTTTGATCTATTTCATTAACAAATTACAAATTATAAGACTCGTATTATAATTTAACAAATTTACAAGCTGAGGATCTCATTGGGTTGTTAAGGAAAAACAGTTACAACTTACAAGTCCACTAATTTTTCCGCACTAAAGAAACATTTACATATTTAATCATCACATGGAGAGTGTCAGCGTTATAATATTAACAAATTGAACCAAAGATGAAAATTACATGCATGGCGACATAAAAGACCTCAACAAAAATAAGACGTCTCATAAAATGTCCAAGTTGGAAGATGAGATGAAAAAACGAAAGTATATATTGAAAGTGACTTTAAAGTAAAAATAAATATCACATACCATCTTCGTCTGCCCCAGGCATCATTAGCGACAAATCAGCTAAAGTTTGCAGAGCATCAACAGCAGACTCTTCATCTAGCAAAATATGATAGCACAGATACCAAAAAATAGTTTTAAGTGCCAATGACATGTGGACAACAACATCTAATTAAAGGTGGATGATAATAACAAACAGAAGTATGTCACGAAGGAGTAAAGTTCACTTTTGAATCGACCTGTAACTTTAGCAAAACAGGACCATATTCAGCTATATGGAAAGTAATGATTTCAGGGGCAACTGATTTATACCTTTACTAAAAAGGATCTTTTTGTTCCTCTTTCTTGAACCTTGCAATGATGACCTTGATGATTTTGCATCTGAGACCTCTGTCTCAAACTTTGCTCTCCCTGCACCTAATCTTTGACTTTCCTCTGTTCCACTGCATGCTTCCTTAATCTCATTAAGGTGATTCTCATAATTCTCATCAACTTCCAGTTTCTTGGCACTAAGAATTCTCGCTTTCTGAAACAGTCTACTGCCGTTTCCAGATTCCATCAGGTTAGTCCTACCTTTGGATAATTCTCCAGTGTCAGCTTCCGTACTCCCTTCAAGATCTTCTCCATCAATGTCACTAGATGCAGGTTTGGACCTCGATGCTTCCAGATCAAAATACTGCAAAGCAGATCCCCAAAATCGATTGAACTGATTTTAACTAGAGAAAGCAGTAAATGGTTGAACAATTGAATACCTTTCGTTGAGATTTACGAGTCGGAGATGACATGATACTCTCCGTTATCTTGTTTGGTGTCTGGGATGCTTGGGGAGAACCACGTCGCTGTGAAGCCTCTGCCAATGCTAATGCTATCTCATGAGCAACTTCGTCTTCATTGTTATTTCCTTTCATTTTCAAGCCTTGTCTATTTGGAGAAAAATACTTCTCACCACGTACGTTCTCATAGGAAAACGAAACTGGAAAGCGGGGTGTCCGTTTGCCAACAGCTCGTGGCCGACTTCCTACAGAAACTCCAGGCAGCTTATCTTTAGCATTGATATAATACTCAGATACAGAAAAGGCTTTCGCCAAGATAATGTCAAGATGAGACACAATAAATGAATAGAAGAAAATAATAGCAGACCGTCCCACACTCCCACCAAATTTCAGCCTCTAATAAGAGTTCTACAAAGGCGGATGAATATCATGAAAGTAGAAAGTGGTTCAGAAACCAAGGAACACAATAAATAGGGAAATATTTCAGGATTTACAGTAACACTTCACAAACTCAACCTAGATAGTGCTATACTCAACGAGATTATATGTGGTCCTGCTTTGGAAATATTGAGTACGCACTGAAAGTAGATGCTTTCACCCTAATCTTAGATATAAGCAACATACCTCCAGAGGGCTTTTTCTTCCACAACGAGAGGATGCCATACGTATTAGTAATATTTGGGGGTGGAGATGAAACATGTGACTCAGGTACTTTAGAAGCAGATGGCTGAACTTCACCACGTGCACGTTTGGATGGTTTTCGACAGGATTCACTACCATCACTGCTTTCTTGTTCGCTGTCACTTCCTCCATGCTGTAAAACAACCAATTTATACCTGTATACTTAAAGAGTAAAGTTTCTAGGATCTAAGTGAACAGAAAAAAAATCCAATGACAGTAATAAAGTCCCATCCACTGTAAAAGCAGTGGCCAACTAACCTAGCGAAACCACAATCCACCATAAGGCTTATAGTATAAGCACAAGGGATAGGAGTGTGGGAAATTGAAAAAGGGAAACCAGATTGTGTTATAAAACGGAAATCGTTGTACTACTCCTATAACCCAAGTCGTTATACATATATATATATATATATATATAAGCAGGCATATGTTGCTACAGAGAGAGAGAGAGGCAGAGAGAGAGAGAGAGAGATACACATGCAGATTGCAGTAGTGATCTGTCATCATTGCAATTAGCCCAACCACAGATGCAGTCCCCTCTGGAAGAGATAAGTATGCCTGAAAACATGGAGAAATGATGATCCATACACCTTTAGAAGCTGGTGTGACACCTTAATACTCACTCCGTCCCAATTTATGTCACTTTCTTCTCAGAGAGATCCATATTTGAACAAATGAAAGTTAATTAAAAGGACAGGGATGTGGGATGTCAACGGAGATTCTAAAGTTCAAGAAGAACTTCAGGAACTGATAAAAAACAGATCATATATGTTTTTGCAAGGTATAAACTCAGAGGTAAAACTAATGTATCTTATTTCTTAGAGTTAGAGCAATCAAATAGGTGAATACAAATCTGCTAAATAACAACAAAATATTCTATATTATTCTAATATGCATTAACTCACTTCCAATATTATTTTAAAGCTCATCAATGAAGCAAAGCAAAGTATTTCCAATATCCTACCACTTTTGTAGTTATCGTTTCTTAAAAAAAATTTAACACCCAGCTATTTGAAAGTCGAAGTTGTATAGTTCGTTTCAAAGAGGAATGTAAAATGAGAGAAAAAGAGCAGATATTGGTGTGAGGAGTCCCATATTCGTGTACTTGTTAATATGCAATAAAATAATATACACACACAGAACAGACCAACTAGAGTAGGACATATGTCCCGATGGATCAAACTCACTCGATTCATTGTATAAAGGGCCTCCACCATATCTATAGATCTATTCCTCACAGCAGCAGCTACCTGTAGCCACAGAAATTAAAACTCAAACTTGAGGCTAATGGTAAACAAACAAAGAAACTGAATAGAGGAGTAAAGATTAAAAATCATCCCGACAAAATTGACGACCTCAATAAAATCACCATGACAGAAATTGTACGAATTTCTGAAATAAACTCAAGATTGTAAACAAGGAGATGTCTACTAGCGTAATCACAAGAGATGAAAACCATCTTTCGAAATAAGCAATGTCGGTTGTTCAGTTTATATTTGAACATACCTTCTTCCACTCTTTACCATGCTTGCGGTAGGCCTCATAGAAGCAAGTTAGCTCTTTCTTACTCCATTGAGGCCCTAACATATCAGTCAACTTCCTCTTCTGCAAAAATTGGTATAACTTCCTATCAAATTACTAAGCAATCATTATACATCGTGAAGATTTCTAATAAAAAGCATACCTTATATATAAAACAAAGTCTAAACTCAAAAAAAGAGAGATAAAGTGTTAAACCTTGGCAACATGTTGTGCTTTTAGATAACATACACCATTCATTAACTAGAGTTAAATAAACAATATCAAACAAAGAAGAAGAGTGAGATGAAGAAAATGATAGATGTTTCAAAATTCTTATCAAGCACTCGAACTTTTAGTTACAAAAGAAGTCGACTGGGAATGAAAAATAGCAAAATTATGTAAACCTCAGCAAAACTCACCCGACCACTCTTTTTGGAACTATCTCCTTCTTTCACGGGAGAGACTTCATTGATGTAGGATAAACGCTTATTCAAACTCTTAGATTTCCTCGTAGGAGCCATAAGGAAACTTCTAAACAAAGAGAATAATTATGTATTGTATCAGAAAAGAAACCTCAAGGATAACTCAACAATTTGAAACGGCACTTCGATCATTAACATAATACATATGCCAGTCATGAATAATGAGCATTAGGAAATTCATCATTAGCATAATTTCCCTTGAGTTTTGATGTCTGAGAAATAAAAACAATAATAAATCATCAACGATTAGAGATTTTTTGATATTTTGATATCTGAATGCAGCATGTATCAGGGCTCTCAGTGATTTAATAGTTGACCATGTCCAACATTACTAAGTGTAGAGTCAAGAAGTGAATCGGAATAGCAAATAGTTAATGGATATAGGTCTATTTCAAATTCCAAATTACTAAATGAACAGTGGGAGAAAAGTGTGAATCGATACTTTTAAGATTGCTCATATTTTCTCACATACTCCATTCTACCACATTCCAAAAAAGCTCTCTTACAGTTGGCAATTTCCATTTAACTGCATAGGCAGAAGAATCTAACAAAAAGATCAGCAAGAATTAGATCAAAGTGCCTCTAATAGATTTCAAACTTTATTGCCACATTAGAATAAGTACAATAGACTGAAATTGTTACAATTAAAGAGTAGACACTTAAAATAAACAACATAACAAAGAAAGGCTCTCTTTTTCCTTCATTTTCCTTCAAATTTAAATACTTGTCTCAAGAAACAAGAATTCAGCCAAAAACAACATTTAATTCAAACTAATTTGATCGAACACCTAAGGACCTAACACAATGCCATTGTTACTTAAATCGCCATGCAATGAAGCTCCTAACTTTGCAAATGATTTCAGATGACCACACATACACAAAACCAATGATGCATGCGACAAACACGAAACCAAAAAGCAGATAGCGTAACACTCTACTGGGTTTCAAAATCAATAAAAATAATGAAATAATGTGATGCTCAATCAAAGAACAGGTAAATTTCAAGTTCAATCAACAGCCAACAATTAAACAGTAAAAAATAAATGCCGCATAAATAGCTGGACGACGAAAATTGGATAGAATTAAAGCATGTACTTTTCTACTAATTTAAAGAAAACACACTCATCACTACAAAATGTTATAACAAGCAACAAATTTCAAACTTTTTTACACGTAATTCGAGAATTTACTTAAAACTTAAACCCTTCAAAGAAAATTTCAAAAACTTCGAAGATTCAACCCCCTCGGTTATAATAGAATACAAGGGAAAAGGTACAAATGCTCAAAAAGCAATTATCCAAATTTTACAGACAATTACAGCAAAAAATAAAATCTTCAAAAACAAATCAGAAAAAAAAAATTAAACAAATACTATTTGAATTTATGGCAAATCTTCAAATATAGTCGCATTGATCAAACCAAGCACAGAAACACAACAAATCAAAACACGCTTAAATAAGACTATCCAAAACCCCTATCTTTTACATAACCAAATTTGAAATTTCAAAAAAAAAATACTAATCCATCCCTAATAAATCGTCTAATTTGATCCTCAATAGTAAAAATTAACAAATATTACTGCATCAATTAACACACAACTATAATTTGAATCAAAATTAACATACCCATGGTAAAACAGGTTAAAAATAATATATTTTTCACAAAATACCATACAAATATATTTAAGCTCAAATTTTCAAAAAGTCAACCATTAAAATTCAAAACTGGACAACATATTTGGGAAATAGGGAGTAGAAAATAACAAACTTTACTGCATCAATCAACACAAATATTCTCAATTTAAATCAAAATTATCATATCGATAGTAAAAAAAGGTTAAAAATATTATCTTTTTTACATATTTTCACCAAATTACTATATAAGAATATTTAAGCTCAAAATTGAAAAAAGTAAACAATAAAAATTGGAAACTGGACAATCTTTTTGGGACATAGTAATAAATTTACCGTATGAAGAGGACCACAATATTCAAACTTTAAATCGAAATTGCGCAAAGCATTTGGTTGACAAAAAGTCAACGGCGATTTGGGGATTTTTCGTGAGAAAGAAAGAAATAACCGCGAAAATATATTGAGATTTTGTATTTGTCTTAAAGACTTAGTACTTTTTTAAATTTAAATATTTAAATGTTTTTTGTATTATAGAAAAATCATTTTTGTAGTGAATTACAGCTGTACACGGAATCAATTAGATATTTAATTTGATTTGGAATTTATTGAGATTTACCCTAAGTGAGAAAAGTCAACTTTGTTTGGGTCTCTTGGGTGTGCTGCTTTGGGTTATCGGAAGCCCATAAAACAGTTTTGAAACTAATCGAAAAATCTATACTATATATAATTAATTTATCATTTAAAAAATAAATTGTTTATATTTCCTATTTCACCCCCTTGTTGGGTACCTTTTTATTTGGGACTTTATAGAATCCTTCCTTCAAGTTGTAAACTTATAAATTCTCCATACTATAAATATTATCTATTTTAATAATTCTAATTATCAATGTTATAAAATAAAAATGTTTGCCAATCCTCCATCTTTATTTTCTCTCCATGGTAACTTTTTCATCTTATTTTGTGGCTCTTTTTAAATTTTTTTTCATTATACCTTACTATAAAAATAATAAAACAATTTGCATGTGATGTACATATAACTAGTTGTTATTTGTTAGTCATATGGATTCGGGATTAGCAACTTAACGAATTAAAAATAATTGAACCAAAAAGATAAGTAGTTGAATGTAATATTTTGAAATATGAGTTATCGAATGATGAAAAATCATGTTTTGAACAAAAATAGGCATGCAATTATTAAACTACCCTTGAAAATTGTCACGGCATGACGAAAATGAATGAGAAATCGTTAAGTTATCAATGAGGACATAATAATCAAGTTATTACTCATCACTAGCTAATTTATGTAAAAAGGAGCGAGAAAGTGAATACAGAGAGGGAGAAATTCGTGAAGCATGTGGTGTGTGCAATCTAAAAAATGGGCCATTACATCATCCCCGAAAACCGTTTTCGTTTTGTTTTCAAATGAACAAGACAATTGACCAACTTTTACGAACGAAGTATATATTATTGTTGAAACTGACTTTGAGCTTGAACTTCAATTTTATTAATGAAACAATAGTCTATAGTCATATGTTAAATTTCCCCAAATTTGACAAAAGTTCTATATGTAATAAGCATAGACTATGGAGACATTGAGAATGCACTACATACCCAAAGCGACAGGCAATATTCTTTTGATTTCCCTTTTTCCTCACTATCTTTTGCTCTTCCTTTTTTCTTCTGATCTTCCTTCAAGTCTTCACCAACAATCAATTGTGATATAAAGGAAAATGTCGCTATCGTAATCAAAGCGTTCTATCAGCAATTCATACTCCACATGGAAACAATGTTGGATGTCGAAAAAGCCTCGTTTTTTACTCGCCGCCTTAGCACTATAGAAACTAAAGATGTCTATTCTCAAAATGCTGGCATAAAAGCAAAATGACAAACTTATTGATTTTATGTCAAGCTACAGAATATTGCTAAAAGAAAACATATGTCGTGAGGCATCATAAGATCGAGCATTACAGGAAACCTTTAGTTTACCTCTCCACTTGGAACTCCTTCTTCTTAGGTCACCTGGCGAAATGAAGCCGATTCATCTTCTACATTGCTCTCATTTTTCTTCATCAAATCTCATGTATTCGTAAGGTAAACAAGAAACATAAAGAAGTTTATTTCAGCTACTTTTTTCAGTTTGCATTGAAAATACATATGTTGCAGATATATCACCTTCTGGCTCCATTTTCAATTCTCCAGATGATGCTTTCTTCTCTTGAACAGCATCGTCAGTTTCATCATTTGCGCTTGATTCCTCCGCAATGCTATGGGGAGGAGTTTGGTAATTAGATCTTCCAGAGACACCTTCTGAGATAATTGATTCAATGGTTTCGTCATCTCGTCTAACAAAACTATTTCTCAACCAGATCGCCCTCTCAATCGAGCCTCCTTTTAGTATCTTCTTCCATCACCACTTACATTTTCTTCTCCCTTCATTATCGACACCTTATTGTTCTCTTCAAGATTCATCGCTAGATTATCTTCTACCGGCCCCATGGGTGGTATTAATAGGGTCCCCATTAAGCCTTCTACAATTTCATCGCCTTGCTTGATCATTTCATTCTCAGATTGAAAGTTGATCAACTTCAGGGACCTGATTGGTATTTTTTGTTTGGATAATTTCTTTCTCAATAGTTCCAGGTGTGACGTGTGAACTCGACGATCCCATTGGCTTCTACCCCTGCTTGTTTTGGATATATGTTCTTTCCTGGCTGAAGTCTCGTGAATACGACCACTTCAAAATCTGATTTGTATTTGTAAGCACATCATTTTCTGCTTGAGCATTTTCTTTTTCACAATTAGAAGATGAACTTGGCCCGGCATTTGGTGTTCATTTCCTTTGAGTATCTTCTTGTTCGACAATTCCAGAAGATGGACTTCGGATCCTCGATTGGTACCTTGCAAAGTTCATTTCTCTGCTTGAGTATCTTCTTTCAGTTAATCAGAAAGATGGACTTCGATCCTCATTGACATTTGTTATCATGTCCTGCTTTTGTGGAGGCTTTTTTGTTTTCAATACCCCTGTGAAGATGGAATTGGGTCCCATTGACATTTTGTACATTGCGTCCTCATGAGTATTTTCTTTTTTTCGAAGGCAATTCCAGATGATGATCTTCTGTGTGCCCGATTACAATATTTTACGTCTTTTGCCTATTTTGGTAAGCCATTCGTGACTATTTCCGCAGAATGGTTTTCATGAGGCCTCGCTTTTTATAACATTGAAATCAAATTTATCAATTGCTAGAATATGTGTGTTAGACAAGACTGAAAGTGTATATCCAATAATAATGTAACATAATACACCCAAATATTCTCTAATATAGGTACAACCTAATTGGAAAAAAAAAATGTGATTTCGAAATCACACAGCAAAAATATATCCTTGTAGTTATAGGCTTCCTCTTTGTAATTGTTGTCGAAAAGAAAAGAAAAAATTAACAAATTTGTAATAGGTTTTGAAATTGGTTTGAACACAGAGCTGGGCTTTCGAAAGGTAAATCGAGACTAAAAGCATCAGACTATTTGTGAGGGATTTTTTTTCAATATTTAAGGGGTGCAATTGATATATTTTGTCTAAAATTACTTATATGTAAAGGATAAACTCTAAAATTTTCAAAATTTAAATCGGGCCGTTGCCCCTTGGTTTCTTCCAAATTCCGCCACTCCAGAACATAAAAGTAAAATGAATAGAAAGTAACAAGGAGAAGATAATGATCAAATATATTTTTACCCTAACCGTATTGGTTATGATCAAATATAAAATATAGAATATGATAATCTCTTATTGATTATTGTTCATGAATTTACAATATATACTTTGACCTACGGGCTATATTTAGCATGGGGGTGGGGGCATATGCAATAAGAAGGCACAACACACCTGAATGTCGTCTAATACCTGTTTTCGTGAACATTCGGATTCGTTTTTATCCGTATTTATTTTTCCAGGATCACTAATGACATTACCATTCTTGTTGGTTTTGCTACCATCATTTGTTTTTCCAGAATCACTAATGGCGTTCGTGTTGGTTTTGCTACCATATTTTGTTTTTCCAGGATCACTAATGGCATTGACCACATTCGTCTTGGTTTTGCTACCACCATTTTTCTTGGCGAT
Organism: Lithospermum erythrorhizon; assembly: GCA_019722365.1. Lineage (NCBI taxonomy): Eukaryota > Viridiplantae > Streptophyta > Magnoliopsida > Boraginales > Boraginaceae > Lithospermum > Lithospermum erythrorhizon. The sequence continues at coordinate 481,382 of JADFUC010002150.1, read as the reverse complement.
TTTGTCAGAGGGGGCGGTATCGGTGGCGTTGTTCTTCGTGAAACTCGATGGCTTCGTTGGTTTGATGCAGTTATCGGTGGTGGCAACAGCGTGTTTCGATTTCGAACAACCCATTTTATGGAGAGTTGTAAGAAGGTGGATGAGATTGAAAAGGGAATGGCATTTTCAGGGGAATGGAAAAGACTTGGATCGGTATATAGTATTACTATTTCTTGATTTGTTTTTTTCTCCAAAATTTGTTTGTGAAAAAAGATCTGAAAGTCTTTAGTTATAGTAAAACTGAACCTGTTTTTTCTGTTATGTTTTGGAGGCTGTAATGTGGAGAAATTGTTAATTTAGTTGAGATATACAAGGATTTCTTTGTAGATGAAATGAGTGGCATGATACAAGTGAAAGGATTATTTTCCTTTATTTTATATATAAAAAACAAAAATAAAATAATCCATCTATGTTTGTAAATACCCTAGAAGTGGGATATAAAATTCTAAAAAAAAATATCACTATTTGACCGTGATTTAACTTTTAACACTTTTCTCTTTAATTTTTTGTGTAAATGATACATTTTCCTATCAATTATCTAAATTGCCCTCCATTTAAAATCAACCACTCTCCCTTCTTCATTTCTCTCTTCAAATTATTCAACCACCACAACCACCCCCACGGCCCACATCCCCTTCACCCCCCACAACCCCCACTAACACCAACACTAATACCCAACTCCCACCTTCACCACACCCCAACACCCCTTTACCACCCCACTCCCTTATGCCTAAATTCCACCACCTCATCAACACCAACACCAATTCTTTAAAATCTTAGCTGTCACCAAATCACCGCCAACAAATCGTAATATATTACTAAATCAAAACCCTACCCCATCCTTGGGAGAAAAACCAAAACTGTGATGAGGGAGGGCCGAGGCTGCAAGCTGGGGTGAAGCTCATGGTGGGCCGAAAGTGGCTGCTGGTGGGCCGATGACAAGATGCTTGGTAGGGATTAAATAACAAAGGGATGAAAAAGCAGTTTGGCCGATTTTAAATGAGGGTCAATTTTAACAATTGATAGGTGTTATTTAGTCAAAGAAATTAAGAAAGTGGGTGCTAAAATCTTAAAAACGTTGCCATCATCATTTTTGCACAGTTTACTGGCAAAGTTTCCTTAGGGAATGTAAATTTTATCCTTTAATTCTAAAACTTACCACACTTGTAAATAGAGGAGGGGGCAAAGAAGTTATTTCTATCCTCTAACTATGCACTACAGAATGTTCATGCAAGGTACCAAATATTTGTTCTAAATATTTACGTATTTAGATTAGAACAAAAGTATTTGCTTCATTTTAGAGCTATTACACTATTGTTAATTGAAAACTTCAACATTCATGAACAAACCTAAGAAAACACATAATTTTGCCCATCAATTATTTTTAATTATCTTATAAGGAGAGACAGATCACTAGCAATTAGTTAACAACCCTATTAATAAAACATACTATCTTCAATTATTTATAATTGATATTTTCATTTTCATATCAAGAATATAAATATCTTAAAGCTCTCCATCATGAGAATTGTAAATCACACTATCTATTTTTCACATGCAAGACTACATGTGCACATTTACTTGTAAAGGAATGAAGACAATGTCATTGGTGTTCAAAAAAGAAAAAAACAAGACTTTAACTCTCTAGCTTTCAGTCCTAACATTTTGATTGGCTAATTGCACGGTGTTTATTCCCTTTCTGTCACCCATCACTACCTCTACTCACTACCAACACCCTAGTGTTAGCAAGGGATAACCGGATATATTAACTATATCCTTCCCATCCGAAAATCTAAAATTTAACGAGAGAATAAAATATTATTTTATATTTTGAAATTCAATCTGCTTCATTAAAGACATTCGAGTAATTTTTTTTTAAAAAATATATAATATACATTTTGTAATAGTTTATCACTAGTATTCCACGATACCCAACCTAATATACTTGACACTGTCCGAAGGTCAACCTAATTAAACTCACCTACAAAGTATGGCACGATGCACAACTCGATAAAATAATTATCCGACAGAATAATTTAATAACCCTTAAACTCGACTTATTAACACCATTACCACTACCCACCTTATCCTCCTCATACATCCGGATGCATGTGCATGTAACAAAATGCCATTTATAGTATTGTTTATTGACAAAGAAATGTCCAAAAATGGGTTATTTAATTCTTGTACTTAGATATAAGGGTGTCTGAGTATCCACTTGACATGCTTTAATGAATGTAATTTGCATACCCAATTTAGATTGATACCAAGTAGTGGTCTTGTCCATACCCATCTCAGGTCTTTGTTTGACTATTCTTTGTGCTCTTTACCACTTTAGGATAAGTGGTGTTTGGATTGGTCTAATGGAAGGCTTCTGCAATGAGCGCCTTGATTATGGGAGGATGGGTTATGGGTAATACTCATTTTCTTTAAAATGTTATTGTTCTTTTTTTATATATATATAAAGTTTGGATCTTTTATGTTGCATGCTTCGACATAGGATGGTGATTTATGATGTTTGTTTATCTTGGCTAGTTTAAATTGTGTATTCATGACTTTTTTTTTATATTCATGACTTTGATAAATGTGTATTCAAGTGTTTCTTGGTATAAAGCTTAGGTCTTTGTAACAATTCCATTGATGAAAGTAATTTGTTTGGGGATACATGAATGGGATTTTAGTTAAGACTACATCCATTAACTTAACAAGATTGTGAACTTCTAATTTGAATAAAAAATGGATCTTTAACTACATGATGTAGCTCTTGAGTTGCTTATTTGTGGATCTTTCATTGTTTGTTTCTTTGCTGCTAGAATGTGTGAATTTGGATACAAAGTTGTAGTTTTTTATTTCTAGATTGTTCAGTTGGACTTGGTTGATGAGAGACAAAATTATGGTGCTTCTTAGAAGCATAGTCGGGGGCAAGAAACCATTTTTATGCTTTCATAATATCCACATTCTTAAGTGACTTTTTAATTGATTGAGAAAATTGAATATATTGGTTCTTCTTTTATGCAAGTTTATGACATTTGATTTGTGAAATTGTTGAAGATGCAAGCATTATAGGAGAAGGTGCAAGATCAGAGCTCACTGTTGCAACGAGGTGTATGATTGTCGTCACTGTCATAATGAAGCAGCGGTATGTAATATTGTTTTCATACAGAGACTGTTGTGCTTATATGGATCTAAGATTTTGCTTTTGTTATTCTTCTCTGATGAATGATTGAAGATCTTAACTTCATCTGGACTGATCTGGGTTCTACTTTATTTGGAATAACAGAACATGTTGCGCAACATCTTTGACAGACATGAATTAGACAGATATGAAGTCAAACAGGTAAGAGATTGCTGATCTATGTGCCCTCCTTTTTTTATATAAAACTACAAAATGATTGCATGTGTCTCACTTATTTGTATTTTTCTTTTAAAACCTCTTAGGTCATTTGTACAGTTTGTGACACAGAGCAGCCAGTAAGTATCTCTGATTCTGTAACTATTTTCCCTTGTCTCTTTATGTTTAACTTTAACCTGAGGTTCACTTGTAGGCTGTATTATTTGAAATTATTCCATCCATTTTATAGGTTGCTCACGTATGCACAAACTGTGGTGTGAATATGGGAGAATATTTTTGTGATATTTGCAAATTCTACGACGATGATGTAAGATATTGTGTCTTTTGGGAGTTTATGTTTGCATTCATGTTACTTCCATATTTTGAAGTATGCCAAAATATCCAGATGCCGCTACATGAGCATCAATATGCTTTCTGTCCTTACACCATTATCACCCCCACCCCTAATGCTAACATCAGAAGTTATTCATTGCAGACTGACAAAGGTCACTTCCACTGTGATGATTGTGGGATCTGCAGGTTAGTACCTGAAGTATGTTTCATAGTTAGAAATCGTTCATTTTGGACATATCATATGATCCGAAGTTGATATTTTCATTCTATGTTGATCAAATGGTGACACTCTCAGAGTCGGTGGCCGTGACAACTTCTTCCACTGCAAGAAATGCGGTATGAAAACACTGACACCATGAGATCGCCTCTTTCTGAGATTGTCTGCTTTTATGTTCCTAGTTTAAATATGGTCAATAGCGCATTCTTATGTCCATACCTGCCAATCAATATTTTCTTTTAGTAATTGCTTGGCTGTTCGCAACCTCAGTATCGCTATTATTATATTGATTCTACTTCTTCTTGAAGATCTTCTTCCTTGATAACTCAAATCCATGTGCAGCGTCCTGCTATCTGTCTCTTGGGCGAACAACTACTTGTGTGTGGAGAACCTACCACATCACTGTCCCATATGCTATGAGGTCTGCTCCCCATTTGTGTCACTATACCAGTCTAATGATCAAGCTGTAAACATTTTTAAATACTTAACTACACTCTTTCGTTTAATTTTGCAGTATCTATTTGATTCTCAAAAAGCATTACAACTGTCATGAAATGTGGACACACTATACCTGACTGTTAGTCATTTAAATGCTTAAGCGTGACAAGTATGCTTCATAACTTCCTTATAAATGACCCTTTGGTTTTACATATAGAAGAAAACAGCAGTTGATATGGATCTCTAATTTGAATGACTTATGGAAAATAGGTTTTGCTGCCCAATTTGCTCCAAGTCTATCATGGATATGTCGAAAATTTGGATGAGAATGGATCAAGAGGTCTGTCCTTTTAAGCTCTTAGCTAGTAAAACTTTAAATCATAGAATCCTTAAACACCTCGATTCCCTATCCAATAAAACTTGAGGAAGAGAAAGATTGTTGCCATGTCAATTTAGTACTTGACATGCTTCCCCGCAGCTGCACATTAGAACACATTGAAGTGTTTTTAGACCAAATGAGATATGTCTTGCTCTAATGGAAACCCTTTCTTTTCAGATTGAAGCGACTCTGATGCCCGACGAATATAGAGATAAGAAGGTATGTTCCTACTGAAATAGTTTCGTTCAATATTCTGTTGGAGAGATGCTAAAGAAAACTCTGATCTACATTTACAGCACCAAGTTAAAATCACATTTGTGTAGTTTGATTCAGATAACTCTGCAGATTCGTCGCGAGTTCCTTACCACATACTACTATTTTCCAGGTTTGGATTCTTTGCAATGATTGTAACGACACTACTGAGGTTTACTTCCACATTATTGGGCAGAAATGCAGCCATTGCCTATCGTATAACACTCGGACAATCGGGCCGCCTGTTCTTCCTCAGTAGTCAGAGAATTATACCACTGCATAATTTGTTACTGTCGTTTGGGTCAATTATTAGATAGGTTGTCGTTATTCATCTTCACACATTTACACACTTTGTGACTTCATATAAGTCTACCAATTCAGTGCTGGAAAAGACCAGAAATCTGTAATTCTTGCTCCAGTAGTCACTCATTCTGGAGTATTATTGCCCATTCCATGGCTTTTGGGAAATGTACACTGCTGAAACGTACTTTATTTTATGTAATGAACTATATTCTTTAAAAATTAAAATATTGCTGTGCAAATTTTCTCAAGATTGCAGTGTTCTGTTCTCAAGATTATGATCTTGCTCTGCCTTATAACCAAATCACCTATATTATTCTATTTTGAATTACTCGGACTATGCCTCTTTTCAAAAGGACAAACTTGAAGACCTTCTATCCTTACAATTGTGTGTCAAATCATTATTAATCTAATCCCTCATCCCAAGCAAAAACTAAGTGTTATTGGCGAAACTTAATTAAAATGTAATTTTGATGTTATTGGTTTAAAATATAATAAGATTGTGTGATACACAAGTGGTCAGCAAAATATAACAAGATTGTGTGATATTGTTTGTTATACAAGATATGTTTCTGTATGGACGCATATAGATTAATGTCCAGTCAGGGCCCCTCTAAAATTGATCCCAATGAGCCTCCTTAAGAAGTTCAATTAGCCCTTGGGCCAAAGCTAGCTTTTTGATCTTTGAAAGTATACTCGGCTTAAAGCTGGTGCTTGATACCTTGGCTATCATCTCCAAAATAGTGACTTTGGAATTCTCCATAAACATCCAACCATTCAATTATTGTAAGGTAATGCTAAAAATCCTATTTGAATTATTCACTGTTTTGATAAATACTGATTTTATCATTGGGAGTTGACCAATACGATTTGTTCCCGGCCATGCCCAGTGCACTGGGATTCTACTGCTCGTACTCACCCCCACCCCTTGGATGTAATGATAGAAGACTTACAAGACCGTGAGTTAGTACTGTGAAAGGCACGTTCCTCGGGGGTACGATCCTAAAGACTCCAAGCTCTGCAGCTCTTCATGACTTCAAAGACGAGGTCGGATAGACTCCTCGAGAACAATACATCAAGCAAAGTGGCCATCTCCAGCCTCAAGGCCATTCGAAGTCCCCAGCGAAGATGTGCACATAGAAAAGACCAGTCCCACACCAAGGTAGACCTCCTCAAAAACCTGGGCAACACTAATTAAGCCGATCGTTGGGACTCATCATTCCCTCGATATACGACGGACTGCTCCTCCTGTGAACGTGCTTACCTTCCACCGAGAAAACACAAGGAATGCACCATGGCTCAGCACGTTGAATACACCTCACGAACATCGGGCGGCTGGAATCACCCAGAATGATTTACACTCAAAAATGGAAAATGCTGCCGACCTCACTTCCCTTTGTACATACCACCCAAAAGGTCCACAAGCAAGCAAGGAAAACATGCCAACGCCACAAAGCAGAAATGATTTAAATAATCCTCAAACAAATTCTGCTGTGGAAAAACCACATATAAAGCAAAGCCATGTAAGGGCTTCAGTAAGCCGATCGACGCTCGACCGCCGACATGAGGCCTGGGTCAGCCAGCAACGCCGACTTACATGTAAAACAAGTTACGAAATTAAGCGCACCCCGAAAGATATTACACCCGACCGAGGCTCCAGTGAAACATAGCACACTCTTACCATTTTCAAGAGGTCGGTGCACGCTGTGATGTCGAGTGGTCTGTGATGCCAAAGTTCAATACACAATTTGATCTCTGTCCCAGCAACCACCTCAAATCAAGTTGACTCCCTCTCCGGCGTCAATTTTACTTGCGTACGTGCTGCAGACCTCAAATAGCCTATCATCAAGCCTGCCCACAAGCTTACCGCCAAATCTGCATAGCTTGGCAAAAACGTTGTAGATTTGTTCATGTCTGGGCATCTATCGTGGGCTTGTTCTGAGACTAACGAACTCTAGTAAAGACTCTCTCAATTGTTCTGCCTCCACCGACACCCCGAAATCTCTTTGAGTAAAATTAGACGTATAAGCACTTACAAGCATTCAGAGTTAGTACTGCACCTGAGCGCCTCTTTTTGGGCACGAACATCCACTTCAAGCTCTGCCCCTCATATTACTCTCGGGGAGACGAGGTCACATGTACCTCAAGAAGATTGGGGCGAAGGCAGTGTCATCTCCTCCAAAGTCCACCTTACAAAGACATGAAAGAGCTCAAAGTCTTCACAATTACTAGGACCCTCAAAAAAACATCGACGTATTCATTGACAAATGATTTATGATAAATTTGTGATATTATAAGTGGATTAGTGAGTTTCCCCCTTGGTTATATTGAGCCAGTTATTTTAATTGTTCATAAATTAATTAAGTCATGCAATCTTTAATTTGTCTAAAAAATCATTGTATGTCATATAAATTCATTATATATCTCCATTTTAGATTTAGAAACCATAACCTCTTAAATTTAAAACTGGCTTTTAGATCTAACAATGAAGAGGATGTATCGTTATAAATCTCCTCTCTATACTAGGAAACAGACATTTAAGTTGAGCAACTGCAAACATTGATAATTTGAGCAAAAAAATAAATGTTCTTTCACAAAAATAACATATTTAGTCAATTATCATTATTGTACAACTAACTCTTGGGTAGCCACACCGAGCCCATACATTCATCGCGCACTAATATGCATTTCAAATTCTCCAACTGCCCTGCCCTAAACTACCCATCTCTATCTGTAATCTGTACAAGTAATTGAAACATACTTTTATAGTATTCCTTAAACATAGCCTGAATAATCCCCTGCCACGAGTAATATTATAACTCTTTATTGAATTTATTACTCCGTATATATTATCGATTTTCTTAAATGTATCATAAGTACATATACTATAAAGTTATTTAATAAAAAAAAAATTATAAACGGTTTCTTCTGAAATTTGATACGGAAAGATTAGTAAAACATTATATTTCTTTCTCATATTTATTCTCATCACCCTATAATACTTGATATTTTCAATATTTTGAAGTTCAAAATCATAAATATAATAAAAAATAGAATTTGAAAATCCATAGTCAAGCAAAAAAAAATAGGATACTATAATTAAAAACCCCATTTACTTTGAGAACCCATCAATAATTATAAATTTGATAACATGAATATGTTGACAATACTACATGGACGATAAATACATGAGCTTATATATATTCACTACTGTTTAGGCGATTTAACCTATCAAATATTATTTCGCCTGAAATATATATTAATTTTTTTTTATTTATTTTGATATTACATAATAAATAATTACAAAGAATTTTTTTTATTATGGGATGGAAAGAAAAAAATTTGTTAAAATCGAAATAAATGTTGTTTTAAATTAATTCATCTTAAAAGCAGAGTAAATTGTAATACAAATTATAATAAACTTCTAAAACGAAGTTGTGGGTCACTCATGACACCGCATAGAGCATAAAAAAAATAAGGTGAACCCAAGATCTCATAAGGGTTAAATTACTACTAAATTGATTCATATTTTAGTTTTAATCAATAGAGTCTGCTCTAATTTACAATCGTAGGTTACATGTAATCAGTGCCACATAATAATAATGGAAACAGACATTCCTTTATCCAAAAATAATAATGGAAATTATACTACGGAGTAATTTTCATATATGTTTTCTTTTTCATTACCGAATGGGTTCTAAAACCATCTCAATTTTTTGTACTTCGAACTTATCACATCTCATTTGCATAAACTCATATTATCCTTTGTCCGGGGCTGCACTCCCTGTGGATCTTAATTTTCCACTAAAATACAAATAAAACGACTATTTGCATTCCCCAAACACACACAAACAATAAATATCCTAGAGCCATAAAAAAGTAAACGTGAAATGATTATATTATCCCCATAATGGTAAGAGGTGAAAAGTGAGGATTAAAAAGTAGAGTAATTTATACATTTTAAATATTTGGCAAAATAATCCCACACCTTTTTTAAAGCACTCAATTCCACCCTACTCCTACACTCCACCACCCCTACCCCCCCACCCACTCACTACCTCCAACACCCCTTACAACCCTACTTCACCTCGGCCTGTTAACCCCCCAACACGCCTGACTCACCCCCATGCCCCCCGGCCCACCACTTCAAATTACCCACACACACAACCCCCGACCTTTCAACACCGGCTTCCATCCTACAGCCGCCCGACTCCAACACTCCCCCACTCCCCACACACACCTCAGCCGCACTCCCCTCTTCAGAGAGATAGAGATAGGGATGCTGAGAGGGGGTTTGGATTTGGCCGTTGCTTACGATTGAGTATATGGATTTGGCCGAACAGGCTAGGAACTCAGCTTATTACACAGATTATAACTTGTTTATTTGTTGTTATATCGTGCACACTGTTTGTGATATGTTGTATGCACTAAACTGCCAATTTATGTAGCCTTTGTAAAGCACCGATTTTAATGATGTTTTATGATTTTATTATTCCAATAAGTCCTCAAGCCTAAAGGGATGATGCAGCATAAAATATGGTTTTACGAGGGAAGTGGAAAGTTTGCCAGGGGTGGGGTATGGAGATAGGGTGAGGTGTGTTAAAAATAAAGAATTGGCCTTATTTTAATTACAAATATTTTAAGACATGCTATATTTTTTCAGATAAATGTTAAAAATAAATACCATTTGAACTTTTAAAATACAAAATTAGGCTTAAGACACATTACAAAGAACTATATAGTTCAGATGTGCCCAGACAAGCATAGCATAAAAATATGGCCTGATAAAATAAACAAATGTATATCATAAGAGAAATTACGTTGATAGCTTTTGAAGCATCATTTGACAACCAGTATATACCTATATTAGTGCACTGAGTAAAATTTTTACTGTACTAAAATTAGAAGAAAGTACAGATAAATAGAAGTAGATCACCTACCTTATTAAGATCATTTAATTCTTAATAAATTTATTGAAGTCCCTATATATTCATCATTTCCTCATACCACCATGCACCATCAATTTTTTTTTCTTCCTGACCTTCAAACACTCAAATTTAGCACCAAAATAATTCAACCCTTTGTCCCAAAATGGTTGTCCCCTCAAATGGAGATCACCAAAGCCTCATCTACAACATAAGACTTTCATCAGTTGGACCTGGGAAAGTGACAGGGCAAGACGTAACACATGAGCCTAGTGAAATGGACTTGGTCATGAAGTTACATTACCTTAACTGTGTTTACTATTTTCCTAGCCAAGCTTTTGAAGGCTTAACAGTAATCAACTTCAAAGAACACACATTTTCTTGGCTCAATAATTTTTACTCCACTTGTGGCAGATTCAGGAGGTCTGAAACTGGAAGGCCATACATCAAGTGTAATGATTGTGGGATGAGGTTCATTGAGGCAGAGTGTGGGAACACTTTGGAGGAATGGTGTGAGATGTTGAAAAATGATGCTTCACTTGAAAACTTACTTGTTAGGAGTCAAGTTATTGGCCCTGAAATGGCTTTCTCTCCACCAACTCTCCTTCAGGTTTGAAAAATCATTACTATTATTATGGCGAATGGTTTTGAACATAATAAATGTTAAGAAATAATCCAGTTCGATGCCCCGAGTTATTATAACATGAGTGATCGAAATAGTATGGTATTAAACTAGCGTGATCCAGCTTAATTATTTTTTAACGCGAGTGAAGTTCAAAGTCATTCACCCTTACTATTATTACTATGGTTCATATTCTTGTCATTTACATTAAAGATATTGTGAAGTGCTGTTTCTTGTATGTGATGTCCTGTTCAAAAATGTAGTTAACAAAGTTCAAATGTGGAGGAACATCACTTGGGTTAAGATGGGCTCATGTTCTTGGTGATGCATTCTCAGTATCAGATTACATTAATGCCCTGGGAAAAGTCATATCAGGTCAGAAGCCTTCTCTATCCATTAACATGTCTCAATCAGACATGCCTAAAAATGTTGCCCACAAGAAGGTTGCTGAAAATCCACTCTCTGTGAAACGGATCGCCTCGGTTGGAGATCACTGGATATCTCCAACTGATGCCAAAATGGAGGTTTTCTCATTGCATATTAGTTCTCAAGAATTGACACATTTGCAAGAAAAGATGAAGGGTGATTTTTCGGCTTTCGAGACTATTTCTGCTTTGATTTGGCAATGTATTGCAAGGATTAGAGAGAATAATGGATTGAATGTGGTGACATTATGCAAGAAAGATGCAAAGAGTAAGGGAAATGGTGTTGTAAGTAATGACCAAATCATAAGTGTGGTTAAAGCTGACTTTTCCATTATGGATGCAAATTTGACTGAGTTAGCCATGTTGATGAAAAATGGAGGTGTGGATGAGAGGGGGAAGATTGAACAAGCTGTGGAGAATGATCAAGGCGTTTCGGATTTCGTCGTTTATGGATCAAATTTAACGTTCTTGGATCTTGATAAGGAAGAAAGTTTATATGGTTTTGAGATTCAGGGTAACAAGCCTGTTCTTGTAAGTTATGGTATTGATGGAGTTGGTGAGAATGGGGCTGTTTTGGTTCTTCCAGGGGAGAGAAATGGAGACATTGAAGGAAATGGGGGCAAGATTGTGAAACTGATTTTACCAGAGGATCAGCTTGTGGGATTGAAATCAGAGCTCAAGAAAAATGGTCTTCTCATTTGATTGGAAAATAACTAGATTTGTGCTTCAAGTTTAGAGGGTACTATTTATTGTCTTTGCATGCTAAAAAAGTTCACTTTGGATGCTTAGCATGTAACATAAGGAGTGATTTAGTTTGAGATTTGGTTATGTTTATGTTGTACTACTAAGTTCTGTTTTTTTTTTTTTTTCATTTTAGTATTTGTAATGGAGTGATGGTTGAATATTTGCTTATTTACCACTAAAAAGGACTGCGAAAAGAAGAAATGTAATAATAATGAAGTGTTTATGGAGGGCAATATTTATAGTACTTTATTCATGTGAGATTTTAGATCTATAAATTCATATACAGTACTCAATCTTTACATTTTTCATGTTGTTCTATACGTAGTATTACATTTAGTTAATGTAACATTCAATCTTTACATGTATAAGACTTCCAAATTGATCTTTTATTGCCTAAAAGTGGAGCTAGACCCAACGTGGGCGGTATTCTCAATTCACACTCAACCATGTCCATATTTGACAAACATTTTGAGCTATGAGGAATTCTCCCACAAAAACAATGTATCCAATCAAATGTAATTACCAAAACTAATCTCCACGAAAATGGGCACTAGTATCCAATTTTAATTCAAGCATTTAAAATGAATTTTACCTTTTTTTTTAGATAAATAACAATCTCTCCCAGGCAAAATCGTCTAAAACTTATCCCGTAAAAATTCAACATTTCATTTTCTTTCATCTTCAACCTACCCCCACCCCACCACACCAATGCCTCACCCTCCCTCACCACCCCTACTTCCCCTTTACACCCCCATCTCCCCCTCCCCTATTCCTCCTCCTCCCTCCCTCCTCTCTCCTTCTCCCTCCCTTCGAATTACGAACCTCTCCCCCATCTGAATTTCATCCCTCCCGACCAGGACTCCACCCCCCTTTCCTCTTCCTCGAATTTCCACGAACTCCCTCTCCCCTGTAGCTGACGGCCCTCCCTCCTTAAGCAATTTAATTTTAATCAATGGGAGTTATGGATGGCCTTGATTAAAAGCGGTGCAGGTTTTCATTTTGATGGTGGGGGAAGCTCATTTCCTTGAGGCTAAAAGCTGGTGGGGTTTCTGAGTGAGTGGTCTTGGGAAGCTGTTTCTGGGTCCACGCGCGTGTGGTCAATTTGGAGTGGAGTCAAGGTATCGGGGGGTAAATGAGGGTAGGTCAGGGAGGGGACCAAGCAGAATGCTAAATTTTAATTTATTATTAGATAATTGTGAAAAAGGATGTTTCAATAAATAATTATGATGAGTTAAAATTAAATTTTTAGTCGGTTTGGATGCTATTTTCTCAATTTCCACATATCAATTGGGTGAAGAAATCAATAACGTTAAATGTCATTTTAGACACAGAATGCTCCAAATAGGCAGTGGATGTTAGCTGGCAAATATAATATGCATGAATATGTTTTGATATATTATTTGGTTAATACACACTCAGAAGTCGTGTTTGATATGTGTTAGGAATCAAATGAGATTTGATTCCATTACTTAGCTTTGATATTTAAAATATTTTATTTTACTAATTAAATAATCCCATTATCTCCATAAGTAGTAAGCTTAAACCATTACTCCCAATACTATCTAGATCCATTACCTTAGTGCCAGTAATGAAACAGTAAATATAATATGTAATATTAAATAGTTATATATCAAGTACGCTATGAATATTAAATATATGTGTGTTATATTCATATTATAATTGTTTATATATTTAATTAATCAATACATATGATATTTTAATTATTATACTCATAATAAAAAGATATATATTGTTCAAAATTAAAATATAAAAAATAATTTAAAGTAGTAATATCTAAATTATATTAAATCCATAATTCTAATGAATATCTTAATATCACCTGTTTTAGGCTTTGAAAATATATTTGTAATTAATATTTTATTATGTTACGTTAAAACTAAATATATTGTATATTGTAATATTATGAAAAATTAATATATTATTCTCAGATAATTTTGAAATTACTAGTAAATTTATTTTAAATATATATTTGTTCATTATGTTAATATTATTTTATCCTTCTATATTTTTATATTAAATAAATAAATAATTTTAAAAAATAATAAATTTATATATTATTTTAATATATATTTATTTGTTATTATTTCATATATAAAATATTTAAAGATAAATTATTCGATTCTATAAATATATCAAATAAAGTAATTGAATTGTTCAAAACAAATTATTTATTACATTTATTTCATTACCTTCAAATTCATTAATTCATATCAAAGGCACCCTAGAGTATTACTCCGTACACATTAAGAAACACAATAAGCAAACGAAAGAGATTGATGTCAAATAATTGAAGACATAACCCAGACGGGAAGACTAACATTTGCTTAGGCGGAAAGCCAATTGGATGATCAATACAAGTGATTCTGATGCCAGACTTGCTTTATGTTAATTAATTACGGACTATTTTTTTTATGATCAACTAAATTCGAAAAAAACAAACAACGAGTTTTAAACTTCAGTAATTAATAAAGATATTTCACTTATAAAACACATACGATCTAAAGATTTTTAATCAATGCGATTTTACATCTGAGAGTGAAGTCTGCTGGCTGCCATCCGCTAATTCTCTCAGAGCTTGGGCTTTGTTAAAAACTTCCACTGGAGTTTGTTTGATTTGCAATTTAACCGAACCATTTTGTGGTGACTCAATCTATATTGCATGTAACGTTAGAGGGTCAAATGCTTAATCATATTATAGCTATTTAAGTCATAATTAGTGATTTAACTCTATATATTTGTAAAACAATAGAAAGACATCAGTGTCAGGAATTAGCTTCTCTCTAAAATTTATCTTCAATCTCCTCTATATCTATCTTCTTCCCCAAGTCTACCTTCTTAATTTTTCATTTCTAATATCTTGATAACAGTGCTCAACAACTCCTGAAGTCATTACATTTGCAATGCTAGTTTGGAATTGCCTGAAGAGCTTACAATAGCCTGCTCATTTAATTCGATTTAATTTTTTACCAATTTATGCCAAACAAGTCCTCCATAATAAATATATATACACTAACTAAAAGCTTGCAAACGACTAAGTAATTGCTCGATTATTCAGTTACTTAATCTAGGATCAAGTTTCCATGCTCTAAAGTAAGCCATGTAAACCTAAGAATTGTGGGTATATGGTTCTGGGTTTGTGACCTATTTTCAAACCGATCCCGACATAGGCGTGTTTTAAAATGTCAAACCATAACCGACTTATCTTTAAGCAGAATTTAAGGGTAGTTTGATATTTGTGTTCGGCGCATTTCATGTGTTTGGTTTGGGGCAAGACAATTTCACTTATTAAAAGTGTAATATTTATTATTTTCAACATTAAAGTCAAGATTTAAGACATTTAATTTTTACAATCTAATAGCAATCAACTATAATATTCAAAAATTCACGCAAATATAAAAATAAACTAAATGCAAAAATAAATATAAAAAGTAGTGGACTATTTACAAAACAATAATGTAGGGTTAATTATTGAAGTTTATTTTATAGTTTATAATCTATATTATTTATCAACATTTAATTATTAATAATTATTTAATATATTTAATGTTAAATGGCGGGCCGTCTGTTTGTACAGTTATTAAATGAAAAATTAAAACCAAACCAATTAAAAAATTAATATAAAAAAATCGTAGACTAAACTCGAACTAAATAAAAAATTTATCATGTTAATTCAATTTGGTTTGATTTAAGGTACTTATGACACAACCCTACCTCTACTAAGAATAAGAATGAAGAAAGAGATCTAGTTTTCATATTTTTTATTGAGGCACCAGAATTGACCAACATCAACAATCTTTCTTTTTCACTCATCAATCAAAGATATATATTAATACTATAATACTAGTCTAAAACCAAAAATACAACCTCGGCATGGCCCTATCCCATCCTTTTTCATACCACACATACGACAATGGAGTCACGGAGATATAAAAAAATGCACCATGGCTGATGAATCCCCTCAAGTCAAACGTTAGCCGCCATTTTACGTCGGCCCAACTTAAATGAACAAAGTACACGGTATAGTTTATTATACTACTAATTCAAAGAATATAGCTTTGTACAATTGTACAACTCGTAATAAAAAATGTAAAACTAGAAATAGAATGACAAACAATGTGCTGCGTCTCAATTGAATACGTAATCTAGTGTTTTTATGTCTGCTTAAGGGGCATATTGTAGGGTATTCAAGTTGAAAGATAATCGAGTATTCAAGTTGAACTGCTTCTTGTAGGGTTTTATTTGAGAGAGCCCAGAATATCGGTTGGAAGGAAGCATGGAAAGAAACAAGTTGAGCATTCTATATATACAGATATTGACGATTTTTACAACTAGGGGGAGTGTTACATTTGTAGCTGTTTGTTCTACCTGATATCTACAAGATTGATTTTTTACATTTGGATTTGTACAGAATATCTCCAAGATGACTACTCTACTAAAACGTTCATTGGAATAGTCCAAACAAAGAAGAGTAAAGCTTATCCATCACTGAGATTTGATTCTTCCCTTTTCTGGCGTATCCGTGCTCCCCATGACATGTTATCACCGGAATCCCTATACTTGCTTCTATTCTTAAGCCCTGATAGCTGTGACTGCCATCGGCTTTTCCACTCGCTCTCGTCCGATTGCTGTTTGAGATAAAATCACTTATTAGATTCCGTTAAGGATACACATGACATGAAGAACCTAATTTGTCCCAAAAAAATTAACTAAAACAAAAGGGTAGAAGCTATGTCATGCATAGAACCTGATGATGGGGAATATGATTCTAAAAGCTGATGTTTGCACATTATATTTATAGAAAATCCACTGGGTATCAATTTTATGTTATTATAAGTATCAACATGTTGATTTTATCCGATTGGAATATCTTTCTTGTGATGGAATTTCTAAGTTATTTTAACTGCAGCAAAACAACCAGTTGAAAGAATAAGTACTTTTCATGATCATTCTGCAGGTGAGCAGTTCTGGCATTGCAACCACCATATTTGCTAGATTCAGGCTAAAGAATATTACAGTATCAGAGATCAAGCATGAAATCACAAAGTATTCTCTAACCACATGATTCAATCATCGTTTGCCACATTAACGAACAGAATAATTCAGCCACGCATATTTGCATCAAAGATTCAATCAGAATGTGTCGCTCAAATAATCCTAACATATGTAGCACACTCCCCCTACAAGATTAGATCCCGATTTCTATCCTATCTCGAACTAACATAACTTTTTCTTTTCTTAATAATATGACCAAATTAAAACAGGTTGACAGCACATGAACCATGACATAATATTCCTATAATATTTATGCCCTGTCTACGAAGACCAGATCAACAGCAGTGAACTCGAATATACACAAATTGTAAAAATAAGGCATAGCAGCATATGTATATGCATTATGTCTCCAATCATCAACTTCAACTTCAACATGCTCAATGCCTATGAAGAGGCTCCGTCTAAGATGGTAAAGGCGATATAAATTTAAAAGATATGCATCCTTCATAAACTATCTAGTCTCTACCTATCAGGTTTGTCAAAAATATGCATCAAACACACACATAAGACACACCTATTGAGAGTTGTACATAAAGACAAACAGTCCATACATAATTTCGAGACACCGAATAAATAAATAAAGCAATTAAATTCACATAGGTATTCAGATACATTAAAATACTATGCATAATATATTTTTATAATCCCTCAAAATCATAAAAGATATCAAGCATGAATCATGAACCAGTACACTCCCCACCAGATCATAACTACCCCTAAATCTACACAGCCACTTAAAACATTATTACATCAACATCATAGCACAGTTATACATACCACCTATCCACTATATCGATTATTTTATACTACCCTCGATTTCAAAAGAACGTCGAGTTTGTTTTTTCAATAATCAAAATTAACAAACTTTATAACCTTAGGATCTAAATCAAAATTACCATGTTAATAATAATCTATGTTGAAATACTATTATACATTATATACAAATACATTTAAGTTCAAAATATAAAAACTCAACATCAAAAAATTAAAAAAGATACAATCTTTTTGAAATAGAGTGAATACATTTTCTAAGTTAATACTCCCTCCATCCCATGAAAATGATCTAATTTCACTAGTTTTTCATTTCCCATAAATCATCCGATTTTTACATGCATTTTAATATATAGCCAAATTTAACTAGTATTAAATTGCTTTACATGCATTTTAATAAATAGTCCAAATTTAACCAGTATTAAAATATTGTCTACTAAATTTTTGAAAAAGTCAAAACTAGACATCTATGAAGTGAGCACAAAAGTTGACAATATTTTTGGGACAAATGAATAAAACCAACCTGATTAGCTCCTCTTTGGTAACGCCCAATAGAAGAAAAGGCCACGTCTTTATCATAAAGCTCCCTCCTTTGAGGATCCGAAAGCGTTTCATAGGCCTCATGGACTTGTATAAAGCGCTGCGTATACTCCTCGACCCGACCCGGGGGGGAAACATCCGGGTGGTACTTTCTCGCCAAGCTTTTATACGCCTGTTTGATCTCCACCGCCGTGAATGATTCCGGGACGCCTAGTAGTTCGTAGAATGAGGCGGCGGCGACGCTGGTTTTGACGGCGGAGGCTTTAAGTGGGTTGGGAAATATGAGCCGGGTTGGAGAGAGGGAAACGGGTCGGGTGAAGAGATGAGGTGGGTCGGGTCGGGTTGGGATAAAGCGTTGGTATGAGATGGAGTACATTGTTTAGGAAGAGTTGGGGGTTGATTTGAGATTTGAAGAAGAGGAAGGTGGAGTATTTATAAATGGAAAGGGTAATGACTAATCAGGATTTTATCGTTTAGGTGTTGTTTTGGCATGTGCTCATGTAGTTGATCCAATTTTTCGTTTTTTTGTTTTTGTTGTTTTATAATTAATTAGGGAAAATGAAGATTGAAAAAAGTAAAGTTATAAATCATAAGTTCAATACTAGTTGAATTTAATTTTATTGATGTTTCAGAATTTTTTATTTTATTTCGAATAGAATCAGTTATAAGCTTGATCGAGTTTAGGTTATATTCGATTTGAAATCAAGTCGATCTGATTCGAATATAAATATATAATTAAATATGACCGAACCGTCTTCATAACACGTGAATTGGTCAATTATGAGCTAGAACATACATCATCATGTCACACTTTTGACGTTTTTCCTAATTCAAGCGGACGTCTTCCCATTCGATTTTGTTTACTCTTGACATATATATTTTTTTGGGTCAAAAGTGATGTTATCGAGAGGCTACCGGATAACCCGATCTAGTTAATATTTTATGGAGTCGAGTAACTATCCCATTGTTTTGGATATGGAACAACTTTTTTCTAGAGTCCTACCCGTTACTCATGCAGGCCACGAGTCAATTTTCGATCCAATATCAAGTGGGTAATTTTCGATCATGCCAGTCACATATTCTCCTCCTCTCCAAAGCCTAATATTTTGATTGAATGGCTCCAAAGCCCAAACCGAAACCTGCTCCTGCGGCGGCGCCGCCATCAGTCCCCGTGGAAGATCTCTTCACTTCACTTAATCGCCACATCCAAAATGAGGATTTTAATCAAGCTGTTAAACTCGCAGATCAAGGTCTCCATTTCTTAATTAAATCTCTATTTCTATTCTTCATTATTTGCGATTTTATGTTTTATTTTATTTTAACAAGTCTCCATTTATTGCTTACTTATCTGTTTTATATTCATCGTGTTCAATTGTTTATTTTATGTTTTGTTTTATTCAATCGATTGTATTTTAATCAAGCTGTTAAACTCGCTGATCAAGCTCTCCATTCATTTACATGTATCTACATTTGTTTTCATCGTGTTCAATTGTTCGTTTTATGCGATTATATGTTTTCTTTGATTTTAATTCGCTTGTATTTTTAATCAAGCTGTTAAACTCGCGGATCAAGGTCTCTATTTATTACATACTTCTTTATTTGTATTCATTTTGTTCAGTTGTTCATTTTATGCGATTTTTCAGATTTTATGTTTTCTTTGGTTTTGATGATTTGATTGTAGTGCTTGTGGCTGTTCCGGGTGATGAGGATGCGATGAAGTGTAAAGTGGTGGCGTTGATCAAGGCTGATAACATTGATGAAGCAGTTGAGGCGATTCAACGATATTCTAATAAGACCGATTTCAGTTTTCTAAAGGTGAATTTAAGTAGTGTTATGCAGATTTGATTCTGAATTTATATTTGTTTCAGCTTGATTGACTTTAGAATCGAAGAATATTGCTCGTGTGAAACTTTCACTGAAGAGATTGTTGGAAAATGCAATTGGTTAGACTTGAATTTGTGAAAAATTGAAGAATGCTTGAATATTTGATCTGCATTTCACATTTATACTTCTTTTTCAATTATTTAGTATTTTCACATATTACCTTTGGTTGCTCTGAGATGTTACAAACTTCTTAAGACCATTAGATTCTCATAGTTAGATCACGTCGAACTTTTTTTGCTTAGTTGTACTGATCATTATTTGTTTATACATTTACGTATTTAAC
This sequence comes from Lithospermum erythrorhizon, assembly GCA_019722365.1. Taxonomy (NCBI): domain Eukaryota; kingdom Viridiplantae; phylum Streptophyta; class Magnoliopsida; order Boraginales; family Boraginaceae; genus Lithospermum; species Lithospermum erythrorhizon. Next base: position 460,805 of record JADFUC010002150.1, on the reverse strand, counting down.
CCGACTATGTACATATGCTTGGATGGTTCTACAATTTCATTTATCACTAAGTATCTTGTTAACATTGGAGCCTTCGTTTATTACTCGGTATCAGTCGGTTTGTTAATATTTTTTCAGTTTTGGAATAATGCTTGTCTTGAGAATCTCTCAAACATTGTTAGGTTTGACACAATAACGACAACATGTCCCAATGCCTCTAAATAATCTCCTGATGTGATAGAATCAAGCAAAATATGAAGTTTTTGTTGACAAATGCTCTCATTACTTAGTATATCTCAGTCATTAGTTTGGATTTAGCTGAGAATTTCAGTTCCAGATTTGGTTTCCACCATTTTCGACAAAGTTTTCATCATCACACTTGTTTCATACAAAAATTCTGCTTCTGATGATATCGTTTCGGCCAGGATCGATGTACTATTAACCTGATTGATATAATTAATTTTTGGTTTTCAATATCAAAGAATGTCAAAAGAGGTCATACTTGTTGATATTTCGCTTTCCTTTCACCTTGTAAGAGTTCACCTTCTGAATCTGTTAGACAGTATATTCTCAATTGATTATTTGCTTCTTGGCATTATACATCTTTGATCCCAGGCATACTGCTTGTATCGCCAAAATAAGCTGGAAGAAGCCTTGAGGTGTTTACAAAGGGAAGACGGAACTTCTGCAGATATGTTGTTGGAATCTCAGATTTTATATCGCATGGGCAACATGGATGCTTGTGTGGATATTTATCAGAAGCTTCAGAAATCCAAGATAGACTCCTTAGAGGTAAACATGATAGCTGGCATGGTTTCTGCTGGAAAGTCTTCTGAAGTGCAAGCAGTGCTAGAGTCTCTACGGATTAAAGCAACTAGCAGTTTTGAGTTGGCATACAACACAGCCTGCTCATTGATCGAAAGGAACAAGCATAAAGATGCGGAACCACTGCTTTTGTCTGCTCGAAGGTGACATTATCTTCAGAACTTGTTATTGCATTACTTCTTTGTGCTTGGGAAACACTTGGGGACAGGCTCCAAGATGACCTATATTGTTTCTTTTAAAATAGCATTACTTATGGCCACTTCTTGCTTTTATGAGATGTGATTCCTTGTCTTTTGAGTCTGCAAGTCTTAAACTTCTATTGTCAACATTTTAAATTTCTATTGTCAACATTTTATCATGCATATTCTTGTTTTGGTAATTTGGTATGCCCTGCGCACTAGAAATTGGCACCTAGGCATTATTTCATTGTTGGACATGCTTTTTGTCCAGTATTTTGCCGTGCACCTAATATTTCCGATATTGGATTTTTATTGGTCTGCCTGTCACTTTACATTGTCTTTTCTTCTTAAATATATTTTCATTGTTCCACAAGTTTATTAGAATATTTGATTAACAAATTATCTGCTGAAAATGATATTTACAGGATTGGTCAGGAAACCTTAATGGATGAGAACCTTCCTGACGATGAGATCGAGATTGAGTTGGCTCCTATTTCTGTTCAATTGGCATATGTACAACAGGTAGAAAGTGCAATAAGGATTTTGTTTCCTTTAGGTTTGTGGTTTGCAGAAGTCTTAACAGCTAAATATTTCCATACAGATCCTTGGGAACACACAGGAAGCATTTGAATCTTACATGGGTATTATCAAGAAAAATCTAGCCGATGAATCTTCACTTGCAGTGGCCATCAACAATGTTACTTCTTTGAGAGGACCAAAAGATGTGTCTGATAGCCTTAAGAAACTTGATAAACTTATAGATAAGGCTGATGGACACCAGACTGTCCGCCTAACTCAGGTGCTTGAACTAAAGCTTTCTGTGAAACAGAAAGAATCAATCTTCATCAATCGCAGTTTGCTGCTTCTTCACTCCAATAAGCTGGATCAGGTAATAAGTCAGATGTTGACTTGTTCTCATTTATTTATATTTGTCCTGTTGTTTTTGTCTATGAAAGAATATCAAGAAATAATAGAACCACAGATTCTGGTTTGTGCTTCTGGCTTGCTGAAATTTTATACGAAAGTGAATTTGTTAGTTTTTGTATATGATGATGCATGCTACAGGCCCGAGAACTAGTTGCTGCACTTCCTGGCTTGTTCCCTGACAGCATGATGCCTGTACTCCTTCAAGCTGCAGTACATGTCAGAGAGAATAAGCCTGTCAAGGCTGAAGATATACTAGCTCAGTCTGCGAAGAAGTTTCCAGAGAATATGAATATACTTATGCTGGCGAGGGCACAGGTGGCTGCTGCTGCTGGGCACCATCAAGTTGCCTCTGAGTCTTTGGCAAGAATCCCAGATATCCAACACAAACCTGCTACTGTTGCTACCATCGTCACTCTTAAGGAACGTGCTGGAGACATTGATGGTGCAGTTGCTGTTTTCGACTCTGCAATCCAGTGGTGGTCTAATGCGATGACCGAGGACAGCAAGCTTAATATCATCATGCTAGAAGCCGCCTCCTTTAAACTCAAACATGGAAGGAAACAAGAGGCAGCAAGTCTTTATGAACAGCTTGTTAAGAGCCACGGGAGTACAGAAGCACTTTGTGGGTTAATAAAGACAGCCGCTGAGACAGACCTCAATAAAGCTGAGGCCTACAAGAAGCAGCTAAAACCATTACCTGGCATGAAGGCGGTCAATGTGGAAGCTTTGGAGAAGACTTCAGGGGTAAAGAATGTTGAAGGTAGTCCCACCGTGAGCCTAAGTGAAGCATATGAAAGTAAGAATAAGGACAGAAAGAAGAAGCGGAAGAGAAAGCCAAGATACCCAAAAGGATTTGATCCTGCAAATCCAGGGCCGCCACCAGATCCAGAAAGGTGGCTACCTAGGAGGGAGAGGTCAAGTTACCGGCCTAAGAGAAAGGATAAGAGGGCCGCGCAAGTTAGAGGCTCTCAAGGTGCAGTGTCTAAAGAGTCAGCAGGTGGCGGCTCTAGTTCAAAACATGCCCAAGCAACCGACACCAAAGGGACCTCAAACAGTGTTAGTGCTGAGCAATCAAAGCCTTCGACCAAATCATCCAAATCCTCCAAAAAGAAGTCGAGGAAGTAAGAAGGTAGAGAGACCTATTGTTTGTTGCTTAATTGTTATTTATGAAGTCTGTGTCAACTTCAGTTTTGGGGCCTTAACTTTTGCTTTTTTGGATAGATTTTACATTTCATGTATGTTTACAAGTAGACATTTCTATCGTTAAACACAACTACGCAAGTATCTTCATCTTGGGATCTTACGCCTCTTAGAAGACCAGCATTTGTTGTGTGTGTTATAGTAAGCTTTTAAACACCCCACAAGCCACAATTTTTCAGTCTTAGGCTATGTGCATTGTCTTATTTATTTCTCATTTTTACATGTCACATCACATATTCTCACCTCTACATAATTAAATAAACCTCACAAACATCTATTTTTTTCAATAGAATCTTATTCATGTCTTATTTGGATCCCATTATCTATTTATAATATTTAAAATCATCAATGTATCTATACATAAATTATTTTTGATTTATTTTTTATTTTTAATGTAAAATAGTTAAATTTGATCTTAATTTGTGGAGAAATTTATTTTATGAATATTGATGATCTAAAAAATAAAATTTATGAATTCTATAGTGGCAATTATTAAAAGGGAAGAATAAAAAATACTTGGGTTTGCGTGGCAAATTTGAGACGGTATGAAGAAATAGGACAACTTTTCATCTCTCCAAACTTGAGACCTCAAATTATACATTGATGGGTGTCTTATTGGAGTCAATAAGACTCTATTGGCTTTAGTCTTGGAAGTTCAGAATACATCAACTCAACAAACCGGGAAACACATCACCAATTTTTTTTTTTAAGAGTGAAATGATCATTTTGACTTTAAATATAATTTTTTCAATTACTTTACTTAAAAATAAAGGGATAAAATAATATTTTTACTATTAAAAAACACTACTTGGTGATTTGTAATTTTATATAACAACTTAGAATCAAAACTCTTGTAGGGTTTTTGTGACTTTCAACATTAAAATTTGTGGAAATCCATCAACACGAGCAATTTTATAATCGAGTAAATATTGATATTTTCGGACAAATACTAAAAAGTAAAATTTGAATTTAATTCTATATATTAGTATAAATTTAAGAACGAACTTTTTGATAATAATTAAAAAAATATTGAATTTTTATACAAACATCATATCGAAAATTGAAAATGTTAATTTAGAAGAAATAACAAAAACGTTAATTAGAATAAAAGGCAGTTGGATATATTTATGTTGTTCCGATATAGTGACATATTTTGAGTGTGATTAATAGGAGAAATGGCATCTCTGTTAGCTCGCAAATCTCTCACTGCTCTTCTCCGCTCGAGACACCTCGTAACTATTCTATCCATATTTTATTTAAGTTCAAATAATTTTATAATTAGGATCTAGGGTTACTTAGGATTGACAAATATTGAATTAGAGCTTGTATTTCTTTAAATCGTGTTTTTTTTTTTTAGGCTGCTCAAGGTTATGGAGTGCGTACATTTGCTACCAAACACTCCTTTTCTACCGACAAAGGTATCACTTATATACACCGCACAATTGTTATTCCATGGGAGCCTCGTCAAAGGCATTGGAACGTGTTTATCTAATTAGTTTTTTGTTAATTAGTGTGTTTGTGTGTGATGTGACATATTGTGCTCCCTGTGAGGATGATGGTAGTATTGATAAACGTTTTTTGTTGACACGAGTTTGACAAATACTATATCAAACGATCTGGAATTTATGAGCTTATGACCCAACATAGAGATGAATGGAGACACTGTATTCATTCTAGTCGGATAAGGCATGGTTTGGTTATGTACTTAAGTCAATAGATATGTGTTGTTTCTTGTCAAATCTGTTTTGCGTCAATGATGTTGATCTGTTGAAGTAATAAAAAAATTCCCCGGTTATGGATGCTAGAGTTTGTTTATGTAGTCTTTGCAAAAGTTGTGGAATTCATCCTGTATGTGATATGGCATAAAGGACTTTCTAATAATAATTTTGGTAGTGGAATCTTAAAAGGTTTCACACAGTCCTGAATCGTTAGTAAACCACGTTTGTAATCATCTTCTGAAATCTTATTCTACATTTGTTTGTGTACTTCCTGATCTGTTTTTTGGATTTCAGATGATGAAGAACGAGAGAAGCTAGCCAGGGAAGTATCAAAGGATTGGAATTCTGGTACCTTCCAACACTAAATAATGAACAATCCCCTGCCTATACATATAAGACCCCCAACCCAGCCTCTGGCTAGGCGGCTTCGTGCATAAATAAATAAATGAAGAGAAGCAAAATACATCAGAACAAATATATAAAATTTATTATGAGATCATCTGTTCTTCCTCTTGTTATATATTTACTTCTAACCAATCTTACAGATACTTTGGTTCTGATTGCAGTGTTTGAGCGGAGCATAAACACATTATTCCTCACCGAAATGGTTCGGGGTCTGATGTTGACACTCAAGTATTTCTTCGAACCGAATGTAACTGTAAGTAACTTTTATTGATTTTTTTTAAAGAGACATGGTAAACCATATTATCATGTAGTGGATTGTGGTGTAGACTCTTACTAATGCGCCAGGTTACCGTTAATATGGCATTAGTGCTTCACTTTTCTGGTATGGTTCTGAGATACCTTGACTTTCTCATGACTCTATGGATAATCACTACCTTATTCAAAACTATCTGAAGTTCCAACAACTTAAAGCATTTGAACAATGTATTTCCCCGACATTAACATCAAATGTATAACGATGAACACTCAGTTATACACCCTTTCCTTTAACACATGTTCATGCAGCCAGGTGAATATATTTTTTAGTTTTCCGGACTTTTAAATTGATTAGTTATTTCACTTGAAAATCCTTAAGCTGATCGATTATCCATGCATCCACTCATTGTAACTTTCCGCCATTAAACGTGTTAAATATATTAATTTGCATTTCATTGTGCAGATTAACTACCCATTTGAGAAAGGCCTTGAGCTCCTCAAGCTTGAGCATGCCTTCTCGACGCTATCCAACTGGAGAGGAACGCTGCATTGCCTGTAAATTATGTGAAGCTGTAAGTGCCCATCAAACTGAAATGAGAGCACTATATATGTTTACACCCTATGATGTTTACAGGGAAACTTCTGAATTTAAATGCAGTAATTTTCTATGGTGCTACAGTTATCTCTTTTCATTTTTTAACCTTTTACCCTTACGATTGAGTGCATAACTACTACACCAAATACTAGCCACCCACCCCCAGCCCAGACACAACCCACTACAGCCAAACTGAAGGGTGATGGTGTAGTATTTTTTGCTTGTATGTAGTATATTATATATTATTTACCACATTACAGATCTGCCCAGCTCAAGCAATCACCATTGAAGCTGAGGAAAGAGAGGATGGAAGCCGTCGCACAACGAGGTAAACTATCCCCACCTTCCCAGTTTTCCTTCTTCAAATTATGTTTACTCGGTGAGCCTTATATAGGATATCTGAATTACAGGTATGATATTGATATGACCAAGTGTATCTACTGCGGCTTTTGCCAAGAAGCTTGTCCAGTCGATGCAATTGTTGAAGGGCCCAATTTTGAATTTGCAACTGAAACTCACGAGGTCAGTCTCAATACCCGATGCAAATGCTGGAAACTAATTAAATTAGATGGTAACTAACTAGTTTTTTGCGTGAGACAGGAACTTCTTTATGATAAGGAGAAGTTACTCGAGAATGGAGATCGATGGGAAACTGAGATAGCCGAGAATCTAAGATCAGAAAGCCTCTATCGTTAAGTGATTTTATCTTCCTGGAGCATATATGATATATGTGGGTTTGCTTTGTTTAGAGAATAATGATGATTGACGAACAAGATGGAGTCTATTCATGCTTATACTTTCCGTTTCTAAAATAGCATGTGGGAATTCAGTTGGTCTTTTAGGAATACATTTCCTATGCAACATTTTGATTTTTAGTTGACAAAAAGAAGATTTGGTTCTTTTCTGAATCTGTTGATTTATATTTTAATATATTCAGTGTGGGATGAGGATGTATCTCAATCGCTTTAAATCTTTGTATTATGAAAAGAATTAATTTGAGATTACAAATAATTTATTTATAATGATTGGTCTTTTAGCATATGAAGTCGGTTCGGACCTATACGAATACCAATAAGGTAATAAAAAACGAAATAGGATGAGTTCTTTCTTAATTTCTTTTATCACTTAGGAGGGGTGTGAGATGAAATTCTCATGTAATCCACCATCCTGCATCTACTGGCCCTATGCTGTAATCGTCCAAATCCCTGACATCGTGAAATACCAAATCGATGAACGACTAAGTTTTAAAAGACCCACCCTGGCCCTTACATAAACCAATAAAATAAGATACATCCGAAAAGTTAATAATTTTTAAGTTAGTGGACCCATCCATCTGTATTTTCTAACCACACAACACCACCGTTAATATACAACCATATATCAAGTACAAAATATCAACAACATCTCAGTCTGAAATCTCGAAATAACAACAAAATAGAAATTTGAACTACAATAAAAAACAATAAGACTGTGAGGATCTACTGTCACCCAGCCGCCACCTAGCACTAAGGCACGATCACCGCGACAATCAACGCCGCTAAGACCAACCTCGGCAAATAAAATGCCGGCCCATAACGATTAAAAAAGCAGTTCGCGGTTTGGGCCAATACATATCTCAAGAGCTTTTAAATTTATTCACGCCCACACATAGCTGCAGAATATAAAGATATTTAAAAATTTGTATAATTTAATAGATAAGGACAAGACACTATTCAACTTCGTTACAAGAAGTTAAAATATCATCGGGCGAAGCCATTATCACGCCAGATCATAAAAGTATATCAAAACCGAGCATTACTATGATCATAAATTAATAGTAACTAAACATGTACATTCTAATACAAAACATCCAACAAATGATAATCATGCATTTCAAGTTAAAAACAACGACAACAATACCCAATTTAGTCCAACTCACGCTTATCAACCAACAACAGTAACACATCACGACTCAAACAACTAGACCATCCAACTCCACAACTCCGCTAACAACACTAAGATTACTCAACCACAACTCAACATAACCGATTTCAACAACTAAATTTACATAACAATCAACCCGCAAAGAGTAAACTTATGTCTGGCTTCTAATATGTTTAAACAACACACTGCAACGTATAAGACGGCAAATACAACACACTCACGCCAAAATACAAAGACAATACCGATAGTATTAACCTCATATATCAACAACCTCTAACAACTCTACGCCCACTCCAACCAACAAAAACAACACCCTAAAATCCAAAATGACCCAAAAACAAAATTCCGAAAACAACTCATATCCTAACTCAACTTAACCTCATCTCAAGACGCCTATAAACTTCCCACAAAACACCATACATAACCCAAATCACCAACCAACTAATCATCATACTCAAACAATCAACACAAAAATATATAGATAAACATGCCTCACAATTATCACCAAATTCAACACATTCACTTATGGGCAAACAACTCCATGACCCGCTAGAGCAAATACTCACCTCAAGCACACACAAGCGCCTCTCCCACTAATCCAAGCTGCCTTTCCCACGCCAACGCCTAACCAAAAACAATCTGAAAGATACAATTACACAAACTCATTTCAACATAATCTATTCCAACAACAAAAAATTAAAACTTTTACTCCAAAACAACTATATTAAGATTCAATAATATACTTTTACAATTTAAAGGTGATTTGAAAATAGTCAAGTCAATCCATAACAACATTAAATCATTACTTCAACTTCAAAATCAATTTGCTTGGTAACTTCTAATCATATAATCTAAAGTTTTTAAATGATACTTTTATACCATTATAAAGTCTCAAAACTCAAAGTCAACTCAAGTTATAATAGTCAACTATAGCTCAAAATAATGAGATTTGAAGATTAAAAATCATACATTTGATAATCAAGAGATTTTAACAAAGATTATTGAAAGCCAGATTCAACAATATTTCACCGTGAAATAAAAATCAAGAAAGCGGGGAGGGACGGTTTGGCTTAGATTTTGAGAGGGAAGCGGTCAGAGTTTTTGACGATTTAATGAATAGCGATTTAGATGATATTTACGATAACGCTAAAGTTCCGCTCTGTGTTCTGCTTATTTCTCTAGTTTAATTACACAACTCAACACGAATTGTATTCCAACAAACAATTCTTAATACACAACACTAAACGAAAGAAATCAGAAATAATAATTATTAAAATAATACTTATATTGCATCCAAGTTATTTCATTTTTTTCATTTAATGTCCTCATTAACTATAGATTATCACATTTTAATTTAAGGACATAAATATTGACTTTTGTAATAAATTTCATAACTGTACATTTAAGGTATTGCGGTGGATGGCCATATTGGAAAAAAATCGGATCATGACCGGGATTCGAACCGATTTGGTTCAATTTTTAGAACTAAACCGGATGGCTCGAGTAATGTCAAACTAAATTTTTTTCAGGCTCATGTTTTACCCTAAACCAAATCGCACCGAATAATTATTATGAAGTATTTCATTATTAAATCTCCTATTATATATTTCAAATAAATATTTACTTATTCATAATATATTGCATTTATATCGATTGCAATTTACATTAGGCTAGACAATTACTTAATAAAATCATATTTGTATGGTCAAATTAAAATGGAAACGGAATAATAAGTCAATAAATATAATTCATAAAAATAAATCATGATTCGGGCGGAAGCACATCTTCACCAAAATTTTTGAAACCACATATTTCTCTCACTAAATAAGTAAAAGTAAATACCTTTTCAATTTTTTAATTTGAGTTATTTAATTTTTATTAAAATTATCAATAGTGTACAAATAGTCTTTAATTATTGATTGTTTTCATATCTATAGATGTTTAATTACGGAATCTAGAGTTAACTTAAGATTTTCATAATTCAAACCGATGCATAATCGAATCGCATCAAAATCGACAGACCGCATCAAAAAAAGAAATCATATGTCATAAAATCGATAAAAATGCAATTCAAACAAAAGCAGAAATCATCAAGACTATATTCGTATCGTTACATTAAATATTAACGCTAAATATTTATTAATTCTACACACATCGCGCAACCAAACAACGCTGCTTATTTCAAACCAGAGCAGCCGAATACACATCGGATGCCTAACGCTTTTATTCATGTATAACACTAATGACTAATTAACAATTTGATTTCACTATATACAAGAGGGTTTCAGATCTTCTACCTCTTTTAATATCCCTTTTTGTTTTCCATGCTTCACATGTTTGTACATCTTGTTTTGTGAATATTATATGATATGAATTGTATAATCACTCAAGACATAAATCGATACCGAAATGAGAGACGATCCAAATCTATGAGCTATACATGAAATGGAACATTGGGGTGGGTAATTTGGAAATTAAATTATATCAAATATTAAAGTCAAGAAAGAAAACAAATTATCAAATATAATCGGGGTGAAAACATTGCTGCAGTGTGTTTTATAATGCTATACACATACATTCAAATATTTGGGTGTGAGCCCGATTTATCCTTTTATTTTTAATAAATAATCATAGAAATTATATTTAGCAAGAAAATAATCATTTTAAGATTATGACAATTCTAAAGGTTTAATACGCACTAGTAACCCTCAAATTAATAAATAATTTATAACTGTTAATCAACCTCGAACATTAACTTAATCCTAGTGCAACATCCTCTTGTTTTGCCCCTCTAGTGTCTCTCCTAAATTTTGTGCTCTGTAGTCCAGTATCTGCTCGATCTACTAAAATAATACATCTTAATTAGTGTATAATACATCTTAATTAGACTCTGGTTTATGAAGATGGAGATCCCTGAGAAGATTTCAGAAGCCCTAATCCAAACTGATCTAAACATGAAAAGCTTTCGTAAAGCAATGCTTGTTTTGCTTTTTGAATGGCAAAATCTCGAAACCCGTTTGGATTTAACCCAAAAATGCTTCAAAGAAACCTTCCCACTTCAACAAGATTCAGCTTCTCAAACCTCCACTCAATTAATTGAAAAAAATCTGGATCAATTCGAGCAAAAAGAACGAAACTTTCGTCAATTTCAAGAAAATGGGTTTAGGGAAATGGAAATTAGGGAAAATAAATTGGGTTTTATTCGGAAAGAGATTTGTTTGAGGGAGAAGAGAGTTGAGGAGCAAGAGGGGGTTATTGAATTGGAGAAAAAGCAGATTGAATTTCAGAGGAAATCGATTAATGAAGGGTTTAAGAAGATTGGTGAAAAGGAAAAGTATATTGAAGAATGTTTGAGAGAGATTGAGATTGGAAGAAAAGAGAATCAATGTAAAGAGGAAGAATTTGCTCAACGTGTTAAGGAGTTTGAGTTCAAGGAGAGGGAGTTTCAGGCATTGAAGAGAGATCTTGAATTCAACAAAAAGGAGGGTAATTCTAAAGGAAAATTGATCCCATCAAAAGGGTCTGCAGTTTTTCGGGTATCATTTCAACATTTTTTGCTAATTTTGAATCCAAAGATTTCAGCTTTTTAATTGTTGACGAGTGTTTATAAAGTAAATGAACAAATATATTTCTTAATGAATAGAGTAACCAATTGTAAAATAATACTGCATATTGAGTGTTTATTTTGTGTGTGAAATCTCAACTCCTAATCAAGGGAGTGCATAGAAAAGAATTTGTAGTAACCAGTTGTAAAATACTTTGACATTGACATGTCTTAATGCCTTTGAAGAGGTTCCCGCCTAAGCAGGGTAAGGGGGAGTCGGATAGTACGCAGCCTTACCCCTGTGGTAACAAGGAGGCTGTTTGGAAATTGACCCAAGAGTGAAGTCTAAACAATATCTACTTCTTCAGGATGGATAAGAAGCATAGGTAGCATAATGAGCCATTTGTAAAATAATTGTGCATATTGTGGTTATTTTGAGTGTTCACATGTTGAAGTCTGTTTTCTATGGAAAAGATCATGTTTGCATCAGAGTTTTCAGATTGTAGCACGATGATAATAAGTTGTCTTGAAGCTGAATCCTACAAATTTAAAGTTTGAGTAGCCAAACTGATATTTTATACGGAGTAACAAAGCTTGTCACTGATCGTCCTTAAACCACTGATATCCCTTTTTTCGACAGTTGTGAATTCATGAACATTGCTTTTCTCTGATGGAGATAATTTGATTGACATAATGGTATCTTCTTGTAATTATTGCTGTGTAAGAAATATATTTAAAACGGTACATTTTTTGTGTTGTGTGCTTATGTCCATCTTGTAACATTATGCCATCAGATAGCTGGCCCGAGTAATCAGAGTATGGCTCTTGTAAATGTTTCTGAAACGAGTCCTGGTAACCATCAGTTTTCAAATGGGAGGTTAAGGTCTAAAGCCTGGCTTCATTTCACTAGAATTTCTAAAGGGGTGGGGTCAGCTCACAAATGCAAATGTAATTATTGCCATAGGATATTCACTTTATGTGGTGGGGGAACCTCTCAGTTACTTCGCCATATAAGTGAAGGAAGATGCCCTGCTTATCAGAAAAGGCTGTCGGCATTACCAATTGATGAAACTCTCAGTCAATTACACACCCGTCATTCCGTCCATGTGCAAATTGAAGAACCCTTAGAGAGGCCAAGCAATGATGCTGAAGATTCAAGGACTGCCTTGATAAAAGGATGTGAAGAGAGTGTAAAACAAGAACCTGCAACTATTTTGCTGGAACCGGAGTTACAAACTCAGCCTCATGTGGAACCACAGATACCTATTCCTGATATTCAGAATGCTGCTATTTCTGACTATAGTTATCAGCCTCAACAATTGAAAGATCTTTCTAAGGATCAGTCGGATCCTTCGGTTGACCAGCCACCACTCAGGATGGGCAATTCTTTGGAAAATAGTGACAATATAATCAGGATAGGGGACTCCGACCAATATTGTCAAGAGACTCAGATCAATCACAAGGGGAATTCTAATATATACGAAAATGCATCAGGTGATTCAAGCGATGAACTTCAAATGTTCAACTGTGAAGTAGAAATGCCATGTTATTCTGGAGATCAAAGAAGCCAGAACAGGAAACGAGAGAGGGAGCATATCATTGGGCAAAATGAAAGCAGCAATGTGTTCCTTCATTCAGATATTGATGATCTCTCGAGTCCTCTGAGAAAGCATCGTTCTAGCAACTTGTCTACAGGTGGTGATGAGAATACTGAAGATGTCTTACATGAGGTTGATCCTGTCTCTTGTATCATTCCAATCGATCCTGCACAAGAAATTTATGGACATATGGTGCATCAAAAGAACCTCACACATGAGGGAAGCATGCCAGAATAAACATCTTTTGATGTTAAAGGCAAGCAAATGGCAAATGAACCTGGTCTGCAATCGATGTGGATGTAAATTTAGGTGATACTCCCTAAAGCTTGTGAATTTATTGTGGATTTCTAAGTGTTTCCTTCTGTATTTCAAAGTAGTTATAATGTATTTGGTGTAGATACAGATAAAACTTCTACCTCTGAAGTTCATCAAGATGAAGCATTAGTGGTTCATGATGAATAGATGAGACATGGTAGAAGAGCATCTGTTTTTTCTCTTAGAAAACTCTCCACAAGTAGTTCTTGTGGGATTTGAACCCTAATCGAAACAGTAAAATTAAATGATGCCTACCAGTGTCGCCTAATAAAATAACCGTCTTGAACTCTACTATAAAGAGAAGGAATGTTGCTTAGCCTTCCAGGCATATGTTTGACACTGTTGTCATTCTTGTTTCTGACCAAACATGAGTGATAGTTCAGATAGATGTCCGGGCAAGATCCTTCTTGTACTCCTTTATTGTTATTTGAATGATCCTTTACTGGTATTAAGGTAGAAACTTGACTTGGTCCGCCTTTAACGTTAATTTATGTTGTGTGTAGACTAGTGTTAGTTCAGATATTTCTGCAGTCAATGTGACACATTGTATGCATATATGACACTGTATAGTTTATTGCTATAGCTTTTTAAGAATGCAATTGGATACTGCTAGATCTGTTTAACAGTGAAGAAGGAAAGTGATTTATAACCTGCTATTGCCAAAACTTGATATATATCCCATTAATCTGTACTTGATTTAGATTTCATGTAGAAATTACTGGAGTAATTCAAATTGAACCATGTAGTTATTGCATTCTCATCTGAATTTTCCCAGTAATTTATGTGATATAGTTCTATTTTAACTCCCTTTGCAGATTATACAAGGAAATAAACGAAAACTCAAAACTAATATATTCAGAAAAAAGACATTCCATTAAATAATCAAGAAAGACTTCACCATTAACATTGACCAAACCGATATTAACCATAAAGTACAAAGACTCATCCTCGTATGAAACCAAAACAATAGTATACTTACTTAATGTATGACTAATAATATTGACCCTAAATAATAATAATGCATTAAATCAAGTAATCAACCCATGTTGCCCATCATCTTTGCATTCGCAAACTGCTTAGCCATCTCAGGATGTTGCTCCATCATCTTCTTCATCATTGATTGATCTTCATTCTCCTTACTAGTGGGAAGCCCCATCTCCTTCTGTCTCTGATCAAACATAATCTTCTCCACTGTTGACCTCGTCTCAAGGTCGAGGTCCGACAGCTTCGACGGCTCAGGTTCAACTTTCTGTGTATCAATCACAGGTCCACCTTCGAACAGGCTCTTCCACCAATCCATCTTATCAACTTTGGTCAACAATATCGATACGTTTGATCCATCCTCCAGACTCCAGAACGATTCCTCGGTTTTGATTGGCTTGAAAAAGTCCCCTTCAAGAATTGGAGTTTCTTGGTTTTTTAGGGAGAGTTTGATGTTGGTATTCTTGATTTCGAATGTTATGAATCTTGCTTTTGTTCCTTTGGGGACAGGGACATTGATTGTGACTTCTTCTAGAGATTGTCCCCATGAGTAGTTGTCCATGTCTAGGCCATTGTTCTTGTTAGGTACTAGACGTTCAGGTTTGTTTTCTTCCGATGGTGGTTGTTGTGGAGGGTTGTTGGCATTGGTGGAGACGACGGTGTTGGTGGTGGTTTGAGGGGTGGTTTCTTCTTCGTTGAAATCGGAGATAATGGCCATTGTTGGTAGTGAAAACAGGGGAGGAAAAGAAGAGGCAGAGTATATATTATGAGACACGGAGAGAGGTTGAGGGTGTGA
The DNA here is from genome assembly GCA_019722365.1 of Lithospermum erythrorhizon. Lineage (NCBI taxonomy): Eukaryota > Viridiplantae > Streptophyta > Magnoliopsida > Boraginales > Boraginaceae > Lithospermum > Lithospermum erythrorhizon. Next base: position 445,565 of record JADFUC010002150.1, on the reverse strand, counting down.
AGGGTTTATATAGAGGGGTTATCAATATAGTTTCCTATAGTATTCGTATTAGGAGACTTCCCTTTTTGTAAAACCACCTAGATAGAACGAAAAAGGAAAACTTCCTTATTTTATTTGGTGAACATTCTTAAATATTTTCGATGTGATAAATTACCAAATTCTAGTAATCAATACATATAAATTGACAAAAGAGAGATATTTGTTATCAATATTAAATGTATTATTGAAGCTATAAATATTGTACTATATTTTAAGCGCATGCGTCACAAATGAGGTATTTAAGAGCATTTTAAACCGGACTAGAAAACCATCAAACGATACAAACTAGACCACAAGATTAAGATATATGGAAATTTGGTTTCGATTTTGAATGTAAACAATATTATATCCTATATCATATTGTACCCAAAGAAGGCAATAAAAATAGTATTAGAGAGGTTTACATGACTTGCCATGCACTATGTATTAAGCTCGCATGAGAAATAAGACAACAAAAAAACATTACAAAAATGAAAGGGAAGAATAACAACATCTTTCACATCCTCATTGCATATATAATCACACCAGGGAAAATGATTGCTTTCTTTGATTCTATTCACCTATTTATAATCCCACACAGTATATGGAGTTTAGATGTCTTTTATCTGATATGTTGTTAACTTCTGCCCCATGGAATGCATCCACAACTCTGCTGCGCATTAAGACCAAATAATTATTTCATCTATTAGTTAAGGTTCAGGTTCGTATATCACTAATCAGTATGCAATAGTCTATACCTTTGAGTTGTCGTTTTTATTCCTTCTATGGCCACTAGTCGACGATGATGCTTCAGTAGGTGTGACGTACACCCTCCCGTCAGCAGTATTATGCTTCTCCTCTCGCACTTTACTAAATACTTGACTATACACCTCTGCTGAAGATGGATCGTTCTCGTCCCATTCCCCGAACTTGGGAATAATAGGGCCATTATCAGGCTGTAAAAAACATACAAGCAGAGTGAACAAACATCCTTTCAACTCACAAGCTGAATAAATGCAGTACCACAGTTCAAATTAGTAAGCTCGGGAAAAATAAATTGTTTTTCTAACGTCTCAATGAAATATGCTTATGAGTTATGATATACATCATTATTGTGCATATAACATATAATATGCATTATCATTGTGCTCATTCAGCAACAGAACAAAGAATCGAAGAAGACATTACTGTTTCATCTCCTCGGGTAACTGATCTCAGACGTGATCTTTCAGGAGTAGAGGGGGTTAAGCCATGGGTACCTCCAGAAGAACCTCTTCTTTCCCACGAGGGAGAGGAAACTCCTGAGACTTTGCCACCAGTCCTTGCATGGGTTTGTGGATGCAGAGGTGAGTGTTCAACGCTGCTGCGATCAGATCCAGCACTGTGCCTAGTTGCCCTCTTAGGAGTATCACCGGCACTTAAGCCACTGAAATGGTGGGCCGAATCATTATTGGATTTGCGCACAGCAATATCATGATGTAACGGTGCATCTGTAGGTTTCCTTGGATCACCTTCTTCTTGACTCAGCTGATGCTCGTGCCTTGGCATAACCGAGAGTTTTGGCTCTTCTATATCCGGCTTACTTACTCCACTTACTGCACCATCATGTCTTTGTGGATGAGAGCCAACTGAAGTTCTCCGACTCCTAGGATTACTATGCAGATGGGAAGCAACTGACTCCATAGACTCCGACTCATCATGGCCAGCGTCAAGATCATATAATCCTACTTTGCCTGGTGTTTCCGAGTCGGAGAAGTCTCGAAGATCACTTGAATTTGGCTTGCCCCCCTTTTTATCCTTTCTTGCATTTTCAAATACAATAGAATAAGGAACATTGTCTTCACTTTCCCAGTCTCCAAACTTCGGCATTTGGGAGCGTTGCTGCACGAATGATCATTACAAATTGAGTATGCAGGCAGAGGATTCTGCTATGTTAGTAAAAAAATGACTGAAATCCAATCCTCATATATTCAAGAGTAAGCTAAATATCATAAGATAGGAAGAAGATCCGAGGAAAACTAATGTTAAATATTGATGTTCTTTCTTTTTTAAATAAGAAAATGTTGATGTTCTGCACTAAGTGAATTTGGCAATTTTTGACAGGAGAACTAACAATTAAGGAATTGTTAACCTCTGATTTGTGATGTGTCTACCATAAAAACAAAAGTTCTAGATCTGGCAACTAATCAACAACATATAGAGCAAGATAAAAGAACATCAACAAGTGCTGATTTCTGATTCCTCCATTTTATATTTGAACCGACAAAATAAGTCACTCAAAAATTGAACACACAAGGAAGCAAATCAAGCTCTTTGCATTGCTCATGCAGACAATAGTCTACACGACTACAATAATAACAGACAATATTAAGTCATTCATAAGCAAATACATGCAAAATGAACACATAGAAAATCTAATATGATCAAAGATAACAAAATCTAATATAAATCAAGAAAATATAAAAAAAACATAGAAATACTAACCGCCATCTATTTTAGGCTTCAAAGAGTGTTGAGGGAGAGCTAGAGATGAAGATAGAAATAAGGAAATAGCTATGATTTATGTGCAGTAATTGAACTGCCAACTGCCAAATATTCAAAGAGCCAACTAACACGGAGGGGAGCTGAGTGGTGACTAGTCCCACATGTAACATTGACCAAGACACTCGTAGAAGTATGAAATGATCGTATTTTAATTATTTTAATACAAAATCGATAGGAAATCGGGATGCGACATTTTTACGTAAGCTTTGTTTAGAGCATGTTGTAAGGGCCATATGCTGTTATAAAACTTTTAATTTCGTACGTGATTGTTTACCGACGACCATGAAGAAGACTTTGTATTGAAAGGTCAACCTTCAACTTCAACATCTTTGACATATCATTCATAAATAAAAACACATTCAAGTTGATTAGTTGAATGAATAAACAAATTATATTTTGGTGTTCCCATGATCAAAAAACGTGAACGAAAGGATTTGTCCCGCAGGGTCATGCGTTATGGGGTTTAATTCAACGCCAATAGTGCCTCTTTCTCATTTTTATTAGCTGTTGATTTGAATATTATGTTTCAAGTTCTTGTTAGGTTTTATGAAGAATATCATGTTAGCAAAACTAACATCTGTAAATAGACAGAATTAGATTAAAATTTTAAGCTGATAGTTTTTCATATAAAATGTAAAAAACAGCATACTGTCAAATAAGTACAAAAAATATTCTTCATATTTTTATTCAATCACACCTGAAGTGAAATAGTGAACAAAACTTTTTTCAATCACCATTCATTTTTCATGAATTCTTCCATAGACAGATGTGGTTTCAACGAAATTTTCAAGTAGTTTCTTCTCCAATTCAACCTCATCAATCCACATGGAACTTTTTCGCCGAGTAAGCTCTTTCGCCGCTTTCTTCTTTTCTTCAAATTTCTTCTCTCTTTCTCTCCAGTACTCAAGCTTCTCTGCTCGTTCTTTCAGCTGCAAACAAATAATACACAGGATGAGCTATTCATCAAGGTCGTACATAAATTAGTTGTAAGTAATAAAAACCTAAGGTCACATGTACACCAACAAGATTCAGAAGTTGTAAGATTGTATGACCAAAATGCATGTAATAAACAAGCTTGTAGCACTGACACATACAGTTCCATAGGCATAAAGATAATGTGGACAAGAGGCGGTTCTGCACATCAAGCTTAGGGATGATACATAATACGGAGTAATTTCAACTTACAAATGTAGTCCACGAAAAGAATTTGCAATCAGTTGTTAGAATCAATAGGTCTTCAAATTGTTCATTTGAACAAATGGAAACCCTTTTTATTGGATGGCAAATTTACCCAAATCAAGATACAGGATAAGCCAGTTACTATACAAAATAGCAGCAGGCTCCGTCTTTGGTATCAACTCACAGGGACTAGACGGTTTAGCAAGAGGATATTTGTTGAATGATCGAAAGTTGCAGTAAATACAATGGCAATATCAAATAAGCCATCAAATCTGGAGTCCATAACTCCACAGAAATAGTGTCAATTGCAACTATTAATTAAGATGATTATGTTCACAAATGCAACAACTAATCGGGATTATTATATCTATATGAATTAAACATTCAATTTCGAACTTAACCAAATACAGTACTACACTGCACAAACAAACTATTCCGATAAAGATTGTCAAGTTCAATTTTCAATACAAAATTTGCAGCCTTAACTAATAAGCATATTTTTTATTAGAATCAAAATCATCATGTTAATATAAAATCACATTCAAAAGCTAGCATTTCACTATATATTTTCACCAAATATTATACAACATATGCAAAAATAAGTGAGCTCAAAATTAAAAAAACGAGGGGGTGGGGCAAAATAGTAAAATAAATATAGTACTAGGGTTAGTCGCAATTGTTGGTCAGCTAACTCCCTCTCTTTAGCTTTAGCTTTCTTCCGAGCAGCTTTATCAGCCTTACGAGCCTCGTTAGCAATACGAAGAGCCTCCTTCTTCGCTTTGTCTTTTCGCAATTTCTCGATCCTCATAATTTCCATTTCACGGATGTAGTTGATACGGAATTCCTTGAGGTGGTTGTCGTATTGGCGGCGGAGGGCGGCGAGTTGGGATCGGGCTTGTTTTGGGGTGTTTGGGGGTGTCCATGAGTTTCTGTATGGGGTTGGGGACAGGAATTCGTGGTGGGGGAGTTGGGTTGATGGGGAGGGATCCGGTGGGGTTGTGGAGCAGAGGCGGCGGAATGTGGTGGTGATGGTTTGGTGGTGGTGGTGGCGGCGGCAGAGGTGATGGGAGAGGGACATTTTTTCGGGGGGCGGGGGAGAGGGGTTTTCAAGGTCCGAAGGACTATAAGCACACCAAACAGTATTAAAATGTATGTGTAATGATTATTTTACTCTAAATTGAAACTATCTCAAACACTACATTTACAAAAATAAGGCTAAAATAGTTATTTCACGCACAAAAATTTACTATTTGGAGTGTACGTATAGCATTCATGGTCTGGAAATCCGGGATCAATCGTTTACTTCCCACGATCGATTGTTTTTTTTGTTGTTGAAAAGAATCCCAATTGTATGAAATGTAAGGTCGGGTATTCGTTTCTTGGAAGTTTGGCGTGGAAATATAGGCACCCGTTAAAGATGTGCATGAAACGAATTAAATAGAGGTGGATCGTCTCGAGTGAATCGAGGCTCGAGCGAGCTTGCCAGCTAGTTAGCTTGGCGAACTAGCTCGGTTCGGCAGCATCGTCACTACCATACAAATAGAAATACTTCTCGTTACTCTTTTGTTATGAAAATCTTGTTATGTTTTTTTCTTTATGATTTCAACTCTTTTATTATTATTAATCTCTATTGAAATTTAATGATTTTGAATGTCTTGCTAAATAATACGGAGTAAGTAAGTTTATTAATTCGTTGAATTAGGATTTTGAAATAAGTGAGTTAGTTCGGAGCTCAGGTTCGTGAAAGCGCAGCTAGGTGAGCCTACGACTTATTTACTGATCTAGTCAAGTCATAAATTCTTCGACTTTGCCTCGACTCGTTTATAGCTCTATCTAGGATAATTTAGTTTCCACCATAAATTGATGGATGTAAATTATGGTTGATTTATTCATTCATCTCGACATGTGTCTCTTATGTTCAAGTCACATCCAAGTACATAACTAGTCATGTTACCGGTCCGGTTCGGACCGGATAACAATAGATCTGGGAACCGACCGATAAGACTATCGGATAATCCGAAACCGGAACGGTAGAGTTTCGGTCCGAAAACTGGATCCGGAGTTGTTTCGGGCAGTTACCCGGTCCATCCGGTTAAATCTTGCCGGATAAAAAAATCCGAAAAATGTATCCAATTTTGATCCAAAAGTATCCATTACTGTTTTTAAGGCAAAAAAAAAATCAAAACTTCAAAAATTCCTAATACTAAAAAATACTCCACGGGTTAAATTGAGAAATAATCCTGTTAACACTTCAAGTAATACAAGTTCATAGAAAATGGCAAAAGGTAAAGTGACATCAAACAAACATTCAAAAACTATTACAATAAAATAAAGCCTCAACACAATTTTATCACCGGCTAAGTAGTTAGGCACTCAAACAGGCATATTTGGAGTGGTTGAAACCAAAATGATATTGCAAAGGTTCTTCTTCTAGTTCTTCAAGCTACAAATCATAATATAAACATCAATTCATGACATCATTGACTATAGAATAATAGGCAATAACAGATAGAAGGTAAACATAAATCAGAATAATAGGCAACAATAAATAGCCTCATAAATCTCATAATTGACAACATAAATCTAGAATAATAGGCATCAACATAGTAATCTCATTATTGGCAACACATCTCAATAGACAACAACCATCAGTAGGCAACAACCATTAACAGGCAACATAATAATAAGCAACGAGCAACAAAATAAAGGCAACAATCTCAATACACAACGACCATAAAAAGGCAACAAAATGTTACCAGTAAATAGAGCATCTTTGAATAAGCAACAATTTAAATTGTCATGCAAACAATAACATATACGCTTAATTACATCATTGACAAATTTAGAATAGGCAACAATTTAATGTCAGAATAAACAACAACATGATAATAGGCAACAAAATGTTTGTAAAGGAAGTTGAAAATACTTGGCCTTGAGAAAGAACCCTCACAATTAAAAATTAGTCTTGACCTTGGTGATACTAGTAGTCTTAGTATCCCTAATCCAAACTCTAATTAATAAACCCATATTGTAATTGAAGTATTAATGCCAAATTAAAAAAAGTCAAAGTCAACAAAAGTCAATATCAATCATAATTAAAATCCCTAAACCCTAATTAACAAATGATAACAAGATTAACAGGATTGGAATATATACAAAATCATAAAAATAATCGAGCAAAAAATATTTATAAAATGAAAAAAATATTTAAATATCACAAACAATTGAAGGATAAAGATTAAAGAGTGAAGAGCAATAGAACATACATGTTTAGAGATCGCGAGGAGCGGGGAGGCCATAGATTTGTGTATGAATGGGTAAAATGTCTCTCAGGGTTATAAGTTTCAGTTTTATACCCCATCTATCGGATGTCCAACGGGTCAACCGGTCCGATTCTACCGGGTCGCGGGTAAAATTTCAAAACCAGAACCGGCCGAGCAAGGTATCGGATTGGGTATAACGGATCGGGTCCCGGTTTACCCGATCCAGTAACACCACTATACATAACACTCGGTTGTTATACACACACCAAAACAGTAAAAATGAAGGGAAAAATGACTAAAATATCCCCGACGAACAAGCACCATGTTTGTTGAACAACAAGCGAATTACCAACTTGTTTGATTAAAAACAAGCGAATTAAATTCATGATTGTATAGACCAACCTGCAAGGTGGGTTCGAGAAGAAACTTAAACATAGGCCAGGCGAAATATTACGTTGGTGGTCCGTCAGTTCCTAAGCAACGCTGCAACAAAAGGGAGCATTAGTTCTTTTCCGGGTTTGTACCAACCAGAGTACAACTAATAAAGGAAAAAGACGTGGAGATGTCAACGTTAAAGCCGGGCGCAATTTCGGTTAATCGGAAGAGCACTTAATAAAGGAAGCTCTGTGGTGGGTCCAAGTGAAGTAATGGGAGACATAACCATCCATTTCCTTCATATGCTAAGGGGTCTAGGTTGGGCCAGATCAAGAATCAATGTAGTATGTGAAAATGGAACAGAACAAATGATGCTACCTCCAAGCTTGTTGCATCATTAAAGAGGGCCGAATTTGAGAATGTTACCAATTCTTTAATTGAAGTTTACAATGCAGTGGCGAAGATACTAGTAGAAAAGAGAACACATGGACGCCATGTAAATTTTTTGTTTCTTTTGCAAGAGAATAAATACTTCTTCGACTTTAGTGTCGGGTTTGTCAACACTCGGAGATGTGGTATTCAGTCACCCAGCCTCCCATGCCATGCTCAATGCATATCCTCAAGTGATAATGCTCGATTGCACCTATAACACAAACATAAATGGGTACGGCACTACTCGAGGTTGTCGGAGATACGAAAGTACAAAAAACATTCACGGTGTGTTACGCTTCCCTCAAACATGGAAAGTGGGAGGAAAATTACACGTGGGTTTTGATGTAAAATTTCTGTACATTATTTTGATAACGGAGAAGGGCCACATGCACTTGCCACAGATCGGGATCTGACTTTGATAAATGCACCGAGAAAAGTGTTCCCTGGATCTAAACACCATTTATGCCTACGACACATTAAACAATGTGTTTCCTGGGCGTAGCACCGCCAACCGAAAACGCCTACCGCAGTGGATTCAAACAACGCTGGAACTGGGCCATATCGGCAGCTAATGAGAAGGAATGGGAGGCAAGATGGGAACATGTAACATTTGAGTACCGAGGTTGGCATGGATTGATCGATTATTGCGAAACTACATGGATCATCCCTTACAGCCAGAATATCCTCAGTTGTCACGTCGACTGTTACTTCCACTTCGGCCATTATACAACCAACAGGTATGTTATTCAATATAAAATATCATTTTATACAAGTAATCAATTTAAGATGACAAATATAGTTCAATGACTTGTCATTAAATTTCAGGGTCGAAGGGGAACATCACCGGGTCAAACGGAACTTGAAATGCATTTAAACTATCCGCTCGACACAATTATTATTTCATACACTTCATAAAGTCAGCGAAGGGTGAAATTACCGACATGAAAAAGTGTTTGAGGTATAGTGGAACTAGGGTCCGACAACACAGACACTCACCTTTTCGAAGAACTCCTGGCCGTAAAAATATCGAACCCCGTATTATTTCTATACTAACTAATTGGGCCTAATATTATTAGAAGCATGAATTTAATTCGCTTTGTTTTGGAAAGTTAAGTAACAAATTCGCTTGTTTTAGAAGAAGCACAAAAAGATTTTGATTGTTGTAGTTTAAGCACCGACAAAATTCGCTTATTTTGTTATAAGTAATGACACAATTCGCATGAAGTAAAGGGCAAAATAATCATTTTTCCTCCGCGTGTTACTGTGTTGGTGTGTGTATTGTGTCCCCCTACATAACATAATACTTTCATGACGAACATTTACATTTTTGTAGCTCAACCAATAATTTAGTGTATTTTGTGTTTGAGTTCTTATTGACTTAAACATATGCGAACCACAGTCCTCCACCTTTATTGGATTATAGTTTTGTCGGTAAAGATTACTAACAACTTCTACATTTGGCCCCTCAGTTTCAAAAATCATCGATTCACACATATATTCGTTAGAAGAAGAGGACAAAACCCTATTCTCAACTCCGCCCAAACTAGTTTTTTGCCTCGTTAATAACAAGAGTATGCAAAATTAAAAAAAGAAGAAGCAAGGTCAAGGGGAGTACTCTCAAACTACGTTAATGAACTAAATAAAAAATTCCGACTTGCCGGATACTCTCAAACTAGGTTAATGACATTGAAATATATTAGTATAATTTGTATGATTAAATCTAGAACAATCATTGTAAATATATTTACACTCGAGCTTAATCCTAATTATAAATGCATATTAAGAGGATTGGTATGAATTTTCTATATCTCCTCCGTCCGCGAAGCATGTTTAAGCCCATAAATGAATTTGTGAAGCCTTTATAAATGACATTGAGATTGACAATATGACCTTCATATAAAAAAGTTCAAGATTATAAATTGATTTTCCTATAATTTTAATCGACATAGCTGGATTGAGATGCTATAATAAACTACTCCGTTAGCAATATACTCCTTTAGCTCTTCATAACAAATTAAATTAAAAGTTTGATTAATTAATTCAAAATATTCAATTCTGGAAATAAATCAATGTACTTCAAATGAGTGTACAAACTTTTGATATATAGCTGTTGGGTGTTGACATTTTAATTGCATAAATTATTGCTTCTAAGAATTGTTGGAAATAAGTCACAAACAAACACATAGGATACGTGTCAACTCTTTATTGGTTTACAGCATCACAACCGGATCGCTATCCTCAACAACTCAAACAATCCTGACCGTGAAATCAAAATCCCAATTCACTTCCTCGCTCCCAAAATTTCAAACTCACACCAAAATTTTCACATTCTGCCCATCCCTTATATATACCCACTGCCCCAAATCCAATTTCTCATCAACATTTCCCATTTCAATTGTCCACTTTCCAATTGTCCACTTTCCCTAATACCAATGGCACGAACCAAACAAACCGCTCGAAAATCCACCGGGGGCAAGGCTCCACGTAAGCAACTCGCCACCAAGGCCGCCAGAAAATCCGCCCCCGCTACCGGAGGAGTGAAAAAGCCCCACCGTTTCCGGCCGGGGACTGTGGCATTGCGCGAGATCCGCAAATACCAGAAATCCACCGAGCTTCTTATCCGTAAGCTCCCATTTCAGAGGCTTGTACGTGAGATTGCGCAAGATTTCAAGACCGATCTTCGATTCCAGAGCTCTGCTGTTGCTGCTCTACAAGAGGCGGCTGAGGCTTATTTGGTGGGACTTTTTGAGGATACTAATTTGTGTGCTATTCATGCTAAGAGGGTCACCATTATGCCTAAGGATATTCAGCTCGCTAGGAGGATTAGGGGTGAGAGGGCTTGATTTAATTCACTTTGTTATTTAGTTATTACAGTATTATGGTAATTTCAGGGTTTGTCTTTTATGTAGTTAGAGATGGTCGTTTCTCATTCTGCTTGTACTGAATCCTTTATGGTTGTTATTATCTTAATCAAATGATGCATTAGTAATTTTAATATTAATGAGTATGTTTAAATTTTAATTGTTGTGTTCATTTTGCTATTTCAAATGAGATGTTGAGTTTTGTTGGATGTTCACATATCATGGACAATTTCATGTACTAATTAAGTAGGTAATGTTAATTGAACTATAAATGAGAAAAATATATTTAATATATGTTAAATAATTTAATTTCGTGTTTGAATAAATATATAATTCAATAAGTTGTAGAACTTAAAAGACGATTTAAAGGTGTGTGTAATCCTTGACTTTAAAAAAATTTCATATTATTGAATAATTGAACAATTGAATGGTGGAAAAATTGACAACTGGTTAGTAGTTTTGGAAATTTCTGACTATAGCAACATAATTCAAGTCGACCATTACTGTTATGTAAAAGGAAAAGGACCAAACTTGTAACCATAGAAATCAAAGATTGTTTAAGGCAATATTACTTTGGTTTGTAACGACAACTAATATAACGCAGTAGTAATTAATGAATTCGTTTCTGGTATACTAAAGAATTGCATCTCAAATATTCGGTCACAATAATTTTACATTGTCTTATTAGTAAGATACACTCAGCTAAGAAGATGCTAGAAAAGCGAGCAACTAATTTCAAGTAAACAGCAAACGATGAATATAAGAAAATAATGGCGCAAAAATGTTTTCACCAATAATCTTGACACGTGCATTTTCCGTCTCTAAAATGATGGAATCTCTTTATGTCTCGCAGTATAATTTCCCTTTGGATCATCTTACTGGCATACTTCATCAAAGAATGACAATCCCCACAAACTCGAAGGTTTTTCACAATCCTAATCGTAACCCCTGGACCGGTACTAATAAGTCCAAAAGCGAGTGCTAATTTCTCGCTATGATTTCCCAATGCATCTTCCTTCTCTTCCTCTTCGATGTTGTGAAGAACCCATTCAGTCTCCGGCATGTAACCTAGTTGTCTAGCGCCTGCTGTTATCTCATCTAGTTTTGAGCATATAGCTCGGCTGAAATTGTGAGTTTGATCTCCAGCTACGAAACTATGCATTTTTTCATTCACAGCAATACAACTCCATCCAGGATCTTTTCCTATGCCTTTTCTTTTCATGGAGGTTCTCAGATCTTCTACATCCTCCCATCTTCCCAATCCAGCATATACATTTGACAGAAATACATAGCTCCCTGGATGTTTGGGCTCAAGTTCGAGAAGCTTCTGACTTGCCAGTTTTGCAATATCTATGTTTTTATGAGCTCTACAAGCAGAAAAAAGTGTGCCCCAAACTACAGGATCAGGGTTTTGGGGCATGTTCTCTATGAAATTAAGAGCTTCGTTCAATAGACCAGCTCTTCCATATATGTCGACAATGATTGCATAATGTTTCATGGTAGGCTTAATAGAATAGTCAGACTTCATACTATCGAATAATTGAAGGCCCTTGTCTATTTTTCCAGCATGCGAACAAGCAGTTAAAGCAGCAACAAAAGTGACCTCGTCTGGTTTAATTCCTGCACGGGTAGAAAAGGAATTCAGTTTTTTCAGATAATCACACCAACTTCATGCAAATCAAACATGGAACTCAAAATGTTAGAGAACCTAGTTTCATCTTCTCGAAACACAACATAGATTGCTCAAAACATCCATTAATTGCCCAACCCCATATCAGTATACTCCAAGTACGAATATCCTTCACTTTCATCTCATCAAAAATATGACTTGCGATCTCAACATAACCACATTTGCAATACATATCCAACAACGCATTTCCCACTGCTAAATTTATCTGCCTCTTATTTGCCTCGATACAATCATGCACTTTTTTCCCCGCATCAAATGCCCCTATTTTCGCACAAGCAGAGAGTGCAGTCACAATCGTCAAATCATTAGGTGTCACACCCTCCTCAATCATCTGAAAAAACAGCTCCAGTGCTCGTTCATGCATCCCATTCATGGACAACCCATGCATCACAGTAGTCCAAGAAACCACATTCCTCTCGTCCATAATCCCAAAATACTCCATCGCTTTGTCAACCTCACCGTTCCTCATCAACCCATCCACCAAAGAATTCCAAGAACCTAAATTCCTCTCCGGCATCGCCTCGAACACCTCGATTGCCTTCTCCACTTGCCCATTTTTACAAGACCCTTTAACCACTATATTCCACAACAGTATACTCTCAGCCTTATTTCTCTCACTACTTTCATCAAACACCTGCAATGCTAAGCTTAAAGATCCCACCTTTACATACAAATCAACCAAGGAAACCCTCACAAATGTATCGAATTCCAAACCCAGTTTCATAATCTGGCCATATACAACACTACTCAAACTATAAGCATCATAACTCTCACCTAAACCTCCTAGAGCTTTTAATACAAATGGAAAAGTCAACCTATCTGGTCTAACATTTTGACTCAGCATAAGCTTAAAATAAAAAATCGATCTTTTATAATATTTATTTTCTGTTAATCCCCTAATTACTGCATTAAAAATAAAAACATTTCTCGGTTCTGGGAAAAATTTAAAAATTCGTAAGGAATAGGCAATAAAAGTTTCATGTGTGGATAATAAACAGGAAATTAGCTGAGTGATTATTCTACTATTGGAATAAAGATTGTATGGGAAGAGTTGGGCATGGATTTGTTTGAGTTGTTGAGTGGTTTTTGAGGAGTGGATTAATGCTATCAATTGATTTTCCAATTGGTTTTGTGAGATGTTTACAGAGGTTTTGGTGGGAACATGAAAAAGTTTTAGAAGCTGTCGAATACTCATTGTTTAATGTTCCAATGCTTTACAGAGCCTCCCGGTTAATCGTGTGATACGAGGGTCGAATAGTACACAATCTTTAAATGTAGTAATACCATATGAATTTGAAGAAACTGGGATCTTTCTCTGTAAGGTGGTGAAGAAAATTTGGGAAATTACTTCAAAGTTTGGATCTTTTATGTATTTTCTTCATAAAAATTGGATATTTATCGTTAAAAGTATTCAAGAAAGGTGAAATGAGTTGTGAAGAGAGATAATACCAAAGAAGCTTGCACCGTTGCACGTTTGATGAAGCAAAGAAGACAATGGAAACTGATTGAAGAAAACTTGGTGGATCACATTGAGGTAAACGATAAGTTAAAGAGTACACACACCTCAAATAGTGTAGTAGTTGAGGATGAAATGATTATTTTACTCCCTATTTATAAGTGTAGTATTCGAGAAAGTTTTCATTAAGGATAATTGTTATTTCACCAACAAAACACTATCTAGAATAGCAAAACTTTTTTAGTGAAATGACAATTTTGTCCTTAATGAAACTTCCTAACTACTACACTTGCAAATAGGGGGCAAAATAGTCATTTCACACATAAACCCAACACTATTTGGGCAGCGTGTATAACAAGATTCGAAGTTTTCATCTTAAATGTGATTAAGAAGGATGAGATAGTAAATAGGGAATTTGGGTTAATGGTTGGATAATGATTTTGATAGTTGAGATCAATTGAGTTGTTGAAATGGCATAGAACAATAGTTTAGAAGCAATTTTATGGAGTTCGGTTCGAACGGGTACCATATGACTCGATAAAGTAGATATTTTATAGAGTCGGTTATTCGATCCGTTGACCGTCTATAATTTAGTGATAGGATGGGGCTAAAGGGTTACTAAGGGATGGATCGGGGAAATAAGGTGGTTGGGGGAGGTATGGTGGGTTAATGGTTGGGGGAAAAAGATATTTTAGGAATAGGTGTATTTTTTATTACTCTCTCAATTCCAAAAATATTGTCCCATTTTGACTTTCGCTTAATTCCAAGACAGTCTTAAACGAAATATCTTTAATTATATATGTGAAAATTATAAAAGCCGATATTTCCAAAAAATATATATCGAAACGAATCTAACAAGATCCTGCTATGTCTATTATTTATCGGTTAATTAGAATTATGGTCAAATTTAGTAAAGTTTAATCAAAATAGTGAAATGGTATGGAGGAGTATTACTCTATAATTTTTTAATATATTATTTCTTTTTATTTTAAAATTATCAATTAATTGTTGATTATTTAAGTATTATTAAAATTTGCCTACATGTTAAGTTATTTTGAAATTTGATCCCAAATTGTTTCATACTTGCGCATTGACTGTTAGTCAATCACGGTCCAGTTAGTGTAGGGACCAAATTGTCACCCGCCTAATAATTATCATCGACTATTATGTTAACTTGCCACCGCCACTATCGGGGCTGTTGGATCCAACCCACATTGGACCTAGTGCCTGTGTGGCTCGCCAATAGTGGGCCGATAAATATTGAATGGTGATGATTCCTCTCGCCATCGATCTGGACTCGGTCATTGAATTGTGGAAAAGTGAATGAAGTTGGTGGGAGATCGAAGTGGAGCTTTGTTCCAATGTTAATAATGTTTTTAGTGAAATTGTGCTTCTGCATACCTTCTACGTATGAAGTTAGTTCAAATTTGTTATATAGATCTCATTGGTGGTTGGTTTAAGAAAATATTAGCGCAACACATAATACCATAACATTGTGATTAGCCGGTAAATTAGCGAGAAGATACTGTACCAAATAGTACAAATACTACTACTTGAAAGTTGAAATTGAAGTAGCATGCTCAGGTTGCTCACTTTAATATTAAATGTTGAACACATTTCATGACACAAAATGATAATATTGAATGTTGACACATTACATGACATAATATGATTAATGAGTACTTAAAAATTAATAGGAAGTTCGTATGTTGACCATGGTATATGTCATAATCAACTAGTTGAATAGGAATAAAGATAAAGAATCAAAGAGTGTTCCACAGTTGTAGCTTGAATTGCCAAAGGAAATTCTCATCAAGAAAACTCAAAAGGTTGATCTCGAAATAAAGTGCCTCCGGTGATAAAGGAATCAACCCATTTCAATTGAAAAATTAGTACAACGAAGGTGTGGAAGGTGATTTAGTATAGGCTGGAGAAGGCGGTGGCGGAGAAAATGGTGTGTAAGAAGGTTTAGGATAGTAACTTGACGGTGGTGGAGATGAAGTATAAGTTAATGGGGGCTTGGTATTAGAAGACGGTGGTGGAGAAGATGGTGTGGAGGAAGGAGAACGTCTAGGATAGTACGGTGGCGGTGGCGCTGGTGGCGATGGAGTATAATAAGTTGGTAGGGGTTTAGTATTAGAAGGAGATGGTGAGTATGATGGAGAAGGTTTAGGATAGTAAGTTGGCGGTGGTGGAGATGGAGTATAAGTTGGTGAGGGCTTGGTATCAGAAGGTGGTGGCGGAGGAGATGCTATGGAGGATGGCGAATGTTTAGGTGGATGTGATGGAGAGGGCTTGGGATTAGAAGGTGATGGGGAAGAAGATGGTGTGTTTGATGGAGAAGGTTTAGGATAGTAAGGTGGCAGTAGTGGAGATGGAGTATAAGTTGGTGAAGGCTTGGTATTAGAAGGAGATGGTGTGGAGGATGGCGAAGGTTTAGGATAATAAGGTGGAGGCGATGGAGATGTCTTGGTATTAGACGGTAATGGGGAAGGAGATGGTGTGTTTGATGGAGAAGATCTAGTATAGTAAGGTGGCGGTGGTGGAGATGGAGTATAAGTTGGTGAAGGCTTGGTATTAGAAGGAGAGGAAGTAGGAGATGTTGTGGAGGATGGCGAAGGTTTAGGATAGTAAGGTGGAGGTGATGGAGATGGCTTGGTATTAGATGGCGATGGGGAAGGAGATGGTGTGTTTGATGGAGAAGATCTAGGATAGTAAGGTGGCGGTGGTGGAGATGGAGTATAAGTTGGTGAAGGCTTGGTATTAGAAGGAGATGGTGTGGATAATGGCGAAGGTTTAGGATAGTAAGATGGAGGTGATGGAGAGGGCTTGGTATTAGAAGGTGATGGGGAAGGAGATTGTGTGTTTGATGAAGAAGATTTAGGATAGTAAGGTGGCGGTGGTTGAGATGAAGTATAAGTTGGTGAAGACTTGGTATTAGAAGGAGATGGTGTGGAGGATGGCGAAGGTTTATTATAGTAAGATAGAGATGATGGAGAAGGCTTGGTATTAGAAGGTGATGGGAAAGGAGATGGTGTGTTTGATGGAGAAGGCTTGGTATTAGAAGGTGATAAGAAAGGAGATGACGTGTTTGATGGAGAAGGTTCATAATAGTAAGGTGGCGGTGGTGGAGATGGAGTATAAGTTGGTGAAGGCTTGGTATTAGAAGGAGATGTGGGAGGAGATGGTGTATTGGATGGAGAAGGTTTAGGATAGTAAAGTGGTGGTGGTGGAGATGGAGTATAAGTTGGTGAGGGCTTTGTATTAGAAGACAATGGGGCAGGAGATGGTGTGTAGGATGCACTAGGTTTATGATAGTAAGGGGACGGTGATAGAGATGGAGTATAAGTTGGTGGGGGCATGGTATTAGGAGACGGTGGTGGAGGAGATAGTGTGGAGGATGGAGAAGGTTTAGGATAATAAGGTGGCGGTGGTGGAGATGAAGAATAAGTTGGTGATAGCTTGGTATTAGAAGGTGGTGGAGGAGGAGATAGTGTGTAGGATGGAGCAAGTTTAGGATATTGAGGTGGTGGTGGAGACGGAGTATAAGTTGGTGAAGGCTTGGTATTAGAAGGAGATGTTGTGTAGGATGGAGTAGGTTTAGGATGGAGAGATGGTGGTGGAGATGGAGTATAAGTTGGCAAAGGCTTGGTATTATAAGGAGGTGGTGGAGATGGAGTGTAAGTTGTTGTTTTTGGTAGTGTTGGCTTATGGGTTGGGACATTGAAGTGTGGTTTGGGTGTTGGCTTGTAAATTGGAGATTTGTAATATTGTTTTCTTGTTGGCTTGTATTTGGGAGCTTTGTGATTGGCCTTTGGTGTTTTGAAACTTTTGCTTACATATGGTGAAGAAGATGATTCATATGTAGCCATAGTGGTTGCAACCAAGGCAAATACTACCACCCAAACTAGTTGAGAATGTCTCTTCATTGTTAAACTTCCCATTCTTGATACCTGAAAATGAACAATTGAACTCGTTCTTGGATGTTTAAGCCTTTGCACAAGCAAGCACTTTATATACTCATCCATAAACCATTTAATGGCAACGTGCTGACAACTTCATACACTTTAGGTTTCACCTTTGCTGCTCATTTGCATGTCGAACTGGAAGGACTTGTGAATTCTTAAAGGATGGGTGTCGATGACGGATATTGAAAAATATTGAGACGACGTAAAATAACATTTAACCAATTTTGACGGAATTTTTACATTATTGAGAGAGCTAATCATCATGTTCTGTGTAAATAAGTTATATTTCCATAGTACATTGTAGATTTTTGAAAGTTAGAGGGCTCGATCGCATCCTTAATCACTCTTAAGCTTTTGCGACTTATTAAAGTATGTATTTCAAGTTCAGTGCATGCTGAATTCAGGAAGCACGACGTGCTAACATGATGATGAATTAGGATAATTTTATTTAACTCTTGCCAGAACGTTTAATATGAGAGATGCAATGCATTGGTGAATAATATTTTGAGACCCTATAGACTACAGTACAGAGCTTCTATTATTAGAACTTATGACATTTTCATCAGGTCGTCTATATCACATTTTGGAGGTGTCACATAATCTAAAAAATTCATACTCTTAAATAAGTATTTTTGGTACTGTTATATAGAAGCTAGACCTATAGATAATTAACTAACTAATGCCTGCAATCAAAATATGCATATAAATAAAATATAAAGGTTCCTACAGAAATTGTATCAATTAACAGAAGTATTGCAATCGTCCGTCCTAGTTGTGAAGGATGCAAACATTTCAGCGATACTCTGCTAGGGAGTGCCCTTCAATCTCATGATAATGGCCTATAAGTTGTCCGATTCTTGCAGTGAAATATTATGCTTCTAGGCATGCAAATGACTGGATGTCAAAATGCAAATTTTAATATATTGCATGCATTTTGTTTGTATATTTCTTGTAATCTTGTTAATATCAGGTTAAACTCTTATGATAGCTAAGCAGGTAGTTCCAGCTTCTTGTTCTTCTTCCAGCTGCAAGCATCACAATTAAAAAACATTTATTGAGCTTAAAACAGTAAGAAACATGGCTGGAGAAAACTTCATGATGATAATAGGGCTGTAAGAAACAGAGAAAATGCTATGGATACCTTTCCAAGTAATAGTAGAAAAAATCAGCATAAAGCATTGTTTGGGCAAGACCTGCTATCCATGCTGCAAAGCCAAAACCAATCCAATAAAATCGAGCTAATTTAGCTTACAAGAACTTACGAAACAGAATACCCCGTCAAGAAAAACTCTTTAAATAGAAATACAGTGTAGCAGATCAAGATTTAAGAGGGAGAAAGGACATGCGTATCCAGTGAACATAGTGTAGCTCAGTGAAGTATCGATACATCCAGTTGAGGATGTATAATGCACGGTATGCCCTGGAAATAAAGAAAAGACCAGTTCAATTCATTTCTCGATGTTGTTGTGTTTATGCTGGTGAATTTCAAGAAGCAATTAATTAATAACAACATGGAATAAAAGGACTGGAAACAAAAGCTGGTAAATCCAGGTAGCTTTAGTTATTGATCTTCACATGCAGTAATCACTAAACCAGCCAACACTAACTACTATTCTCAGGGCATAGATCACTTGAAGGCTAGAAGGATGAGGAGGTGTGAAATGGAAGTGTCAAATTATGATCAAGATATTAAGAGATGAAAACCTAGGAATCAAGAAACTTTATAAAGGTACTGATTACCCCAGTAGGAAGATATATTGTCCAGTCAAGTTATCAATATTTCTCGTCCTCTGCAAAACCACAAGCTGAGGAAGGATAGCAACAGCTTCCAGGTACAGAGAAAAGGTCCACATCACCTTGTAAATTAAATAGGGGAGCAATTTTTCAGTAGGTTGAAAGAATAAATAACTTGGAAGCGATAGAAATATTTAATTGATGTTATCAATCCAGCCACCACTACGGATTTGGTAACATAGCTTCTGAAAAGTAGCACTCTCTGTGTTTCTATATGAATGACCTTGTTGATTTTCTATTGGTCAAACATTTGGAATTTGTCCTTAGAAAATCTATCACGGAAATTTTAACTGAGCTAGTATTTCCATGTTAAGATATACTCCGTATTTGAAATACAACAAAATTATATGTTTCACAATTCACATGATGAAATATTGATTCGTTTCATTACAAAATGTTGACCCCAATGAAGCCAACTATGTTATTAAAGTGACACAGAACATAGAATTTATAGATTCTGAAAAGATCGACTAGAATAAAAAATGACCTCACACTCAAACATGCACCTCCATAAGGAGAAAGAGGATGAACTTTAACCACACATAGAAATTGATTTAGTTAAGTACCTCTTGAAATGTGAACTTCTCATTTACCACCTAAGCAAAAACTAAGCATGCTAGCACAAGGAATAAATGCCGAAAAGTATCCTGGTCTCTGTCATAAGATCTTCGAACAACCTTGTGATGCCTAATATACCACACAATAGAGAAAGAGCTTCCCAAGAATATGAATAGAGAAAGAGCTTCCCAAGAATATGAATTTCATCACAGTATTATAGAACGAAATAAAATCAGTGAACAAATCCAAGTAGCGAGCAGAAAAGACAATTGCAAACAGCTCTTGGGTTTTCAGCGAAATGCCTGCACACGATGTAAAAGATATAGATCAACAGCTAAACCTAACTTCGGCTAGAAAAAAATGAGTCTAGACAAGTGACTAATTCAGAGAACTATGCGATGTGCTAACAGCATAAGAATGACACCAGATAGAAATTGATTAACATCTTCACTTTTGACGCCTCCATCTCATTTCCATTCCATCCAGAGCACTCATTCTAATATCACCTATCCCGAACTTCCAACTCTTCTTACCCAGCTCTAACTCTTAACGATGCAACTGTCAAGTTTACCTCAGTATAGGTATGAAATAATAATAAACGATTCAAAGGCAAGCATATTACCAGTACCACAATTAGCAATGGTTAAGCACAATTCATAAACCAGCCCCAACTTAAAATATCCTCTGACTTCATCATACTATTCACCAATTGTAACCAAACAGGGAATTGCTTGCATGTAATGCAGCATCAGATATGAAAAGCTACCCCACACATAAAAAATATATATAATCCGTATACTGCTCGGGCGGAGCCTCTTTCGAGGCATCAGTACATGTTGTATATAGAATCGTTTTAATGGCATTGAAACCCAATTGATTACTTTGCATGTTACCTCCACAAATTAACAGCTCAACTCACCCAAGAATTAGGATATGAATTAATATGATTATACCCATTTCAGCAAACACAAATAAAACTACAACATTAGCCCAAATAGCTCACAATACAAAGAAAAACTTCACCTTTTAGCTAATTCTAACCATCTCAACAATAAACATGCAGAAACGAAGTGAACACTTCCATTGAAAAACCATCCAAATAAATATCCAAAAAAAACACATAATTTATGGTTAAAAGTGTTTACTGACCAGCACAAGATTTGATTGTGTGGATCTTGAGGAGTAAAACAAGGACACTAGCCAAATGGGTCATGTCCCCTACAAATCTGAATATATTCATCTCCAAATTATTCCTTTTCTCGATCAAATTATGCCAATGTTTTTATTTAATATCAAGAATGTAGCACACTGGGACTTTATCTGTGAAAATTTCTTCCAAAAAAAAAATCAGATATCGCTATTTTTTTTAGTCCGAATTTTCTTGTACACTTATATGTAGTTCATGACAAATTTTATTTTGTATGTCGAATTAATTTGGTATGGTGTGTAAATCTATGTCATATCTTTATATGGTGAGAATGTGATAATGGTGTTTTATTAAATTATTATTAATTAATTATTTACATGTAATTGGTTGTATAATTAATTATTTGTATTGATTACAGGTGTAATTGACTCTTAATACATTCTTGTATTAATATTCTTCACTAATTTTTATAATTGCATGATATTAATGCACAAATAGTTTTCAATTTATATTAATTTAAAATCATTACTACAATATATAATTTCTATTCTCTATATTGTAATATAGAATCACAATATACACCATTTAAATTAAAAAAATTATGAGTTTATACATTTTTAAAAATCTAGAGTCTATTTACAATATATATATATATATATATATATATATATATATATATATATATATATATATACATTATAGTGTTTTAAACACTATATATAAGCAATAAATACTATGCATATAAAATATGATAATGATATTGAATAATGATGAGAGTATGTGAAATTTAAATACTTTGTTAAAGTAATTTCGATATTTTTTATAGATATAAACAATATATTTGACAAAAGAAAATTATAACCATAAGTATAATATAATAATATTTAAAATAAATATAAAATTGTGCAATTAATTCTGAGAAATAATATATTTTAAATAAGTATTAAAATAAATTTAATTATTTTGAATTAAGTAATTATACAAATCATAAGTAAACAAGAATGCAAATTCAATTTATTAAATTTTAGTATAAATGAAAGTTTAGGTTACATTAGTATTTAAGATAAATTAGAACACTTTAATTAGGAGTCTTTATAATCTTTGGCACAAATAAATTATTGTTATCAAAAAAAGTGTTATGATTTTATGTATGCTAACATCTTTAATCTATTATTATAAAAATTATAGATTTATGGTTATTCATATGAATTATATTTTATTATAATATTTTAAAACACTATATAAATGTCTGATTACTATGAAATTAAAAGATGATAATATTATTATATATAAAAAAGTTCGAAAGTTAAACTACAGCGTTAAGTAATTTCGATAATTTTATGATAATAGTTGTGAACTGCTATGTCTTACCAAAAAGAAAAAATATAATATAAGTATAAAATAATAATATTCAAAATAAATATAAAAACGTGCAATTAATAATTTAAAAACTAATAGATTTTCAATAAGTATTAAAATAAGTTTACTTATTTTGAAGTAAGTAATTATATAAATCATAAGTAAAGAAAAATACAAATTAAATTCATTCAATTTTAGTGTAATTGAAAGTTTAGGTTACATTAGTATTTAAGATAAATTAGATGACATTACTCATGACTTTAATGAGGACTCTTTATAATTTTTGGCACAAATAAATTATAATTCTTTTTTTCATTTTGGAGGTATATTGAAATATAATTTCTTTAGAAGTATATTATCCTATATTTTTATTATTATAAAAAGGTGATATGAGTCTGAGTATTCTAACCTATTTAATCTGTTATTACAAAAAAAATAGATAATTAAATTTATGTACTTTACTTTAGTGTACTAATAATAACTCATTAAATTTTTCTTTAAATTGTAAGTTAAAAGATCTCTCATTATTTCAAATATTAGAAGTTACAAATAACTCTTATCATTTCATTAATTGTTCAATAACATAATATAACATTATTTCTTACTTGTATTATGAATATCCAAATAAGTATTACTTTTATATTTGTGCTAGAGGATATTATGTATTAGTTAACAATCAATTAAATTTTTCTCTCTTATGATTTATAATTTAGTTATACTTTAATATGTTTAATATAGATGTTAAACCTCACAAAAATACTAAAAACAAAACAAACTTCAATTTTGTTTTCACCTATAAAGTGTGAATGTGTTAGTGTTTCTTCTATTTTTTGTTAAGACCATATTACCCCTTTCCCTAAACTTAATTATCTTCATCTTATTATTAATTAGTTATTGCACCATTACACTCCATATTGCATTGCTCTCATTCATTACATAATTATGATAAATTAAATATAATTAATAAGGTATTATGGGAGTTACATGCATTTTATCATTTATTCAATTTTTATGTAAAGAATGAAATAGAATTAAGAAGGTATCATGAGAGTTACATATGGATATTTATGTAAATGATTAAATAGAATTAAGAAATTATCACGAGAGTTACATGAATTTTATCATTGAAGCAAAAAATTTACTTTAGAACAAAAGATACTTAATATTTAATATAAAATAATTAAAGAATAATAAAAATACATTTTTATCATTTGTTGAATACATATGAGAATTAAATAGAATTAAGAAGATGATCATGGGAGTTATATGAATTTTTATGTAAATGATTAAATAGAATTAAGAAGTATCTGAAGTTACATGAATTTTTTCATTGAGCATATATGAATATATTAATATTTTACTTTAAAAAAAAGATAATTATTATTTTAATATAAAATAATAAAAAGAATGATAAAATATTATATTTTAGTACTAATAAAAAAATAATCATAAAAAAATTCAATTAAGTGTAATTAACAAGGTATCGTCGAAATCACATGAATTTTATAATTTCTCTAATTTTTATCTAAACTAATATTAAAGCACATATGAATATAAAACATTCGAACATGCAAAAACATCTTGTATGTAATACCCGACATAAAAATATTGTATGTGTGATATGTTTGATATGATAATGATTAATACATCTGCTTGAATCATCTTTAACTTTTAAATTTCGTACAAAGGCTCGTTGTTAAGTGTGCTTGACTGGGTAATTAGGATGGGTGGCCTCATGGAAAGTTTCTCGGTGAGCACGTGAGTGAGGACAAAACGTCTTTGGAAAGACTTCGTGGTGGTTTCGGGGCGATCCATCAGGCTCAATAACAAACCGTCTTGTAGAGGCCGGGGTCGAGCTTGACATGTTTGATTATATATACATTAAAACAAAATATATGACTAAATATATTTTTATAATATAATACATCCATACAATTTCGATTTGAATCGATGCAATGAAATACAATAATGTATTTATATATTATTGTATTTACTTCATTGTAATTACAACTCATTAAAATGCTTGAAAGTTACACAAAGAAACTAATGATAATTAAATAAATAAAATTAATAATTGTATTTATGTATTTACATCATTATAATTATAACTCATTAAAATTCTTGAAAGTTACATTAGTCTCATTATTTCACCATTTGAGAGTTACATATCATTTGCTCCTATAAATAACAATTATTTTATAGTAGGTATTACATAATTTCAACACCATATCTCCAATACCAGATAATGACATAAACTTTTATTCATTTGAGTTTATATGTTGGATATTTATGAATTTATACAAATTTGGCTCCTTAAATGTCAAAATATTGTTCTATTCGATGCAAGAAGTACCCAAATAAATCTTGATGATATTTATTAATCAACTCTTGCTATATATTTTCAACCATTAATTATTTTTAGGTAATTTCTCAAATATCATTTTTATTCTTTAGATTAGTTTTTTTAATTAATTCTTGATCAAATTATATTATCAATTAGTTATTGTTCTATTAGAAATTTTAGAATCAAAATATTGAACATAGTATGATGTATTTACATTTAATTGATTGTGTTATACTAAGATTTAACATTGATGTTGTTGTATTATGATTAATACTAACAAGTTGAATACAAATAAAAATAATACATCTCTTTTCAATCAATTAAAATAATATTATATATAACTTAACTATGTATGAGTGATCAAGTTAAACAATATTCTTTACCAATCATAAATGGATGATAAAATTATTATGAGAAATTTTTTACTCATTTGTTAATATCTTTATGTATGTCTTTATTATGTAACATGATAGAAGTAAATATAGATATAATATGAAAAATATTTAACTTATTTGTTACCGACATTCGATCTTCTTCATAAAACATGATAGTAGTAAATACATCGACATTTATAATTATTTATTAATAACTATTGAATGAAAGAATTATCCTATAAAAATATATAATAATTGTCAATTATTTTCATTTTCTTAATGTCATCTAACACCAATGATAAACGATATATAATTAAATATAATAAAATTATCTTAGCACATGGATTTACGTTATACAAATAGAAGTTGTAAAAATTACAGATAGTATGCGTATGAAGTGAGAAATTTAGACTATATTAGAAACTTTAGCGATAGTTATAGAATTTACTGCGATTTTCACATTATCTTAATATATATATATATATACCGACATAAAAATTCCTAATATCATATTTTCACAACAAATTTATAACAATGATTGCTTTTATATTAAATCATATTTACTCTTTGACAATGAAATATCAACTAATTATGTTCAAGATTATTGAAACATTGAATTTTTCATTATTAGAAACAAGTTAAATTGGTTGTTGAGACCTCTTCGTAGTAGTGTAATATTTGGAATGGTTTGTAAATTATTTTTTAACATCGATAAAGTTAAGTTTATTTAAAAACATATGGATTATTTTATTAGAAAAACAAATAATAATAAATCTTAATATATACGGTGGAAGAATTTAAAAATAATATATATAAGTAGAGAAATCTTAAAATATTACTTGAATAATAAAAGTAAGACTAAAGACTATAAAGTGAATAAATAATAACAAACATGATAGTGTTAAAATTTTGAGACATTATGAAAACTTTAAATTTATATTATTTGAAATTCATTATTTTATATTTAATAGACGTAAATTTTTTTCCTTAGTACTTGAAGTATTCAATGAAAAATAAATTATTCTAAAAATCTTTAACTTTTTTCGTTAATGATTGTCCGCGTACAACGCACATAATATCTTACTAGTTTTATTAAAAGATGTTAAACATTATTGAGAAATATGGTATTATTGTTTTAAGTTCTTGTCCATGTCCGTGCACATTTGTTTTTCAACTTTGCAATATTTTGTTTTATTCTCCATTAATATCATGACACATGTATTGTTTATTTTTACACTAAAAAACAAAACACGTATCATAATATTAATGAAACGATACTTTTTAACAAATAACCAAGCTAAGTGAGTTTATAACCAATCAATACAAGAATATTGCAATAGGTTATAATGATTATAAATTCACTTATAATCTTCATTGCAATCTCTACCCTTACTTATGAACATATTTTGCATCACATTAATTTATATTCTAAATCAATTTGGTAACTGTGACAGAACGTTGATGATTATGATGCAATCCATTCAGAAGTTGAAGCAAAATGAGTCATCAGTTACTCCAAAAAATGATCAACCTACAATTAACACTACGTTCATTCCGACTTCTGAGCCTACATCAATTCAAAAAAATAATGAGAAATCCATGAAGCAGAGTCTTCATAATTGAGACCCGAGAAGTAGCTACAGAATTCGGAGGGTCTGGAATTTGTGCCGTGCCAGGCGTCAATCCTCCAGGTGAATATAGTGGCGACGTAGCCCCTGGTGGCGATGGTACAGTCAAGGTCGGGGTCGGGTTTGTAGTGGCTTCTCCTCCAGGCGTCCCTGTTGAGATTGTCCCTCTAGCAGTACTGTTCCAGGATTCAAGACATTACTCATATTCTATCAACAATAACTTCTAAATAGGTCACACCAAACTATACACAAAGCAAATCCCCAGCCATACCCTCACTTGTATCTTTCCATCACCAACCCGTCGAGCGACCATTATCTGTTTAGCCGAAGCAGGTGTTAGTGGAAATGGCTATTTTACCCTTGGGCAGATGCGTCAAAATTTCTTCCCAATGAAAGGCAAAATCGTGTTCCAGTCCCTTTTGTTTTACTGTTTGAGTGTGTATAGCAACTCAGGGCCAGGCCTGGGGAAGTCTAAAGTGTATTGTCACATCAGTGAATATTATCTCTCGGTTGTCAATAATGATGGCATCTAGCCAATGAATTCTAGTATAGTATCCCATGACCAAATAAAATGTCCATGCAAAATGAACCAATCTCAACCATTCGTACCAACACGTGGAGAGAATCAGGTCCACTTGTGAAACCACTCACTCTTCAATGGTTGTACAGTGCATGCAGTACAATGCATTGATCCACGAGAACCCCCTTCTCATACCGGAGTACCAAGTAGCTGGTCATTCAAAAAAATGGAAATGAAAAGGAAAGACTAAATACAATGGCTACTAGAAAATGTATCTTCTCTAATGTGTGAAGAAACATAATTTTTTACAAATTGTGTGAAAAATAAGTGTACTGAAGCTTAAGAAAGATTTAATTCAAGAATGAAAAACGGAAGGCAAAGAAACCATTATGAATATATTTGACAAGAACAGGCTAGGTGAACTTACCTCAGAGATGATGGATAAACACAAGATCCATAGCCTATCAAGAATCCACCCAAAAGAACAATGTCAGTAAAAATCAAATAAAAAAATCACATATACATAACATGTCTCAGTGCTTCTAGAGTCTCCTTTTGCTTTGACGATAAGGGGTGGATAGTCATATGATATTACCCTTGTTATTCTTACTCCTGTAATATGAGTGTTTCCAATTTGACCAAGAGTGAAGTCTATATAGAGAAAATACTGGAAAAGGGCAAATTCTTAAACAAAAAATAAGCTAATCAATGTAATAAAAACCTATGAACACATGAAAATATAGCAGAAAATGTATACTTGGGTCAGTTTTAGCAATGGTAGAAGTGCCAGAAAAGTTGCAGGAGCCAGGTGCCATGGCTTTGAGTTGAAAGTAGCTATTAAAAGCGTATGAAGCATGAGCAGTAAGAGTGTTTGGAAGAAAACAGAGGCCAGATTGTTGAATAGTAGTACAATCTGCCCCAGATGCACAAGCATAGTCTAAAGCAAGCTGTAAAACTTCATCACTTGCATCATTCCTAGCTACACACCAACTGGCTCCGA
Source organism: Lithospermum erythrorhizon (assembly GCA_019722365.1). NCBI lineage: Eukaryota > Viridiplantae > Streptophyta > Magnoliopsida > Boraginales > Boraginaceae > Lithospermum > Lithospermum erythrorhizon. The sequence continues at coordinate 417,055 of JADFUC010002150.1, read as the reverse complement.
CCACATTCTCTGAGAATGAACAGAGGATGATTAGTGGTAAAAGTTTCAAGTTCACCCCCACCACTTCCTTTGAGAGTGGTGCCATGGCTATGGAAAAAAGGGGTTGGAGTGTTGTATGTGAGAGAGAGAGGGTGATGGCAGAGTTGGGAGTGTGTGAAAGTGAAACTGCCTACTAGAGAATGGAGTACTAATAGCCTTGTGTTTCTTGACTTTTTCTTTCCTGGTTGACTGGGTTAATAAAAATATAAACAGGATATATTGAGTACTTCCTATAGAAATTGAAATGCAGATTTATGTAAAATATACATTCTGATGTGTTTATTTGATCAATGAAATTTAAATTGAGAAATAAATTCATACATTTATGTATGGAATTTGAATTGTAATCAAATTTGATCCACTTATATTACAGTTTTGTAACTCGAAATACAAGTTAGGAGTTGATCCATTTGACATCAAATGATTTAATCAACATCTGCATCCTTTGCTTCTGTTCCAAGATTGAAACTATGTATGAACTTCTTGGAACCTGTTGCATATCCATGCTAGTGGCAAAACTTCAGCGAAGACTGATTGGCTGCCCACACAATTGTTCCATCTCTTTTTGCAGAACATCATGCAAGTTCGCCTTGGTTCGTCTGTAGATCCAAGCTTGAACACTTCGATCCCAATCATATCTAGAAGGACCACTGCAATGAAAGTTCATCTACTGATCAGGGGATAATCATATCATTCAACTACAAGGTTGTATTTTGGATGAAATAGGTCTTTAATGAATAAATTTAAGATTGCTTTTAAGTTATTTAGTCATTTGCAATGTTGCATAAATGAACTCGACCTACTGTTATCTAATCCAATATGCTGAATAGATGGCTTACAAATCCCCATCTGTTTCTTACATCCAAACATTTTAGCGGGCCAAGATTTTGCGCCTCTCAAATTTGACTATCAAAATAACGCTTTTAAAAGTCATCACATTAGGTTGAGGGTTGCCCCCCATAAACTCTAATGTCATAATTATAATAAATTCAAAATCCAAAATAGATCAATGTAAAACAGACCATCCTAAAAGTGACTTGCGGGCAGGCTGCTGATTCTACTGCTAAATATTCTAAAAACAAACAATATGACGTCAATTTAATTATAATAAAAAGATGTGTATATAAATGTGTATTTGAGAATAAATACCTCACAGGCGATGACATCCAAATCTGTCTATTAGGTGTTTGTTTATTAATCACATAGGTGCCCAAACTCCCAAGTTTCAGGGTTAAGACTTCATTCTGCCAGAATAACCCGATATCATGTTAAAAAAATACATGTATGCAAAAGAATGACCAATCAAACAATTCTTTGCTTCTCACCGCATAATCTACATCAAACCCATCAATGTCCACGGAGTCTCCATATTCCTGGTAATGGGGGAAAGAATAAATTTTACTGTGTACGAATGATCACCTAAAAGTTTTACATTTTGTGATTAAACTATGTATGATATCATATACTTGTAGAATAGGCAACACAATACATGTTAAACTAAAAAAGTAATAATTATCAGTAATAGGCACCTCTAGTCTATCTTGTAGATCATGAAGGGTGGAATCCGCTAGCCTTTGATACTCATCTGGATGCAACAGAGAGCTGTAAATACATTGTCTGTTAGCACTTAAAACCTTTATCATCATCATCATCTAATTATGAAACTAAACAATAACGTACCAATACAATGCGCAACTTAAGTGTTGAAAACTTGAAAACAGATTAAAGAATAAAATGTCAATTAGCAGCAAATAACAAAGACAAAAGATAGAAGATAAATGTTTCCGTGTAGTCCAAATTGTTGGACTTTCCAAACTCAAGCTGCACATAAAAAAATTGAGTTTGCATTGCCTCTTTTCGATAATCAGTGCACAACTTAAACTCTGCACACAAAGTGTCAACCTCTGGAAGTATATCCTTCTATACTTATTCAGAAAACTACTCCGCATTACCCAACATGAGCTATTTCAACTTGCTTCCTGAGTTTCACTCCCCTCGAATTGTAAGACAATCTCAACCACTTACAATTAATATGTCAATATTCTTACATATGGTGTAAAAATTGAATTTTTTTCTTCTTAATCTTCAACCAGCAACGCGGTCTTTCAGTTAATAACGCGATACCACCTCAGATAATTGACAACCCCGTTATACCATGTAATATTCATCATCTCGAACGACATAAGTATGCTATCTAAAAAAATGCAGTTTATCGAAAGCAAACAGAACTAGTGTTGACTAAAGTTGGGAAGTTGGGTTTGATAATTAGAGCTTCACATGGACATAATCATACTTGAACCCCAAATGTTCCCCATAATAATCAACCGAGAATTAAACATTACAAATCTAAAAACACTAAATGGGCATTAATTTATTCACTATAAAGTAGTAAAAACATAAACTTGAATAAACATTTACTATAAATAATAATAATGTAATAAATAGTAGATTAAGGTTAATGAAGAAAATAGTGTAGACCTGTAATCAATAGCAGCTGGACCTTGTTGATCAAAATTAGAAGAAGCATGCGAACAGAAGCTTCTAGAAACATCTGGATTCAAATTGGAAGGTTCTAGAAAGTGGTGAGAATCAGACAAGATCAAAGGAGATTGTTTTTGTATTGAGCAGAGATTATGTATTGATGAAAAATGTTTGACAGATTTCCATAAGGTTGTTACTTGAATTAGCTTTCTCCACGACGACGAAGAAGAAAGGGCCATTTTTTTGGGCTAGGGCTAATTCAATCAATTCATCCAGTATATATTGCTGTTGTGATTTTACTGATTTTTTGATCGAATATCAATTGGGCGATGTTGATTAGTCGGCAATTGCTCCAGCATTCGTAAATTTGGTGGTCGGTTTATATAATTATCCCCAGTTGTTTCGGATATGGGCAATCTGATCTGCTCGAATCACATGTTAGATGATGTCGGACGAGGATGTCGATGCAGTTTTTCGGATTATCGATCCAGCTAATAGTCCTGCACACATATCTTAAGAAAATCTTGATACTTATTTTTCATAATTATCCATAAAGTATTTTACTAATAATATTCATACGTATAAATCGACGAATACTATCCATCATGTACTTTACTAATAATGCTAACTGAGGAATGATTTTATTTATTGGTTAATACAAAGCAAACAAAGGAGACAATTATCCATCTTCTTATGAAGAATGATATTGGGAATGAAATTTTTTTTAAACATGAGAGTTCAACAATATTTCAATCCCATTCCCCCTTCAACAAAACACAATAGTGGTTAATTTGCTCAATGCCCTTCACCTTCCATACTACTTTGGTGCAAACAAGTATTGTTAACTCAGGGATGAATGGAAAAGGAAATCTTTATAAGAAGACTTGAAAACGAAATGCATATGTAGAACTCTGCCAGCAACAATCAACAATCACAGAGAGTTGAGCACTCTAGAACCATAGTAACACAAGGGGAAGATTATTTTCCTCAGCCTCCTACTGACCACTAACTCAAGGGTATTGACACGAAAACAAGGTCCGAGGAAGACAAAACTAACATGACAGTTCTGACAATTAAAAAATTATGAAGTTGAATCCCCTCCGATGCAATATTGCATTGCCTACAGAAGCTGCAGCCTCCTTCCATTGAAGGTTTTAGATTCTGACCTACATCAATATTTGTAGAGTTCTTTGTCTGCGTCTTCGTTATTGTTCCCCCATTATGGGAGCGGAGTTCTACTTCATTAGAAAAATTACTGTGTCAAGTTGCTCAACAAGTCTTTATTTTAAGAGTTACTCCATTTTTTAAATCTTTATCTCCAATCGTGTTGTCTTCGCTCTGCTCACTCTTTTCAGAACTTGATTCCATCTCACCAGTGTGACAAGAGTCTGCAGTTTCTGTTTGTGACTTTCCATCCATTTCAATCATATAAACATCCCATTGAGGCAGCTTTTGCTGTATTGGTATTGCATCAAAATCTACTTCCTCACTCTGTAGTCTCTCTTTATAAGCCTCCATCTCTATTTTGTATCTTTCTTTGTCCTGCAAGGCCTTTTCTTGATAAACCTGGATTCAGAAAAGTAACCTTAAACAAGAATAACGAAGGAAAGTATTAAACAGTATCACATCATCTGATTCTTACTGCCTTTTCAGGTTCTTTCAGATTGTTCCAAAGTTCACCTATCATCCTACTAATCTCCCTATCCTTTCCAGAATGAAGTGGTTTCAACCTTGCATGCTGCTCAGCAAAGAAAAAATTGTAACCACTCCTGTTAGGCTTTGGATGATCAGGATCCCTTTTCTTCATTTCAGATTTTTTCCTACGTTTGCGACGGCCAGGGGCTCCTTCAGAATTGCCAGCACCATTAAAAGCAAGTGAACTTTGGTGTTGCGAACTACTGAGCACCACCTGGTTTGAGGGGTTCTGTTGAACCTGATAAAGGACGCCTTTGAAGTCCTCTGAGCCAATTCTGACAGTAATAAGATATCCACTTTCAAATTTCCCATCAATAACTCCTTGAACTGTATTAGAAAGAAGCCTTTCAGTTTTGAGAAATTATTTATTATATAGAAACAACAGAATGATATGAAATTTAAAGATAGATGAACAACTAAATGAACAGAGAAAACCAGAAAAACTTGCAATGGTACAGTGTTAGCAGAACCAGAAAAATATGGCAAAGCTACAGTGTTGCACAAGTATGATTTTGCACATATAAAGTCATTTATATGCTTCATTATTTATTAATTAAGTCACAAAGGCAGAAAAGGTAAAAAGAAATAACGGGTAAACCAGAACGTGGATGGGATGGGTAGCAGGAAGATCGGCAAGATAAAACCTTCAATCGGCGATATGTCAACATATTTTCTCTGCGGCTGGGATGGTTCAGGCCGTTCAGACGATCCATGAGGGGCGACAGTGGCAGTAGAAACTTGATGCAGTGGTTCTGCAGGTAATTTATGTCAAGTTCAGTGAATGTAAGGCCGAAAAGACTTTTGAGAAACAAGTTAAATAATTACCTGAGCAACACAATTTTGAGAAACAACTTAAAGAATTACCTGCACTGAAAGCTGATGGACTCCAACCTTTGACCTTAAAGAAGTATATTTGTTCGTAGTGGAGGAGCAAAGAACAGTAGTATTTCCGCAAAATAAAAGATGCATTTGTAGCTGACGATGGAAAGTTGAAAACAGCAGTTACCTCTTTCCATCTTTTTTCCCTGAGAATCTACAATGGTAGTTCACATGGAAAAATTAAATGCTATTACAGTCAAGAAAGTTACTGAAGAGGCGAAATAGAAAACAAGATACTACGTATTAAATTATTAATACACCTTAATGCAGGATATATGGTACATGACACCAGATAAAAGAACATGGATTCTTTTAGGGGCGAAGTTGGTAGAAAAGAATGGACATTAGAAACAACTTTTCCAGTTAAGATCAGAGCAACTATATCATTCTGTTGAAAAGATGTTATGGTAACAAGTTTGTCACCTGCTGTCTCATAGAGTTATTGTTAATATAATTAACACCAAAACAGCTGACAACAGAGCTAAATCTAGATACAGAATTTTCACTCTTTCTGGATATTTAGCTTTTTTAAGGAAGAAAAAGAAGCCTCGCTAAACATTGAAGAGTACTAGTTAAACTTGAAAATATGAAGTTCCAAGCAGAACCTTACAAGGAGCATTTTTACATTCAGAAACATTACCCAAAAGGTATGATCCAAACACCATAAACAAGTACATAAGATCAGCAGTTCTACCTTTGAAATACCACCACGTGTAGTAACCTCCACAAAGAGCCGATGCAAGTCTAGATCTTTGCCACCCACGATAGGGATCCTGAAATTTATGTATATACCTTGACCTAATTAAAACAGTAAGAGGGGTCGGAGGGGGGTGATTCCAGAAACTGTCAAGTTAAAGATTCCGTCTCAGTCAGAACAACCACATGATTTATACAAAATAAGTATCCAAATGCAAAATTAGTTTACATCTGATCCTAAATCACATACGATATCCATGTTCGGACTTCAGATATTGGGGATCGAGGGCAACTCAATACATGGAAATTAAGATGGTGCACAAACTCACTATTAGTTGCCTTACACCCTTTTCCATTTCTAAACATAACAAAACTGACATATTATTCATGTCAGTAGAAAAAGCATCAATACTTTCACCATGCATCTTTCTCTGAGGGATTTTTTTCTAACTTAAAAATTCTTCAGCCCTTGTCATTCGAAAGGAATAGAACCCGAGTCCTCGTCATTACGTGTAATATCTCGTGGCCACTAGACAAACTAAAGTGGTTTCTCTATGAGGAATTCGGCTAAACATACAACCCCCGTTATTATATCTTGAAAAAAATCCACATAATAGGTAATAAGCACGTTGTTTCGGTACTCGGAACCTATTCATCATCTAAACAAAGTTTAATTCCTTCCAAGGCAGAAGTCATGATGCACTCTATACCAAAAGGAGATCAGTGCAACAGCAAAAATGTTCATTTACACCCATGTTATGAATTCTAGTTGTTCATTAGGCTCTAGCATACCGAGAAGTAAAAGAGCCATCCATTATACCAAATCTGATTCGATCTTTCTCTGGATTGCTTGGAACTTACATAATAAAGAAGAATGTCAATTAATGAAAGCTTACATAAACTTGGTTCCCATCATTGCATGTAGCGTCTGCAATGTCTCGATGAAAAGTTGAGAAGACGCCTTCACTTGATCATATGTAGCCAAAGGGGTTGGATATAAGTGCCAATCTATGGGCAACGAGTGATTTCTCGCAGCAGAAGATGTCATTGCCCAAATTCTCACCAAAAAACTTCCTCAATTGTTCTTGACTTCAACTTATAATTCACTCTGCAGTCTGCATCAATAGTAAATATTACATTGTTAGGGTGTATTAACAAGACGTTTATACAAAATTTCTGCATTTAGTAGTACTTTAAACAAGTAATCAAACAAGTGATCATCTTAGATTCTTAGAGCTAGAAATATTCAAGAATATGCTAAATATTAATCAATAGATAAAAACTTCTCAAGCCAACCAGAAAGTTTCTAGAAAAAACAGACTTTTCAATCACAGAAATGAAGAGAGCATTACAACTCAAAGTTGAAAGGAACAAAGGACAAAACAACTAACATGACACTCATAAAAGAGACTAACATGACAATAACTTTTGACATGAATGCAGAACAACCTCTGCTGGTTGGTGAAGTAATATCAAATGAAAGATGACCTAAAGGCCCGATTATCAAGAAAAGCTCATAGACCCTAGTACAATGCAGTTGTTGAACACATAATATCTCCAGTGTGCCAAAGTTTCAATACACAGTCCTTTCTCTAATTAAATTTAATAAACCAAACCAAACCAAAACGAAACTCAGCCCTATCTATTAAGTGAAGTCGACTATATAAAAACATCGTATCTAAATAAAGTTAGTAAAGGTAAAAATATAGACCCTTAATTTCTGGCTCTTTATTCACCAAAATGTAAAACAACAAGGAGTACTTAAAATAATTATAAAAAACTCAATAAATAGATTACTACAAAATATTAATTAGAGCTATGTTAAACCTAGTGAGTATTGATAATGAAAACTATGAAGTAAGACTCTGCAGGGCTATGTAAGATATGCAACTTTTGCAGACATTCCAATGAAATCTTGTGTAGTAAATACTGTAGCATATGCAACAGTGTGTAGATGTATTTACTAGCATGGCTGCAAATACTATCATTAATAGTGCAACTGTATAGCAACATATTTAGTGATACATGCAGTTAATAAAAATCAAAGCTTTATTCTTTTGACAGTTCTCTTTTAGAGAAAGATTTGTAGGGTATGGCTTTACTTGTCGACTTCGCTGATGTAGGGCATCAACCCCAAAACATTTTAAAGGGTTTTCAAGAAATGGTAGTAAAAAACTTAGATTTTCCATCCTAAACACAAAAGATTGAAAACTATAACCTTTTTTTTTTTTTTCTTAGGAACTGAAACTCGATACCTCGTAGTTATTCCGTGATCACTATTGATAATGAAAACTAGAACTTGCCCACACTGTATTTTCACATTTCATGCACAAACATATGCATCAATCATTTGGTCCAAATTTATTAATTTACCCCATACTAGTTAATTTTTTGGCTGCCATGATTGTTAATTTGTAAGATATAAGATTATTATTAATACGAAAGAATAAGCCATAGATAAAGAAACATAATATATGATGTGGAGAATAAAAAACAGGGAACTTACCAATGGTTGGAGAGAACAACACGAAATTTGGTACGTGCAAGCAAACTGCGACAATCACTCAACCCCCCCTTTATTGTTTTTGGGTATATCTTATCAAAAAAAAAAAATATCATAATATAGATCTTTTTAAAGAATTATCATTTTTCAAAATTGATAATCCATTTTAGTTGCATTTAGTAATTTTAAATTTAATTATAGCCACTAAATAGGCCCCACTTTCAACACTTGTAAATAATTAATTAAAAGTATTATGCTTAAATGTAAGGAAAATTAAATGAAGCTGGCATGAAATATAATATTAACTATGTAGTTTTTTTATGGAATTTTTACCATTGAAATCAAGGTCGGACTTTAAGTTAAAATAAATAAATATAGGTTTCGGGTCCTTTTTGAATCTCGTGGTTTATATATTTGTACAAACATATAAAATATAAGAAAAAAAAGGGACACCAAGACTCCGAGGGTAGAAGATCCGGAGCGCCATTGCCTTAGATTTTGGGTTGGATAATGGAGAGGAGAATTTTTTTAGGTTAAATGTCATTTTGGTGCATGAATAGATTCAACTCGATTAACCTCGTTCGTCCAAATTGGAACACCTCTGCTTCGTCCCTATGAGTATATGAAAGCAGCATGGAGTTTTGATTTGACTTACCCTATCTCAAAGTATATTAAGTCCAAACAAAAATGATTTCATAAAAAATTTGTCCTTATAATTAGATTATTATTATCATTAGTCACTCTTAATATTTATAATTCAAAGTTGTTAATATTGATAATAGTTTTATCAGTGCTATTTTCTGTCAGAACTTGATAAAAGATGAGGAAGACCCACACTTATTTTTGAAATAAAAATAAAAATGTGTCCTCTACCTTCATACCACTGGGGATTTACACTTGTCACATACAAATTTGAAAAGAAAAAACAGATTAAACACTCAAATGACTTCGGAAACTAAATTTCTAATTGAGAAAACAGAACAATCCATAAACGAGACAAGCATTCAGAAAGCGAAATTGTAGACACTGATGATTTGCCTAACACAAAGTTCTAACGTTGGATCAGGCTGCAAACAGGGTGGGGCGCCTGAAACAAACGATTTGGTGAGCTTATTTGGAGCAATGCAAAAAAATCAAGTTACATCTACCATGTTCCAAAGACTAAAGACTAGCCGGCATGACCTATTTAACTAAAACTTCGAGCTGAAACTAAAGGAGAAATCCATGTGACAATTAGTTAAACCATGAGCTTCTGCCAAGAGTACAAAGTTGGCTCACTATCATGCATCATGATAGACTAAACTAATGGAATCCCTAAACATGTTCAATTCACTAATTTCAGACTGGTCTCGACCCATTATAGACAACAACCAACAGGAACTTAACTTTTCAATTTCCGATAAGTAGTGCAGTTCAAATGTTTCGAAAACAGTAGAAAGCAAAAAATGATTATACTTCACAGAAATAGCTTAAGATAACAATGGCCAATTTCCTTTTTTTTCCCACTAACTTGAGATTAAGAGGATTGCATGGTTCAGAATTCAGATAGATAGAATTAAGTGCCTCCTCTTCTTTCTAGTGCATAGCATCTTCTTGCCACACCAAAAATTTCCAACCAATCTACCATACATAATTACACGCTGCACAATATTTTTAACTCTTCGCTATGAAGTGGTATTTATAAATGATCGAATCTGAAATTCATTCTCAAGTATACAATGTACTATGTAGAATGACCAATAGTGTTACTCAAATTCTCAAAATTACACTCCTATCTCAAAATTCACAATTAGGTCATCTACAGTTGCTAGATCAAGCTAGATCTTCTGAATACATAAATCTACATTGTTCGCACGAAAGAAATCATATATGATATACACCATGTCAAATTAATAATGGTCAAGTTTAGAAGTTCTCTACTAATCAAATACTACACGTCACCAAGCTCGTCTAGATATGGAATGACAAACCTCTCTTTGAATTTTTCATCATTATACAAACTAGATAGTTCGAACTTTTTAATCAAATTTTTTATTTCTTTTCAAAACAAGACTTGTAATCTGGCCAGTTTCTTCTCTAATTGCTGGGCAAGACCAGATAATATCCGATGGATTCATACATACCCGAACCACTGATAACCTGCACCACATCCTTAATCTTCCACCGTGACACAGCAAAAGCAGCAGGTGCCCTCTGGAACATTTGAAATATCTGATCCTGTGTAAATCCTAAACTCCTAACAAGCTCTAATTTCTCCTTCCAAGTAACCTCATTCATCGACGCTACACAAGTGATTGCATAAAGATACAACTTTGATTTCCTATTGAACTTCATTTCATCAACATTAACAACAAATTTCCTCAATTTATCAGGTTTATGCAATAACAACCTAGGAAAATTGAAAATATGATTATTCAACTGATCCAAATGAATACCGCAACTCAACAAAAACTGAATATTTGGCAACATATTCTTCTTCAAATCATGCTTAATAAACCAAGCACTAGTCTTTAAGAGCTTAACAACAGCATCAACTGAACCCAATATATTCTTTAACACCAAAAGTGAGGTAAAGATCCTATTTTTACCAATATCCAAAAGCACCCATGTGTTTTGACAGACTATAAAAGCAATATCAGAATGAGAAATGCTTAAATCTTGAAAAATCTTGATTTTCGGTTTTAGGGTTTTAACAACATCAGCACAAAGAATGCTTCTTCCTGAATTATTTTTCACTAGATTTTGCAAATCCATTTTTGAAAACCCAATTTCTTTAAAGAAAGAGAGGACTGCATCACATTTTTCTGGTGTCTTCAAATGTGCAAGCAAAGATGCAGCTTTTGTTGCAATTTCATATGAAAACTGGTATTTTTGGACAAAATAGTCTGATGTTATAGTTGATTTTTTTGGAGTTTTTTGGGGTTTTGTTGAGAATAAAAGAGAATGTAAAAAAGAAAGCTGGGGGTTTTGGAGATGGTTGTAAATTAAACGGTTCTTGAGAGAATGTGACAAGAGGGTTTTGCATCTTCGAGTAATCATTTTGAAGAACCAAATCTAAAGAAGAGAAAGTTTAATTTTGATAATTCTATCATAGTCTGTATTTGATTCTGAATGGCTGCTGAAGCACGCCTTAGTTGTTAGTTATACACACATCCAAATAGCGAAGCCAAAGGCTGAACGAATTATTTCGCTTCCCCATTTAGCAAGCAACACTATACACACCACAGTCACCATTAACGCCGTTCCAAAGATTTTACCTTGAACAAAGCCAATTATTCTCTACGCTTGTTGCAAATGTTTATCTATGCCCCTACTATAAGCGTAATGCTCTAATTACGCCCACGCTTAAGCTTAACGCTAATTTTTCAATGCTTATAAATAAACTAACAATTCGCTTATAAATATACTACCAATTGGATATGCTTATTATACACAATAAGTTTATTCATTAAGAATGCTTATTACACACAAGAATTTACTTCTCAAGGTTGTTAGATAATGTTATATGTATATTAACTCATTTGTTTATGTTAACACAAAGAATGAATTAAATAATTAATTACATAAGAAATATGAAATAATGACTACATAAATATTAAATAATTAATTACATAAGAATGAATAAATGAATTATAACATAAGATATTGTATTTAATTATATAGAATGAATTAAAATAATTAAGTATATAAGAATATTAAATAATTAATTGCATAAGAATGAATTAATTATATAAGTTGGCAATTAAACATTTAATTACATAAGAACAATTAAATAATTGCTATATAAGAAATATTAAATAATTAATTGCATAAGAATGAATTAATTACATAAGGCAATTAAATATTTAATTACACATAATAATTTAAATAATTAATTGATGAAGAAGTATCAATAATCATACAAAATGATACTACTAACACCTGGATCCAATGATCATAGGCACGTTATTTAGAGTCACATTAGTAAACAACCTAATCTGATTTACAGTTTAATTATATAAACGACACACAACGCCATCACAATTATTTCGTTAGTTCGATTTTCATAATTATGTATTAATTTATCAAATTATTGTTAGAATCTTAAAACGATTTTGAAACGTTATTAACTATTATATTTAAATATTTCTAAATTATTGTATTATAAACCTTTTTCATGTCAATCGAGATTTATGTCTTTAAATATTATGAAATTATTGAATTATATGTATTAATCGAGATATTTAATTGTCAAATTATTGTTAATATTTCAATTTGTTTTAAATATTTCAATTATATTGACTTTTATTTTAATTTAATTAATTATTTACCTCTTTCTTATGAATTACTATTTAATTCATTCTATGTAAATTAATTTAATTATTTTATTTTTATTTAATTAGTTTATTATTTTATCTCAGATTTATATATTTAATTGTTCCATGTAATAAATTATTTAATATTTCTTATGTAATTAATTATTTGTCATTCTTATGTACTAATTTATTTAAGTAGCTTATGTATTCAATTTTATCAGGTTTACATATAAAACAAACAAGCTAATACCTACGCCGTTATTCGAACAAAACACACAAAAATCATATTGTGTAATCATTGATTATAATATATAAATTAACGACATAGCATAATACATTTATTAAAATAGAATAAATGAACGCAGATAAATCAGAGAAATGCAATAATGTATTTAATTAGATCACCTATGAATTGATATTAGAAATTATTATTGTGAAATATAATTAGATATGGTCAAATTACATAAAATCATGAAATATGTCAAACAAGTGATTAAACAAATTAAATACAGGACACATGGAACAAGATGAAATTATGAAATATGATAAAATTTAGCTAAGAAAAATTTAATATTATAAAATATATTAAATTTAGATTATGAGAAATCAGAAATAACATAATCTAAACAATTATAAAAGATTAAACAATAAATATGAGATTATGATTAAAATTATGACAAACAATAAAAATTAAGAAATATTATGAAATTATGAATTGAGTTACAGTAAGAAATTATAAAATTAAGGAAATATTAAGGAAATTAAGGAAATTGTTTATAAAATATGAAATTATAAAATTACATTTATGAAATATGAAATTATAAAATTATGAAATTTTAGGTTATAAACAATAAAATTATGAACATGAAATTATGATTAAACAACGAATTATGAGATTATGATAAAATTATGATGAAATTATGAAATATGATAAAATTTTAGGTTATGATAAATATAAGCAATATTATAAAATAGTGTTAATTTTGACACAGAGAGAAAACAGGCAAAAATATATTATGAATAGGTAATATGGTCGCAACACAATATGAAATATGGTAAATTTTAGAAGCACAGATATCGCAGAATTCTAGATTACATCGATTCCATTTTTCCAAATTTATAAATGTTTAATGTCAGATACCAACAAGTTGAATTTCTTCTTTCCAATTATTCATTTATTATAATCATTTAATATATGAGACTAATTGAAATTATGAATTGTGCAATATTTAATTATAATTTGAATGTTATCACTTTGACTTAATTAATTTTTACACTTAATGTTGATAATTACTTATTGTTAATAATTTGAATTACCAATTGATAATTAACAATATTAATTTAATAATTAATTTTATTATCAATAATTAATAATTAATGTCAGGTATTTCAAAATTTGTGCTAATATTTCTCAAATATGTTAATTGCGTTTAAATATGATAACATTATTCAACTTTATGATCTCACTTCACCATTTTTTAATTGCAGTTAAATATAATATTATTACACAAACTACCAATTTACGCTTATGTTTGTATGAAAGTAGCAATTTGTCGTCATGTTCGTAATTAAACAAGCTAATAAATCAAATGTTTGTTTTAATAATAAACGAATGACTGAAGTTATTTTGCATGTCAATTTTGTTTTGCACATGAAAATTTGTTTTAAAATCATTGTAAATAGCATCTATCCTGCTCATTTTTAATCGTTTTAAAAGGTATACGCCTCACTTATTTATGTTTAGTTAAGAAATTTTATTACGCAAGAAAATTGTCATTTCACTAAAAATTACTATTCTCGCGTGTATAAAGGTTTGAGCCCATTTGAAGAAGCAAAATTAATAAGTATGTTTATAAATATCAGCGGTCAAGAATTTATGGTTTTATGATCGATTAGAAAAATATGGTTTTGATCTATTAAAAATATTAAATGAAAGATAAATTGAATGGAAAAAAAGATACTACAAAATTATTATAAGATTCAAATTATTCCAAAGCCAGCAAACATAGTTAGAGTTGTTCACGAGTGGGGTTTGAAGCTTTGAATGGGAAGAGTTGTTAACTAGTTTTGTTCGAAGATTCATGGTTTGAATGTTAACAAAGCCTTGGCCTGAGGTTTTGAGAAAATCTGATCACCTGAGTTTACAATTTATCGAGTAGCTAAGGGTTCGACCTGGGAGTTTTCTTTGGGCCTTAACAGCTTCAAATTAAACTTCATTAATTTGCTGACATGCATACATTTGCAGAATCAGGACCAATTATATGTACTAGTTAATATGGGTCTGAAAGTATAATTTAAAGTCTTTTGTGACTCTCTAACTCGTAGCTAATTAAAGCACAATTATCCTCAATATTCCTATTTTTAAACACTTTATCGTTTGTACACTCCCCGCCTCCTAAAACCTATAACACTTTTCACTATAATACACGCGTTGGAATTATTATATCTCAAAAATACTGAATTATATTTATAATAAATTACTATTTTGTCCATAATACACAAAAATTATAGGAACTAACCCCACCCTTTTCTTTCCTTAGCAACACGGGCAACACTATACCCAAAAGCTGTTATGAAATGTCAATTTGCCCTTAATGAAATCACTGGTCATATTAGCCATTTCACCCTAACTACTACACTCATTTGGGTGTAGACAGGCTATGCACTTGTCCAAAAACGATCTGATCCGTCCGATCCAAGATTCGATCCTAAGATCAAAACCGATCCGATCAGACCCAAACCGATCCGTAATTTAAAAAATAAAAAAGAAAACCACATCGAAATTTCCCCATTTCATTCGCCCTTCAATTGTTATTTTTCAGATGAACGGCTTTTTGGAAAAATTGTTTAATTCATGGGAACTGAGCTGATTTAAAGTATTTTCATTTTTTGAAGCTAGGTTTTTAATTTTTCGTATTTAATTTTTATTTATCATTTAACCCGGTCCCATTCCTATACAATATATAATAAGAATTTTTGTTTAAAACGACAATCACGCCTCCCTTAACTACTACACTGCAAAACAAAGTTGTAGGCTAGTTATATTTCACAACTCAAATCCAACACTATTTGGGTGTGTATATGACAGCTCAGGTAACAACACTATGTATAACAGCTGAGTTTCCTCATTGTTTCAGTCTTCTCTAGGCTGTTAATCCTCACCTTTCTTCTTTGTCCTAACGAACCCTTTAAGTCTCACATCACAAACTCCGGTGAATCTGAGCCCACGAGACTTGCTGGTCTAACTCCTGGGCAACTCATGAACAAATCTCCCATACCCATTAAAACCTCTTCCCAATCAAGTGAAGTTCACATCTTTACTCGCGAAGAAAATCCTCACCACATATCCATTAAAACCTCATCTTTATTGTATAACCCTTTCCTCCTATTTCTCATCAGTACCTTATTGTTTTCTTAACAAAGTTCACATCTTTATTGCATAAATTATTGTGGGGTTTTGTGTTTTTGCTCTATATGCACCAAAATCACCTTGTATGATCAGATCTTGAAATGGGGCATTTGAATCTATCATCTTTAAAAAGAACTGTTCACATATGGACCATTTCCAAAGAAAGATGCTGTTACTAAATTCAAAACTCACACAAAAACAAACTGTTGACGAAGAACCAAAACTCTGGGTGTGAAAATAAAGTTGATATATTCACTAATGGGTTGAATATTGATCTCATTAAACAAACTGTTGACTAAGAACCAAAACTCACACAAAAACATGAAAGAAATTACAACAATTGATGAAATTAATCATTCACACAATCAATTAAGCAAGCTTCTGAATACTCATTGATAGAGTAAATTTGTAGAAACCCAAAAAACTAAAAATTGAGAAAATCAGTAAATTAATAATGTACTCACTGGAATGAAGGAGGTCAAGTTTGGGTTTTCTTCTTTTGGAGACTGGAGATGATTGTTTATTTTAATGGAAACCCCAAAAAATAGAATTTGAATAATAGCACTGTCAGCAAGAAAGAAGAGAAAAATAGAGGACATAAATGTCTGGATTTGGTAAGAATGTTAAAGAAATAATGTGGTCAAGAAAAGGGAGAAGAGGAAGACGCGCGATTTTGATGACGACGAAACGTTTTGAAGAAACGCGTAGCAACTTTTTATACTCTACATGAATATACAGTTTTTTTAAGGATTGTTTACTTACATGTTAAAGGCTACGGAGTTATTATTTTCTGTGTTGAACTGTTTGATATATTGTTGATTAATTCCATATTTACCTCTTGCTTCTTAAGAAGTATGGGTTGTGTAGACTGTAGTGTAGGGTTGTAGGCTTGTAGCTTCAACCTTATTATCCCTCTTGTATCAAAGTGACAATTTGAATGGGACATAAATCTTCTTCTATGAGTTGGGTACAGAAACAAGCCTCTTGAAAGGCTGAACAATATTTATTCAACACCAATAGAAAATATACTCACAAAACATCTCATTTGATACTGCCTAGAAGATTAAAACAATCAATCCAATAAAAGATGTGGATGAGAATCAACTTAAAGATATTCCCCGGCAGTATATGATCACGCCACCCCTACATTTCAAGAGCTCTTCGAGTAAATGAATGGCTCACATTATTTTTTGAGTAATGATCATCGTTTAGATCTCACCATAACCCCCATTTGCATCTTCTTAATTCCTCAATCAGCTGCTATATTAACTTCACTGTGCTTTCTAAGAACCATGCCTTACCAATGATATCTCCTTCAATATTGATCCCTCTTGAATAGTTTTAAAAGCAAAACAATGGTTGCTTATTGCACATCACATTTAACCTCAGTTCATTATATCCTCAGAATATGGATTTCAATAGGTATGCTTTGTAGATGGCTTTGATCTATGTCAAGGAAAAGAGATAGGGATTGTCGTTACATGCCTTGAAGAATTTTACTGATGGGAAACTCCTGGAAACTTGTTCCATAAAAGGCAGTACTTGAAGACAAAGTACACTGTTACAGAATAGCAACTAGATTCTGTCACGTTGACACAGAGTTCTTCCTTTAGTCACGTTCATGCAAATATTAGACAAACACCACTTAGAGTAGTGGAAATAATCATTTTATCTAAGGAGAATGCAGTGTTACTGGTGTACTAGAATTGTTTGAGATGTTCGTAGCTGGAGACAGGTATCATCTTGAGATTAGACTTTAGTTCTATTCTTCCTTCTGTCTGTCGGTTATGCAGCTGACTCAAATTTAAATCATGCCCCTAACTCCAATGTCAGGAAATTCTTGCACCAGGACCTCATAATCTTGAATCTGCAAGCCTGCCTTCCTAAATGATATAATTAAGATTAAAGGATAGATGAACTGTTACCACTGACTTTCAATAATTTTAGCATTGCACTCTGCCTCCTATTTCTCCTGGCTTTCTTGTAAGAAGGAAAGACATTAAGAGCTGTAGTGCACCTTCTTCAGCTTTCCTCATTGACCTAACTTTGTTTCATGCCAATTCTCTCATTCCTGATTATTTCACTAGGATTGAGTTTTGCCGCACTCTGGGCACTAGCCACTGCATCCTCAAACCTGTGGAGTCATTATGGAATTTCCATCAGCATCATATAGAGTAAATCGTTGTAATTTATTACTTTTATTAGTATCATGTTAACTAACCTGCCAGCCCCCAAATAAACCTGGGATTTGATTATGAGGAAATAAGAGCTTCTTTCTGATCCCAAAAGTTGAGCACAGAGCTCCATACTCGAAGATGGTACAGTTAAAATTGTACTGTATGCCACTTCATGTCTCCTGATCTTCATCAATGCCTCTGCTTTCATGGCATATATCTATCCATAAGAGCAAAATAAAATCCTCATAAGTATATCAGCAAATCCTGTGACTTCAAAATATAGCATCAGTGGGGTGGGGGAGTGGTAGGAAATAGTGATAGTATTGCTAAAATAGTAAATGTTGTACAGTAATTATTAAAAAAATAACATAAGATCGAAGTAGCCAAAAAAAACACAGAAGATTACTAACCTGTGGAGCTGAATCTGAGCCAGAAGACAACGCATTTTGACTCTCCTTCAGCAATGTGTTCCAGTCTCTTACTTTCCTGACTTCCATGCATTTACTGAGTTGAGTCTTTAGATCTTCAGCCTGGGAAATGTCGGTATTGTCAGCCTTTCTGCCTGAGCTCTTGAAGTGACTTAGTGCTTTCTCGGGTTCACCCAACCTGTTGGCAGTCATATCATGATAAATTATATATAAATTGACAAAGTATATCTCAACAAAGGTCTTTAATTCTACTAACTGGAGAGGCACCTCCAGTCGGCAATGGCATTATGATTATTTGTCTGAACCGATAGCTTTTGCACTCAAACACTGCCTCCAAAAGATGGCCTTAACCACTAAAGCCGCACCTTTGTTACTATATGGGGTTTTACTTCTCGAAGTCAATTGCAATTGCTTGATTATAGAATGCTATTGCCTCTTCTAATCTGCCCTGCCTATACTTCTCATTTCCCATAGATTTCAACATATCGGGGTTCAGGTTGTTCACCATACTACAGTATAAGTTACTGAATTGTTGGTTCCTCTCACTTGGGTTCTTAACAATATTGCCCATGGTAAGTGGAGGAGTTTTTGAGCCATTACTAGTTTCCTTCTTCTGCACAATAATCCTAGGACTCTTGTTATTAAGTTGATTCGTATTGGCCTGCTTTTTCAAATTACCTAAATGGCCTAATAGCATAATATTGCCACTCGAACCTCTGTAAATCGCCTCACTTGCATCTGAGGTGCGGTGAGGTGCAATTGTCAAGCTCAATTCACTTGAAGTGAAAGCTGGTTCCTTCCTAAGCTTCCTAGTATAATCGAATGTAACAAGTTGTGATGCCTTATTTCTGTCCTTTTCAGAGGATGAAAAACTCGAGTTCCTTGAATCATCCGAATTTCTCTTACCATGTTGATGATCATTACAGTTTGTCAATGTCTTAGCCTTTGAAGCATTGTTTCTTTCCTTTTCAGATGATGAACTTGAGTTCCTCGTAGAGTCTGAATTTCTTTTGCCTTGTATTTGATCATGAGAACTTGGCAACCTTGGGCTAACTGATGTTATTCTTGTTCCATTTAGTTTCCTTTCTGGTTCAACTGTTTTTGTTGACTCCAAACTAGCCAATTCCTCTTTCTTCCTGGAATCATTTTTGCGACCGCCATTTGGCTTCTTGTATGATGAGAGTGGCGGCGTTGATGCCGCTTTTCTGAGCTTAAACACCCCTGCTTTCTGGAACAATACTCCTACCATGCCACAACCTACATTAGTTTCCACTGTATAAGTTGCTGTTTTCGCCATGATCAATTATTAGTACTCCTATGAGTTTTTCTCTTTTTTTGTTTCAACTCTATCTATATGCTTTGCAATTAAAGTATAAGCAACATATTTTTTAAAAGGCCAAAGAGTCGACTTTGAAAATGAGGTTTAGTAAACACTCTAACAAAGTTAAGGAATGGAAAAGAGATCAAGAATTAGCTTGTTTGTGAAGGGTTCAATTTGATAAGACTATTCCAAGAAGAATTTGAATATATTTATACATCTTAAACTTCTTATAGAGTGGATGCCAAGAAACAAACAAACTTTTTCTACTTTTGCAGCTAAGTCTTGTAGAAAAACAATTTAGAAAGAGGACAAAAGTAAAATAGTAATATACCTCTAAGCACTCATTAATGGACATCTTATCAACAGAGTTGATCAAATTTATGCTTGGAATAGTTTTATCCAATTTTATTGTTTTTGGTATCTAGCTTTCTATTATCACTAAACAAGTAGGGTCTTGCTTTAATCATTACCAAGTTTTAAATTGATAGTGGATTAGTTAATTGCGACATTATTATCTTTGGTGTATATGGGCAGCACAAAATATTGCATTTTATTTCTAGAGATGCCAAAGTTTGTATTTTTAATTTCTCTTTTTTTATTTAAAGTGGTTTAGGCCATGTTTTGTATGTTTGCCTTCTAAGAAAAGGAGGGGGAGGGGATACTGTTGCTTTATTTTATTTTGTCTATATATATCTGAATATATATCTTGTCTTCAATAGCAAATTCTAATATTTTTTTGGTCAAATTAGCTATTTTTATCATTTTTTTAGCGCCTCAGGAAAACTTGTGTTGAAACTCAAATAATTAACCAGTAAAGTTTAAAACGCTTTAATATGTAATTATATACTATCCCTATATTTTTCTCCTCACTTTCCTCTTTTTTTAAGTGCATCCAAAAGTCCAAACATTGAATCAAGTCATTGTCAGACAGTTTAATATTAGAAAATTTCTTATACTAGTGTGCCAATTATTAGTTTGAGACATTGATCTATGGTAGCATGAAAATATAGCTGCCTCAATTGAACAATCTGTATAACAAATCTTAAATCACAATCTTAATCAGACTTTCATTAAGCAAGTCAGCTCTAAACACTACATAAAATACTTGTTCAATGATTAGATTAGTTGCTACAGGACAATGAACTACTCAAACATTGATTCCAAGTTTCCAACCGAAAACATGTCGATCGTATAAACTAATATACGAGCATTAAAAACTAAATCTTCATTTCTATTTGAATGAGACAATTTTTTTATATATAAATATTGTGTCACAATAATAACGTATAATTCTTTATTTTTAACCACGTATTCTATCGTTATTTTTTTCATACTAATATATATATGGGGTAATGCCTGCTGGCTTAGTGATTGAATAATTGGTTAAGATGTAATCTTCAAATTTCTCATTTGGAAACTCTAATAAACATATGGTGATAACTTCTTAGTTCAGATTAAGATTAAATTCAGATTAAAAAGAATAGTAATTGGGTTTGACTTTTTAAGTTTTACTATTTATTTGTTGGGAAATTTATGAATAGTTCTGATGAATATCGTGAATGATTTGATGAATTTTGTGAAAGTTTCGATCAAGATTAATAATAGTTTGACTCTCAAAGATAAAGATTGATATAAGGTGTTACGCGAGGCCTGCCCGTAGTTCGAGGATGACAGACAAAGATGAGCGCTTCCTGTGGATCGACAAAAATGTCATTTGATGAACAACCATCTACAAACGTTAAAATAATGTAAAAGCCGACTAAGTATAGATTGACGACTTTTTAAATACGAAGAATCGAATACGAATAATTTAATCGATTTTTTTTTGTAATTACGTCGTTCTTTTAACCCCATAAGAGATTATCAATATGACACCTAACGTGTTCATATACGGAGTATAACTGAACTCTTATATGTTCGACTTTTTATAAGGTTGTTACTGTATTTAATTTTAAATAAAGGGTACAGGAACACATTTATACTAACCCTACCACTTTTTTGTTTGTGAAAAGTCAATGTTGGTAATTAAAATAAGTGAATCAATATGATAACGAACTGTAGTATAATGGTAAAAAGTTTCACCAATTAAAATATCAAAGTTTGAGTTCTCATGATATCACAATTAAATGGAAATAACTATTAATCCTCGATAAAAAATGAAGTAATATAAATTTAGACAAGAAAATCTTTCTTTTTTGGAATTTTGTAGATGTTTAAAAGCCCTGAAAGCTAGATTCGGCTCAAAAAGTTCAATTTGAGGTTTTGTTTGATATAGTTCGAGCAAAGTTCAAATATCATTTTCATGTTCGGTCGAACTATATTTGAATCTTATTTTATTTGGGTTTCATATTTTATTATTAAAAATTCGAATCTTCCCTTAGAACCGTTCAAATCAAACCTTTGAATTTTCGAACCGAATTGAACTTTTATCTTTTTTATTTGTTCGAAGCTCCATCGAACTCGAACATGTTCAGGTTGATAGAGTTCGGTTTGTTTATACAACTAATGATGTTACTATACATTTACTTCCCTTTGATGCATTTGTAAGTAGGCGGTGCCGGCTTACCAACAAATTGAAATATGTCTATCTAGAGCCAGCTCGAGTCGGCATTGGTCAACACCAAACATTCATTCTGCTGTTGAATACCAATCTTCTTGTTTTGGAAGTGCTTTGATCGGGTCAAAATGTAGCCAAATATTTTAAATCCTCTTATTGTTTTCTTGTCGGAAGAAAAATCCGGATGTTCATTTTGAGACAAATTGCATTCGTAGCCCATCATTGTATTACGGAGTATATAGGGTAGGCATGCACTAATTTGCAACTAACAAACCACAATTTATTAGTCCATGTTTTTATTATACAGCGAATATATGTTTCAAACAATTCTAATGATGCGATTAACGAACATTTACATAAGCAACTTATCAAGTTTATAGTGATAGGGGTAACAAAACAGGGCATTAATATGGTGTTACCTCAAATGATTAAGAACTTTGAATTAAATTAAAAGTTAATAATAGAGCAAACGATGACAAATTGGAAGATAATGATTGATAAACTATATGTATGCCGACAACAAATGCAAATCTAGTCTCCAGTTATCTTTACAGCAATTCAAGGTAGATATGCCATGTAAAGTTAGAATGAAAATGAAAGCAGTCAAAGTCTTCTAATTGGAAGCAAACAATTCATAATCATTATATATAGTCCATAGGTTTAATCATCGATGTAATTGTGCAACAAAAGACGGATTGATAGAGAACCACCAGAAATTACTTAGTTAAATGATAAAAAAAAAACATTCACCTCATTTCCGTATCTCTTTTCAGTAACTACCATACCATTGAATTAAATTTTAATCAATTTACTTATATTCAGCAATTAGCCAATAACCATCATAATATAAGCCACTTAATTAACCAGCTGTGTTTTGCCATAATAAGGCCAAAATGCTCAACAATTATTCACTTTAATATGCACGCCTATAACAGTATAACACTATTACTGGTCCTTGTTCCATAAACATCAATCAAGGTGTTCATTTAGTTGAAATTTCATTTCCATTTTGCAATAATCACTCATGTTGAATAATTAATGCTAATTATATATATATTTTTTGCCTCAAAATCCTGAAATGTATAAACATAAGACTCTAGAGAAACTAGGAGTATTAAGTTAATATGCAACTTTCACAACTTGAAACCAAATACATCTAAACCAAGAGTCTTATGACATCCGTTCATGTCATGAGTAAGTCGGAGACCTTTTATTCAGTGATTTCTTCCAACCTTCAAAGCAAACAACATCGATTTAATGTATATAATTTGATTGTGCAAGCAAGAATTATATTATACGATTGGTAGACACATGCTTCGTATCGGAAGCAAGCAAGCAAACGAGTGAGTTTGACGCTGCAAAAAGAAAGAAATACTACATGGAATGAAAACTATATAATCCAACTATCGCCCTCACTGTTTGAATGAACATTTTGAAGTTTCGGTACCACACAAGAATCATAATGTATTTTTTTTAAAAAAAAATTAGCGATAATAAGAGTATTACAAGAATCATAATGTATTGAGAGTTGAGACAAAAAAGCATATCAGATTCCCAATTTTTTTGCTTATGTATGATAAATCAAATGTAGATTTTAATATACAAATTCTTAAAATGTAAAAATTGTTTTGTTCAATTATATTAATGTTTTTAATAAAATGACCCGCGAGTATGTGTCATAGAATGGTCAAAATCAGGTACAGTATATAGAGAATAAATGGCCCATGCTTTGAAACGATCTAACAAAGACAACAATTAATTTGGTGACTATGTACTACCGCAAAATGTTTTTCATACATGCATGGTCCCTTGATATATTTTATTCTTCTTTATAATTTGCTTTTATTGCAAGTAGTGTTTATATTTTACTTTTCGACCCTATTGGCCTTGGTTGGTGAATGAGCGGTCCATCTTCGTTTGTGACCATTTCAATAACAAGAAATATTTTGTTTTATTGTTTACAATGGAAGAAGCTTTTTATTCAGTGAATTTTGGCTTTTTCGAATTTGGCAATTTTTTGGGAATATATTAACCACCGCCCATCAATTGTAGAAATACTTAATTGACGGGAGTATGTAGAAGCATTCGAGCAATCAGTGTATATATAGTCTTTTGTAGGCTTGTAGCAGATACATGGACCCATAGTGATTCATAATATACCTACCAGATTTTAAGTAATATTTATGGAGTATATAAGTATATATGTCAACCGTATCTTAATATTTTATGATAGGCTAATATTTTGTTTACAAGTTAAGACAAAAGTCTTAAAAGTACGGAATATCACAATAAATTCATCAATCTTTTCAAACACTTTCAAAAAAAAAAATTAATATTATTTTTTGTATTCTTTCGACCAAAAAAAAGTTTCAAGATAATAATTTCAATTCAAAATTATCACAACGTTGCAATTTGGTGCCCTTTATTTAGTAATAAGTACTAATTAATTAAGACAAAACTAGTTACTTGAAGCATGGTGATCCTTTTGGGAACCAAATAAACGTGTAATAATATTGTGATTATAATAAAGATTAAATTGCACATTTTCCAACAACTCGTTCTATAATAGGGAGTATATAATAATGCATGAGTAATGGAACCCTCTGGCCAAAGCGATTCAAACCTTACGTGCATACATAAAAAATTAAGTCGTTTGAGAGATGAGAAACACATGCATTTTCTTGAGTCTCAAGCTCTAGAGATTCTTGATATATAAAAACGAAGCTTCTTCATTACGTATAAATGATGATAAATTAAAATGAAGTCAGCCATATCCCATGATAAAAAATAATAATGTAGCGATAATTGACAAAGTGGGCAAGCTTGAGAATCAAGGCTACGTTACATACACTAGGAGTAAGTGTTGCATGTAAATAGCTAGCTAGGATCCTCAAAAGATGGAGAAAAAAAGATTATACGTTAAGTATGTGCATGCATATTGCATATATAAAGAGTAAGGTGGCCATGTACAATGCGTAAAGTTCCGATCCGGAGCAGATACAATTCAATCCGATTGAGTTGAAATAATAATGCATGGAAACTCATATGCAATATACATAGTACTTATTTCATATGGTCGACAATTTCAAAATTCAACTATGTTTTTTCTCGTCAAATTAATTAATTAATATATCTTACAAAAGGTAAAATGCTATGTACTTTAAACATATTTTAACATTAAAAATACGACTTCACTAACAAATTAGTAAATAAGATGATAAAATTTGAAGGATTAGATCTTAAAAATTTGACTAATAAATAAATCATTCAAATTCAAGCTTTTGATGTAGTTCTTACTCCGCCGAGAAAAAATAATGCATGGAGGTTGTTTTGCTTCACCTTGAGAACATACTACTAGAAGACATTCTCGTCCACTGACCACTTCCATGGTTCCGTACTTCCATACATGACAAATGAAAAAAGTTCACACTTCAAATTAGTGTAATCCTCTGAGTTTTGGGCTTGATTCTGGGTTTGTAGTTTGAGCCTTTTCGTAATATCAGGCCCAAGACTGACCCCAATATTACATAATATGGACCGAAGCAAAACACTACCTAACGCACTCTTCACTCTTCACTCACTTCAGAGTTCGCATCACAACTAGCTGTTTATCTGGCCCCGATAACAAGACTTCCACCTGACCGAACCGAGCAATCTAACCGATCCTATTCTGAATTTAATCGATAACTCTATCCGATAAAAAATTCGGGACCGAACCGTCCGACGGATCGCGGCCGGTGGATACTGCCCGGTCCGGTTAAGGGTATCCAATAAAAATATCCAAAATAAAAACAACTCAAATCAACAATTATTACTCCCTCCATCCCAAAAAGATTGTCCCATTTTGACTTTCACGGTCTCCAAGATACAGCTTAAAATCTAAATATGTCTAATTATACACGCGTCAAAATTATAAAAAGTTGATATTTCAAAAATATATATTGAAACGAATCTACCAAGATCACACACGCCTATTATTTTTATCTAATTAAACGGCACTACACAAAAGCTTATAGTTTTGACAAAATGTTTTAAAATGACAATTTTTTCGACGTGGAGGAGTAATTAAAACCTAAAATTAAAAAAAAAGAATCAACATTTTTATTACCTCACGAGGGAAAGATTAACTGCTATAAGACCGCCGAAGAAATGAAAAAAGAGGGGAGAGGGGGCTAAGCCACTGACTACGAAGAAATGAAAAGGGAAAGAGAAAAAGATGGGGGGTTGGACCAAGAAGAGGGAAGAAGAAAATGAAAAGGAGGGGGAGGGGGTGGTGAAGTCTGAAAGAAAAACCAAGATTAGGAAAGGAAATAAAAGAAGGAGGGAATACTGCACTTGCTTCAGTTAACGGTCCGACCAAAACCGTTCCCGGATAAAAAAAAAGACTCTCGATCCTTTCACGGCTATTAGCTGGCCGGGTAAATGTTCGACATTTCTAACTCGTTTTCTAATGCGTTTTGACCTCCCGACCCACTAACAACATTAATCACAAACTCTACCGATAAACCCCTTTCTTAAGGAACCTGGGCCGTTAGACCAATTAGTTTTACATGTCCATAATAAGAATTGTTCCATATACTCCGTATTTTAGTGATTGTTCGTGTCATGAATTGACGTCGTTTTTCACAAAATTATAAAATTATCCATGGCATGCCCAGAGACGATTTAATGCTTATCGAATCCATTGAATATGTCTCAATAGAATAATGCTATCTACACATGAAGATGGATATACTGTCAACTGAGAACCCAAGGAAAATGAACAAGATGATCCTGCCTTACGCTTGAAAGAAATATAACAATTTTATTCATTATTCATGATAGCCTAAGAATTTGTTCTTCACATAGGAAGATACAAGAGACCACACACACAAGCTCACACAAATATACCAAAACATACAAAAACTCAAATTCAGCAGGATGCATACTACAATCACTGCAATGCAGTAACACAATAAAATTAAGCCTCCTCGTGCCCCATCAAAGCCAACAACATTTTCTCATAATCTCCACCGGTG
Organism: Lithospermum erythrorhizon; assembly: GCA_019722365.1. Taxonomy (NCBI): domain Eukaryota; kingdom Viridiplantae; phylum Streptophyta; class Magnoliopsida; order Boraginales; family Boraginaceae; genus Lithospermum; species Lithospermum erythrorhizon. Next base: position 389,557 of record JADFUC010002150.1, on the reverse strand, counting down.
TCCTTGGCAATGGCGCGGTCTAATGGAACGCTGTTCCTCCTTTGATATTCGTCCTTGATGATCTTCAGATCAACTTCAGCTCTCGTGGTGACGACCCTAGTGAGATCCCATTCTTCTGTTCCTCGCTTGTTGATTGAGTCGCGAAGAACCTTCTCAAAGTACTTCTCGGGATAGGCCAAGCACTGGATGGTGGATGTTAATAATGCAACAAAGTCATTCTCACATTCAGCTTCCAAATCCTGAAAATGTTGTCCCATGCCATATATCAGAACAAACAAGGAACTATATGAACAGAGTAACACGATGTATGAACATACCTTCTCTACATCATTCTCGAATAGATTCTTGTACTGGTTCAGGGTTGCGTTGATCTGAGCTTTGCTCCTGGTGCTAATGATTCTGATGATATCATCATCACTGAAGGCCTTGTCATGGATTTTCTCGTGTATGAGTTTAGCCTCTGTCTTTGCAAGAACCAAATTTGCTTCATCTCCTGGGTACCTGTATGCGGTGACCAGAGGTACCAGTAGCTGGAAAGGATCCACAATTGGTAAAGGTGATCATTGAAGAATGCAACAAGTATAATTTGAGGCATCACAATAATAAGAATAGGCTCAAGTCTTGCCAAAACAGGAAAAGTTATATATTGATTGTTTTCATAACTTAAGTACTGGAAGTAGTTCAAAGGATTGATATAAAAACTCCAGTTATCAATTGTTACCTTGCGGCAATCACCCTTGGTGTGATATGCAACATCCTCCTCAAGAGATTTCTTATAGCGAGCGTGATATGCTTCCCTAACCAAAACCAAATCTTTCGGAGACCTTGTGCAAGCAATCTCCATGAGAACCTGGTTGCTGGAAGTCCACCTCTTTGTAGATTCATTAGCTAAGTATGCATCGCGTTCAGATGATTCTAGTGTCCAGAGTAGGATTGCTCTCTGAAAGAATATGACAGGAAACAGATCGATATCTAGTCTATATTACTTAAGTTTAGAATTAGCATCTTGGTATTAAGAACATGACTGCAAATTAAACCGAATTTTTAAATCACCGCAAATCACACTTGTAACCACCTTTACCAAGTGATTCAGTATGAATTGCTTAAGAACCATTTTAGTAATACTGATTTCTGAGATCTAATCCATTTATCGAAACCTAATTACAGGAAAATCATTTTAACTTATCTCCAAATTACCTCAAAATCACTTGTCAATTCCTTGTCCAGCGCTTTGAGCAGATCCTCGCCGTGAGTTTCAGCATAGGCCTGGCGAATTGCCTTTCGTTGAGCAGCATTTCGGTGGCTCAATATATTTATGATCAAGTCCTCATTTGTTCCCCATCCTGCAGTTTCACCACATCAATAGCCAACAAATGTAGTATTTCAACCTGATCCAATATATCAGAAATGATAAAATCAACTTAAAAGTAGCCGATCATCCACGATCTTACGGATGATCTACCTAACTAGCCATGTAAACGAGACGAACTCAAATGAATCAAGTATTTTGAGACGAGACGTTTAGCATAGACGGTCACTGATATTGATACGGAGGGAATACTAGTATACTACTCAATATCAATCAAGTAATATGTCAATGTTAAGGGATTTGAAGGATCAAGAAATCCATAACTTAGTTGATTCAAAAGATCATGAAATCCATAATTTAGTTTATTCAAACGATGCAATCACGACAATACTACAAACTCATCATGGTTGATAGAAAAAATCCAGAATAAATAATTAACCTGAAAAGGCTTTGTGGAGTTGTTCAACATCTTCTTGAACTGAAGGGACACAATCAGGAACTGTAATAGTAGCCATTTGATAATGAAAATACTCGAGAGTGAGAATTCAAGAACAGTAAGCGTTTCAATACTATAGCAAGTAAGAAAGTCTATTGGAATGCTTCATAAGCTAAGCACTTAGGGTGCTTTTAAACACAAAAAATATTGATTGACATAGGGATCGACAAAGAATATCTTTCCTTTTTAATATATTTAATTAATTATGAAGTATACATATTTTAGATACTCACTATTATCTTACAAAATCTTGAGATACATGTCGAGACGTGGATTCACAATCGAGTAGGTGACAATAATTTGAGGGAGTGGTGACCCTATGTGCATTATTACTTGCATAATTAAAAAATAGCCATGTGGCCAACCGAGGCACGTAAAGTGTCATATTTCCTTGCCCACCCTTTACTTCATGCCATCCTGGCCTCTTCATGCAATCTGAGTTCGAGTCACGTAATTGACAGAACTTGTATTGAAATGATTTAAAGGCAATCTCAAGTCCCGTGACCAATTAAGGACTCTTTACATTGAGGATTTCAACTTTTTTTGTAGCTATTAATAAATCTTATGCTTACCAATTTGTGATAATTATCTTTGAAATTCGAGTTTCTCATAAATTTATTATTCATGTTACAACAAAATGAAAGTAATACTTCATCCATGTAAATTAAACTATGAGTATTTTAAAAATTGATCACCAAAATACTTTTGATCAAATAACTCACTTTTATTATTATATACTACTAGGGATGTTATCAGTTCGGTTCAAATCGAAGAAATCGACCGAACCGAATTTTTACCAATTTGGTTAGAAAAAAAAATGAGACCGAATAGAAATGGTAAGAAAAAAAATCAAACCGAGAAAATTGAATCGGTTTCGGTTTTAGCATAAACCGAACCGAACGGAGTATATATATTTTGTTTAAAATATTTAAAATTTGTGATATTTTTAGATTAGAACTAGTTTAGTTTGAAAGCATGAGTGCCCTATTTTAGTTTGAAATCATGTATTTGGTGTATGTTTGGAAGTATATGTTAGTAATAAATGTTATTATGCATTTGTTAGTAATCTGTTTGGGGAGCTATATCTATTATTGTATATCTGTTTGAAACAATCCGTTAGTAATCAACTAGAAAGCAATCTACTCGGGCGACTGTTTACATTTATATTATGCATTTGGTGTATGTGGTTGAAATTTATGTGTATTTTATTTTAATTTGATCGAAAACCCTATTAAAACCGATTTAATTTCGAACCGACTAAGCATGAAAACCGACATCAACGGAACCGATTCGAAGCGATTCAATTTCGAACCGAAATAATTTGTGTATTTAATCGGTTTCACACAAAAAAAAATAAAAAAAAACGATCGAACCGAACCGAAAACATCCCTATATACTACCAACAACATACATTCTACCAGAATCCAACTCGTTGGTCAATCAAATGAATAATCGAGCAGAGAACATATGCTCGTTTAGGCGGTCCCGTTTGGAAATTACCCAACTCGAAAAGCCCATAAAAGCTCTAACCCACAAAAAAAACGCGCGCAGACTTCCCCCAATTTTGGAATTTGAAAACACTCCATATATAAAGCTTGAAGCGTCCATTATTTGATGAAAGACATAAAATGGAGAAAACTAGAGCTCTGGAAGATATCCAATCATCAACCCCTCAAACCGCCATTCGATGCGCCAAAGTAGCGATTCTCCTCTCATCGCTCAAACATTCCCTTACTTCTTCCAATAACTGCCTCATTCCGGTACTCAATCAACGTATTTATATGTATTTTATTCATCGCTTTTGTATTCAATCGATCAATATATTATCCCGAGTTCATTCATTTTGTTTAGAGAAACGATGAAAATGTATATTTATGTATGATGAATATATGTTTCTCAATTTTTATTGATGTTTAGAGTATGATGAACATATGTATTTTGCATTTAATTGATTAATAGATTCTTCTGATTTTCGAATGATGTAGTTTAGAATGAAAATATGTATTTATGTATTTCTATGATCGTTTTTGCATTTAATTGATGAATATATTCTTCTGATTTTAGATGGATGTTGTTTAGATTAACGATGAAAATATGTATTTCTGTGATTGTTTTTAAATTTAATATATGAAGATATGTTTGTGGTTTTCGATTGATGTTGTTTAGTAACTATGAAAATATGTTTTGATTTTAGATTGATGTTGTTTAGAGTAACTTATGTATTTCTGTGATCGTTTTTGAATTTAATCGATTAATATTTGTTTGTGAATTTTGTATCGATGTTTAGAGTGACAACGAAAATATATATTTCTTTTTTCTGTGATGGTTTTTTGCATTTAATCGATGAAAATATGTTTCTGATTTTCGAATGATGTTGTGTAGAGTGAAGAGGAAGATGAAAAGGCGAAGATGGTGAAATTGGAGTTACTGAGGGAGAAGGAGAAGAACAATAAGCTGAAAGTGAATGCCGTGATGGATTTGTTTCTGCAGATTTTGATGATGCTCCTGCTCTGGACTTTATGGTTGTTGATTGCTGCTGAGTTTTGCTACTGAGAATAACTATGTACAAGTAAGTTCCTGCATCGCATAACAGAGTTTTGAATGTTTACATAACTATGTAGATTGATGGACTCCATACTCCATACTCCATAGTGAGTTCATATTGATGTTGAATGTTTTCGAAATCAAAATAAACTCGATCAAATTGCCCTTATATTTACAAAATAGGTTGTTACCAGTTACCACTAATGATCTGAGATAAAGATTAACAATAGCATCACACTTTGGAATGGAATGGCTCAATGAGATATGTGCATTTTATAAACCGACTCATTTGTGGATCTATTAGTCCTTATAATTTTGTTATTTCTGATGGATGCTACTTTTTCAGCTTCCTGTTCATAATTAACCGAATGTATCATGTTATATAGCTGCTGTCAAGTGTTAACCAGGGAAATCTATTAAGGATTCCGCTGGACTAACAATTCTGCACTCAGTAATTTAGGCTAGCGTATCATAGGTGACTTTGGATCGTGTTACTTGTTTCTGCGCAATTTTCTTTCACTTCATCTGTGCAAAAATAAATGGTCTTATCAGAACATTTGTTGCTCCACTTAAGAGATAAATTCTGGGATACATAGTTTGTTGTAAACACCAGCATCTATTTGAGCTCATCCTGACAAGCTAAGATAGAGCCTAGGCTCGAGCAGACAACTAACTTAGTGACTCATTTTTAGCTGTTGAGCAAACTGTTGCTAAGTTTTGTTCTTTTGAGGATCTGCACATACACACACATTGCTACTATTTCCTGGAGATTATCCTCTTATTTTACTAGTCCCTCTGTGTCTCAAATCTCAACTAGAGTATTATACTTCTCGTCGTGACTCATGAATCATGATAGTTTCTGCTCATGCCTTCCAATATTGAGCCCTGGATGAATTTTGCTAGTTTTTCCCCGGATAATCCTTTAGCATTCTCTGTAGTTATTTATCTGACTTGAGATCAGGTTATTAGTACTATTTCTTAGTTTCTGTTCTTCTCGACATATTTCCCAAGCAAGAAACATATACAGAGTACTAGATAAAAGAATCATTGTTTTCTATTTCCCTGTTCATAGTAAGATAGTTGACTAATCCAGCACATTTTAATTACAAGATCCAGATTGAGAAAAACGAATTAAGAAATCAAACGATGTCTACCTATGTAACTATCAAACTACGTTGATTCTAATTCCTATCCACTGTGATACATACAAAAATGAGCCACTTACCCTAGATTTAAAATAGATCATTATGGATAATATTTTAAACATACGAATCATACCTTATATTTTATGTGACAATTTCTATTATCATAACAAAATATTATTACATACTCCGTATATATTTATAAATTAATCAATTATCCTATAAAATATCACACAAAATATAACTTATACTCATAACCTTAAATAATTTCATTTCAAATGTCTTTATTTCAACTTATCTTCAAATCCAAATATCTCTATCAAATGACCTGTAATACTGAGATAAAAGTAAAAAATGATTTAAAAAAGAGAAACGATAACATCTCAATTTTGACGTATACCTTCGATATCACCTATATGCGGTAATATGCCATACTCTCTTCACTCCAAAAAAAAGAAAAGAAAATTCCAGACTGCAATCTTAAGCAATTGCACAATATACCCCCCACCCTCACCCCCACCATGAAGGCGGCGGTGAACGGAGCAGCCTACACGTGTCCATTATGCGTTGACCTGGATCCAAGCTGCCCCCATATCCCAAAGTTGACTTCATCATCTTCCTCATGCTCGCTCCTGAGCTTAGAGCCTCACCCAGTTGAAGACTACGACAAACTCTGGCGTATATTTACTGCCTCCGTTAAAGGCTTCTCGATTGGAGCTGGTATTAAAGGCGGACTCGCTATCTTCGCCATCCTCTCTCGCTTCAGAAGGAGACGATCACTCCCCTCCGCAAGGTATACTGCCTATGTCCCAAAAAGATTGTCCAGTTTTCAATTTGTTGAAAAATGATTGGTGGAATTATAGGAAATCAATGTTGAATGTGTCAATTAAAGGTACAAAATTTGTTATTTTTGTACCATTGGAAATCGAAATACATAATCTTTCTGGGATGGAGGGAGTTTATTTGTTTATGTAAAGTCTTTTTGAATGTTCGATGTGTATGTATCATGTGAATGTTGTGTATGACAAATTCTATGTAAATTTCAAAACGATTGGGTAGTTTAAGGTTTGAAATGTATGTTGAAAAGATATGAAATGGTTGTGATTGTAATTTGCTTTGCTATTATATACGGAGTATTTAATTGAGGTTATCTTTCTTATGTTAGGAAGGGGGAAATGGTATCAAGTAGTGATGATGTTTTATTAGCACTGAAAGAGACATTAAGATATGGTTTATTTCTTGGAACTTTTGCCGGTACGTTTGTTTCAGTAGATGAAATTATAGCTGCTTTGGGAGGCCATCGTAGGTATGGATTTCCTTCACCCCCTCTTATTTGTTATATGTTTTTTATGAAATATGTGATAAATAATTTATTGTTGATGGTAAAGGTGGAATAAACGTGATTACCGTAGTTGTTAAAAGTTTTGAACTTCTCAGGACAGCTAAATGGAGGGCCTTGTTAGCTGGTTTGATTGCAGGGCCTTCAATGCTGCTTACTGGAGTTAATACGCAACATAATAGCTTGGCAATATACATTCTGATGCGTGCTGCTGTATTGGCTTCACGTTGTGGAATCAAAAGCAAACGATTTGGGCATATTTGTAAACCTTTGACATGGGCACATGGTGACATTTTCCTGATGTGCCTCTCGTCTTCTCAGATTCTGTAGGCATTGCTATACTAATTTTCCTTTTGTTTAGGTTCTGCTGTTCTTGTAATAGTGTTCCTTCATATGTTTTTGAATAATTAGCTTATGTGGTGCTAACTTGTTTGCAGTGAGATAAACAATGATATATTGGACTGCTCTATTAAAAGAAGATTTTTTTGCCAGGTCTGCTTACATATTAAAGCAAGAAAGTCTGCCTCCATCTTATAAGTCTTTCCTTAACAAACATGGGGCTAAGAATGCTGCTATACTGCAAGCTGTGAGAGACTTAGCTTGTGGATTGCCTCTATCAAATGTAGATGTGATAGAGAACTATTACAAGTCAACTGGTGTGGACATTAAATTGGATCAGAATATGAAGATTCCTTGTTCGGTAAGAATAACTGGTTTGGCTGAGCATAATGTTGTTTGACGATATGATTAGTATTTATAGATGGCTATATTAAAAATGATTGGAAACTATACACTGAATGTACATTTTCCGATTATAATGTAAGTTCCGTTATATGGACAATTATACAGAATACATCTTCCAATTATTTTGTGCTAATCAGATATTCAAATATTTTCTATGCTTATGCTCTAAGAGTGTTTGTATGTGCAACCTATGAGCTACTGGGCTTCTCAATTGCTGAATGCAACTAAATAACTAACGCAATCTAGATTTTCATGTCTCATTCATTCTTAGAGTCGATATCACTTCTACATGTGCTTATTATTTGGTATGGTTGACATCAAACGAATAATTTGGTGAGCTTCAAAATATCTCAGTTGCTGAGCCATTATACCTTCAATCAATTGCTGTAATTTGTCCTGGATATTCAGAGATTAGTTTCTTCATTTTGCAGCTGTAGTTGCTTTTAATCTAGCTCTTGGAAGTTATACTTCTTTTATTAAGGTCTGCAGATTGTGCATGGAAATCAATCTTGCGGTTCACATGTTATTTCATTCTTCATTCAAGCCTACCAGAGAGCAGTGCCAGTTTATCTTCCAGTTTATTTAATTCCAGCACTCATTGTACACCGTCAGGGCCTTATGAACAGGTTACATCTTATACCCATTACTCCCTCATTCCTAATGCAACTGGGAGATTATTTTTCAAGGCTGATTTCAGTATCTTTAGAAAGTTCGTTTGACTCGACTACATCAACATGCCCCAACGCCTATGAAGGAAACCATACAAAAAAGCGGTGGGGGCTGGGGAGGGGAGGGGGCAGTCGGGATGTTTAGATTTGGCCAAAGAGTGAAGTGCGGGCTCTTATCTAACTAACGACAAGCGATAGAAGCATAGTCGGGCAAATAGTCTACCTACCTTTGAACCAATAATTCATCCATATGACTTTAGGTTTTTATCAAAATTCAAAGGATTCATTCTATTAGATATGATACACTATGCACTTGTATATCAATAGTTTGAACATTTAGAATATTCTATTGTCTGATCAAATAATCTCAACTGACTATGCTATCTTGCAGCTTCACTCAGATGAAGTTCGTTATTAAATAATACAGTATAGGGCTGATAGTTGTCTGATAAGCCTTCTAACCTCATCTCCCACATCATGTTTTATTCTTTCAGACCATTAACAATTTTAGCCAAAGGTTTGCTTGGGACTGCAAGGTCAAGCTTGTTTCTTTCGGTATATTGTTCATCTGCCTGGTAAGCAATTCACTACTCTGTTACTCCCTTGACACTATTATCATCTCCCAACAAGGGATCTTGTATTTAGAGGTTTATTGACCTGAATTTTGTCTGGTAATTGAGACCTGAAAATGAGAGTGGAAATGCATTCACATATAAGCTTGTTCATTTTGGAAGTTGTAGAAATGGCATTCAGTCGAGTTCATTCACTTTTGGGTTTATAATTATTTGTTCGAGGCAGTTAGATCAATGTCACAAATGGCAGCACTTTTTGGCCTACATAAAAAATCCTTTATTCAATCATGGTCTCTCATTTAATATGAATAACATAGGATTTTTAGGAAGAAATATATTTACCTATTGCATATGTGCATATTCCAAGATCTGCATAGCCAACAAAGCAAGTGCTAACTTTAATTGGCTTGGCAATAAGCAAACTAGCGATACTAGTAAGATGAGGGGAAAAAAATTAACTCATCTAAGTTACTAAGAAAAATAAAGTTTTTCTCAGATTCATCACAACTTCATAGATGGAGTCATTATGCCGTAGACTGCTCCTTTTTCATTCGTTCTGCTGTTTCTCAGGATGTGGACATGCTTCCTCTTCAATATCTTGAAAAAATGCAACATCCCAGTTGTGGCAATGGGAACGGTAAGAGTAGCACATCCAGCGATCCAACTTATAAATGAGCAACTTAATATTACATATACTTATCTAAGGACTCATTTTTCTATACTATGTTTACAGTTTCCAGCTGGTCTCGCCTTGGCAATTGAGAAGAAGACTAGGCGTATCGAAATATCTCTGTACTGTCTTTCAAGGGCTATAGAAAGTTTCTTCACCTGCATGGCTGATATTGGATGTTTTCCTCAATCGAAAAATCTCAAGAGGTTGGATGTAGTGATATTTAGCATTTCAACTGCAGTTATCATGCATTGTTATGCCGCAGAAAGGGATGTCTTCAGATCCAAGTATCTGAATGTTCTTGATTGGGTATTTGGTATCCCTATCCCTCCATATGAAACAACTCCACGAAAAAATCGGTCTTATTCTTGTCCAGATTTCCTTCAAACTAAAGATGTGTATGTTACCTGAATTATATAGAAGCTTTAAACCCTCACAGATGATACAATGATAATCAGACTGTACCATTGTTGCACTTGGTAACGATTTTGAAGAATGTAAACAGGAGATTTAATTATTGTAGTGCAACTCAAAAAAATCTGGTTTCTCATTGACTACATGTTAGGTGCGGGATTAGCTGTGCCATGGTAGTTGTAACTTGGATGCATGTGATCTAACAACCCCTCCATTAACCATATCTTATTTTGTGCAAAAATATCCCTCTAATAGTGGGTATAAGTGTGTTGAATCTAGTGTGGTTACAACCATTTTGTCATTTCACACAAAATAGGCACTAAAGTCCTGGAAGGCCACCAGTCTCTTCAACAATATTTCACCAATCTAATACTCCATATAATATTCCCATTCAATTCACATCCATGTCAATTGTCATAGACAGACACCTTTATCTCAAACACTACACCTTCAGAACCTCGTGGGGTCCAACTTGGTTGAAATGACCAAATGCTTTAGCATCACAGCATCCACAAATTGGTGCTTCAAATACATCTTCATATATTCTGGCTTACGTTCTACGTTTACTGACCTCAAAGATGGCACTTTCATGCATTGCTGGGTGCCAAGAACCCGAAAACCAACCCGACCCAACGTACTCCTCATTCATGGCTTCGGAGCCAATCCTACTTGGCAATGGTTGTCAACTGTCCGTTCGTTGGCCCCACATTTCAACATTTACGTGCCGGAGCTGGTCTTCTTTGGTGACTCGTTCACTACTCGACCTGAAAGAACTGAGGCCTTTCAGGTCAGTAGCAGAACTAAGGGATACAAGAAGGAGCAGTCGTCCCTCCTAAATTTTAATATTTTACTTCCTTTGTCTAATATTAGCTACATCGCAACCTTTACACAAATTCTGATTTCGTCATCGTTTCAGGCCGAGTGTGTGAAGCAAGTGATGGAGATGAACTCAGTGGACAGGGTAATGGTGGTGGGGCTGAGCTATGGAGGCTTTGTAGCGTATAGTATGGCGTCGCAGTTTAAGGAATTGGTAGAGAGGGTGGTGATATGTTGCTCCGGGGTTGCTTTGGAGGACAAGGATTTGAGGGAAGGGTTGTTTCCGGTGAGGGAAGTGGAGGAGGCTGCTAATATGTTGGTGCCTAGGTCGAAGGAGAAGTTGAAAGAATTGTTTGGATATACTTTTGTTAAGCCACCCAAAGTTCTGCCTTCTTGCTTCCTTGATGACTTCATCTATGTGAGTTTTCTTATGCCATAATATTGTTTGTGTTGGTTTTTCAACTGTTAAATGTCATATTTCTCCCGAATTATAACGAATATGTTAATTTAGTAAGGGAGCTAGGTTCTGAATAATTCAGTTTGCACCCTCAACTTATTTTAGGTTAAATTGCCTCATCAATTTATGTTTTAGGTCAATTTGCCCCTGATTAGCAAAATACTTTGCACCGTAACTCCTTATAACTTCAACACTTTTTAGTAACTAGTAACATGCTTACTCTATTAGAGCCTTGACCTAAAATATGTAGCTTGTGTCAGGAAATGAGTGCTCAATATGCTGAAGAAAAGAGAGATTTGCTGCGTTCAATTGCAAATGGTAGGAAACTCTCAGAACTTCCCAAGATCTCACAGGTCAGTTTCCTCAACAATTTGGGTCTCTTTTTATACAAGAAGCTAAGTAACAAAGGTGTCTGTAAATCTACTATTGCAGCCAACACTAATAATATGGGGAGATCAAGATAAGATATTCCCTTTACAACTAGCTTACAGATTGAAAAGGTTAGTTGAAAACCATAAATCAACATATGCGTTCAGTGCATCAAAATTCTAATTTAACTTATCACTATTCTAATATTTAATCATAGTTGTACACCAAAAGTATTATTCAATGACTTTTTTTCCATCCGAACTTAATAACTAAATTGCAACAACTGAGCTTTTTTCGGAAACTAATTTGGAACGGTGTAACTATCTGGATTAAGTGTAACTTGGTTCCACTATTTGACAATTTATCCTTTGCACTACTGGTGTTTTACTTCAATGTGATGAGTTGATGACTGATTTCATGTTGTTTGTTCAGCCATCTGGGAGAGATTGCTCAGTTAACTACCATCAAAGAGACAGGGCATGCATGCATTTATGAGAAGTCCAAGGAGTTTCATAAGCACTTGAAATCATTTCTTTTGAAACCAATCAATGATACCAAAGTCCAAACCAGCACTCTCCCACACCACAGAGTTGAGGAAAACGGAAATCAAGGACAAGTTACTCTGGTTACTTAATTATTATTGTGCCTAACAAATTATGAAAGGATAGATGCTTGATTTCAATGATCACTTATGCCAAGAAATCCTGCCGGTCATCACTAGAAGCATATACTTACTCCATTTTACTCCAACTTATAAACTTTCATTTGGTCGAACATTTAAGAAATCCTGCCGCTAATTTTATGGTGTTCTCTTTTTTGTCACTTTTGTAGCAATGAGAAATCCAAATGTTCCTTTTGGGTGCAACTTCAACAAATATTCTATTTCGTGTTTGGTATGCAATCTATATCTATATTTATATCTATCTATTTATCTAGCCTATCTATCTATCTATATATATATATATATATATATATATATATAAAGCACGAGTAGACTTAAAAGTTTCTTAAGATTTTGACGGACTAAAATGCGGCTTAATGAAGGGTATAGGTAGCATTTTGATAAATTTTAATTAAAATAAAAGACTACAAATACAAATCCTATAATATAGGGTTCTACATGCAAATATAATTGTTTTATCAAAAGTATTATGTTAAGAATAATCCTGAGTTAAAAATACGATGAAAAATATTGTTAATATACGATGAAAAATATTTAAAGTATTAATATATTTAACGTAATTTACTAAAAATATTATAATTTGTTATTCAAATCAATGTTATATATATAAATTAGGATGACAAAGTTTGTTAATTTGATCATTAAAAAATTAATCTAGACAATCTTTCTCTAATAATAATTTATTAATTTTGACTATTGAAAAATCTCTTAGGCATGAGGTAATAAACAACGGTAATCATAATTTTTTAATTTTGTTGGTGGGTTTTAAATAATTGGTATTGAAAAAAGAAAATTGAGCGATCTTTTAGAAACGGCGTCATATTTAATTATTTATAAATTTGAATTTTGGTGGATTTGAGTTTTGAATAATTTGTCTATTGAAAAAAAATTCATAATGAAACGTTTTAAAGATTGAGGTGGTATCCGGTCTTTATAATTCTTTAGTTACGTCGGTTGAGTTTTTAAATAATTTTGGTATTGAAACGTCTTTTAGAGATGGATGTAAATTTAGTATTTATAAATTTTAAATTTTGATTGTTGACTTTTAAATAATTTTAACTATTTAAAAAAGAAAATCAATTAACCTTTTAGAGATATGGAGGTACTATGATGTTTTCATAATTTTTAAGTTTTGTTAGTTTTGACTATTGAAAAAAAAGTTGAGCGACTCTTTTAGAGATGAATTTTGTATGTAGTATATATTCATAATTTAGTGGTTAAATTATTAATTATTTTGACTATTGAAAAGAAAATCGAACAACTTTTTTAAAGATGGAGGTTGTATATAATATTCATACTTTTGAAATATAGGGGTCATTAATTTACTTAGATGATCTTAATTGTGTCTTAATAGATAGTAATATATTAGGCATTGAATATATACAAATGTCTTAGATAGTCTTAATTGTGTTACTACTATTCTTATATGAAATAGAAAATTTGTATATGGAAAAAACTTCGTATCGTGATTTAAATGCGTGTATCTTAACTTTAAACGATTTCATAAAAAATATATAATCAATTGCGTCAAAAGAATATTGGAGTCAGAACATGGGGTTAACTAATAGAAATTCAAAACTTGTGAAGTTGTGTGAGGTTAATAATTTAAAAAGTACAATGTGAAACTATAATTCTTAGATAATATAAGGTAAACATATATGTATAATTTTTTCATCGTCGTATTAGTTTATTATTGTTATTGTTTTAAAATCATGTGATTCATTTTAGTTCAAAAGATGTGTTTACACTCTTAGAAAGAATCTCATTCGCATGTGATTGCCATTGGCAATTGAAAAGTACAAAGTTGACTTTTATTAATCGAGATAGTGATGATTTAATTTTTATGTCGATAGCACTCATAATTTTGCTTATTAGGATTATATTTTATTACTAATATACTTCCTCTCCAATCCCAAAAGATATAAATTTATTTTGATTGAGCATAATGACCAATAGTTATATTAAGCGATAGTAATAATATAGGCATGTGGGATCTTGTTAGATTCGTTTTAATATAATTTTCTGAAATATCAACTTTTATAATTTTCACGCGTAATAATTAGAGATATTTATGTTTAAACCGTTCTTGACTTCGTGAAAGTCAAAATGGGACAATTTTTTTTTTTTTTGGGATGGAAGCGTATATGAAAATAATAATTAGAATAGTAACTTGACTTGATGTATAATGATTTTTATTTGTGCAAAACTTAATGCTATTTTAAAATTATTATTATTAGATTTACTTTATAATAATTATATTTCTTCACATATTTCATCTTGTATCTTTTATAAAAATATTAATAAGAGTAATACTACTTTTAAAACTAGGGATAGGTTTGTTCATTTTTATTAAAAATTAAATAATACAGATAATATCAATTGGCTATATAAGTTTATTTCATATTATATTATGCTATATGTGTCTAATTTGAAAAAACTCTTTTGTTATAAATTTTGTACTTCAAACAATGATGTAGATACTCAATTAGTAATATACAACTGAATATATATTACAAGTTTATATTAACAATTTTGCTTAGATATCACATTGAAAATGTTCTTTATTTTACCCATATACTAAATATTAAGAGAGAAATAACAACAAGACAAAATAAATTAAAATAATAAGAAAAAATTATTCAAATAAAAACTATCAAGAGCATCATGTATTAAAATACGGTTATAATAGGCTAAAAAGCTGAAAATTCATTTAGAATATAATTGAAGACTAATACTTTGACAAATATAAAATCATTATGAAGAAATTAAACTCTTGCATTTATCTTTGAGCAGTTCTATTCATTAGATGAAATAGAATAATGACATGATTTCATATTATTTTCTTTTAACTATGCATAATAGTTTTTAATTTAGGCAATAAAATTGTTAGAGAATATATCAAAGGATTAACATTGATTTGCTTAATATTCTTTTAGTTCAGACAAATTATTAATTTGAAACCAATATGAGTGAATAACTATATATAATAAAAAATTAGAATGATACGCTAAGGAAAAAACTCATATACCGATCAACAAAGAATAAAAATAGTAAACAACAAAACCAAGTAATGATCAAATAAAGATGATGATGTATTGAAGATATCAACTTTAATTAACAAATAAAAAGACAAAAGATGGAAAAATTTTGACGATTTAAGTATGACAATTGAATTTTTAGATAATAAAGTTTAAAATATATAGAGTATATTTTCAGATGTTACGATTTCATAGTTTTAGGAATTTGCGGCGAAGCTCATACAAATCTTTTTATAATATTGCATTATGTGTTAAATAACTTCATACGATCTCATGTCATGATCACAATCTTATGGATGGACGAAAGAGCATGAAGAAGAAATTGTAGTCGATGCTTTTGCAGTGACCTCTTTTTCAAATATATAAAAATATATTTATTCGATAATTTTATTTTTCAACTATAATTTTATATTACATATAATTATAATAATGAAATGTGTAACAAAGTTATCGTTCTTGTGTTACGTTTATAATTATATGATAAATCGCGTAATAAAATTAAATATGCGTCTTATTCTTAGTTATTATCAAAAGTATAAAACCTACACACTAATGATCTTTCGAGGTTTACATTTTGGATATCATAGAAAATATTTAGTAGTACACATTAATTTGTAGATTTTTTGTTTATTTTTTAGATTTTTGGAATATTTAGTAGTACACATTAAATGAATAACAATGTCTGAGATGTTTGATCTGATTAGGAAAAGATTAACCTTTCAGCCTTATATATATATATATAACACATATATAATCCTAAGCATCAATAATGATATATTCCCCATTAACAACTGGATTATATTTCTTCCTCATTAGAATCGTCAATTTATATATAAAAAGAACAAGCGAATCCTAAACAATAAATTAATTATCATACCTTTGGCGCTATGTATCTGCAATTATCTTGTTTAATTGAATTGGGCAAAAGGTAAGAATAATTGTGTTTAGGCTATGGCTTAATTGATTAATTATGTTTCAAGGTGTGGTTGATTAATTATATTTTAAAGTGGGAACCGATTAGTCATAAAAACAGCTTAGGACGTTAGGGACAATTTAATAATTTCATGTCTCAATTTCCCCAATTTTTTGTAAAAAAATTGAAAATATACAATTTAATCTAAAATGAATTGAAGAACCTAACCTTAACCCCAAATTCCAATTCAATTTGTGTGACCTAATTCACTCAAATCAGATCTAAATATTCCCAAATTGAAAATTGAGGCACAGATCTGTGAATAATGGAGGCAAAGGGGTAGTTAACACTGCCATGACTACAAATTAACCGCAATCGGTTCAATTCAGCCACAATGCCTCTTCTCAGAGAGAATTGAAACATCATCACAGCCTCTTGTTTCTATTTTCATGTCCCAAAAAGGTTGTCCAGTAATGATTAAAATAAATAGAAACGGAGGAAGTATATATATATAGAGATAGATGGTGAATAACTGAGTCCACTAAAGGGCTGTTGGTTTGTTTGGAATTGAAAAAATCTTAGGCTTGAAGATGGGCAACCACCCTTTAAGAAAATCTCGTGTCTTCCTTTAGCCTAATTTTTGTGTCTGAAATTGTTGATTTCTAATTCGTTGTTTGTTGTGAATTGTGATAGTGGTTGCAGTATTGATGGGCCGTTCCTGAGCTGTTATACACACACGAATAGTGTTGGGTTTAGGTATGAAATGGTAATTTTGCTTTTTTATTTGCGAGTGTAGTAGTTAGGAAGTTTCGTTAAGGGTAAAATTGTCGTTTCTTAAAAAAGATTCTTGATACGGTGTGTGTAGCATTGTTGCTCGCCCGTTCCGATGTAAATATTCATTTATGTATTATTAAGCTAGCCTAGGATCAAATATCTGCATAAAATAGTGTTTTTTCTTTGAAATGAGCTATTTTCTGCTGAGTATAATTTACGTAACTCTTACCTTCTGAATAGGAGGCAAAATAGTCGTTTCGTCACAGCAAATACTGTTTTGACAGTTCAACATAGCCTCATAGTCTAGAGTCTCAAGTGTGTTTTAAACAATAATTTCAGCTTGTAATGCACCCTCCTTTAAGCTGGTATGTAATTTAGAGTGAACATCATGTTTCATGTATATTTGCCCCTCCTTAACGTTCGCTTCTTGAATCAGCTTTTGAAACGTAATTGATCATTGGAACCATACTCCAAAATATCATTTGAAATATAATTGTCAATTGAGACCATGCACGGCAATATGACACGTCACGACTGCGTGATTAAATCACTAAACTAATACTCACTCCGTTATTAGATTGTCCATTTTTGATTTTTTAATAATTGAATTTTAATCATAAATATTTTTTGTTTTGTGTTTTATAATATTTTTGTAGAAAAATATATCGATAAAAATACATTTCAAATTTTTTACGGTGATATACTTTCATCAAATATTATACACAATACAAACAAAAAATTATGGTAGTTATTATTAAAAGTTTAAAAATTAAAGTAAACAATCTTTAGAATGGAAGGAGAACTAAGTATTTGATGTGAAATTAATTAAAAATGTAGTCAATTTGTAGTGTAATTAATATTAGAGTTAAATATTTGTGGAGTATTTGTTATTTTGTTAGTTGTTGATGTATGGATCAGAATAAATAATTACGTCTAAATTATAATATCATCAAATACACCCTCCACTCCTAATGGATATATTAGTCACAATTCTTTTTAGAAAATAAATAAATATATATTCACATTTCAATTCTTTCTGTAGGTTTCATAAAAAAAATCCTAATAAAAAAGGAAGGAGGGAATATTCTATTTTTAAGTCAGTGCCGTCGTGATGGAGTGCAGTTGCAGTCTTTATTAAAATGTATAAATTTGTTCTTTTAATATACAAGATCTTTCTTCTTGAAATATGTCATTGATTATCATTTAGATACATATCTTTTGCGATGAAGTATGGCAGTGAGTATCACTGAATCTGAGTATGCTAAATGCTTGAAATATGTAGTGAGTATTAACTTTAAGATCATCATACTCTGCTTGAAATATGTCAAGGTATCCTTAAAGATCGATACTTCTCCATGAATCTTCAAACTTTAGAATACAATAACATGATATATATATATGCTTTTTACGGTTTGACCTTTGACTAAAACTTAAACTAATTAAACAAACCTTTAAAAATTTAGCATTGGGGCAAGTTTCCTATTCACAACTTACCAAAATGATTCTAACCACCATTAGAATTGATTTATTTTTTTATTCTTAGAATTATGAGAGTTTATTCTTATAATTTTTGGTGAGGTTGTGAAAAGAGTCATTAAATTCAAGCGGCATATGAGATACTTATGCTGGAGTTTTAGTGTGAGAAAACATGGTTAAAAGATAGATTGAATAGGAGTTCTTGGTCACGTAACAATCTTCATGATATTATTGGTGATCTGTGTTGGATGTACCTTTCCACGTTGAGGGGAACTAGAAGTAAAATCCTTGTGTTTCATTTAATTTAAAAGTATTATTTTAACTACATTTGTTATATACGATTAGTGTTATACATCGATTTGGGAGATTGGAATAATGGCGAAATCACATTAATCGGGATAATTGCCAGTCCGGATCCAAGTATTGTGGGATTTAGTTCAACATGTAGATTCTCTTTAAGCCACTCCCATAAATAAAGCAGCATTATTGTAATTTATATTGAGTTCATTCAATATATTATGATTACTCTAACATTTTCTACAATTTACCTAACAAATATAGGAGTGACCAATTTTTTTAAATATTAGGGATCCATGTGAACATGTCTCAGATCTTTCATGAAAATTTACTCCCTTTAGCTGACCTTGTAAATAAATTTACTCTTTTTTTTTAATAACGTTGTACCAGGTTGTCATTGTTTGGTTCTTGAATTGGAAAACTTTTGCAAATTGCATATTGGTTTGTAGCACATTAATATACTCCATGTTACATTTTGCTTCTCTGGGATTGAAGGAAGAGTGCAGAATGACATTATTAGAATATAAAATTGGTATCTTTATGAGAAAATATTAGTACCAATTTGTTTTTCTCTTCTATACAGAACATAGCTCCCTGGGGTGAATTTGGTATATAAAGTAAGCTTTTTATTGTTGTGGGATTTTCTTGATTTGGTTATCTCACGTGTGTGCAAATAATGTACAGGAAAGGTTCTGTTGAAGCTTCTATCTCTATAGAGAAGCTGTATAAATTATCATTCTGGCCAAGACTGCAGTGAAAAATCTTTGTTCTTTGAGATGGGCTAGTTTAAATTATCAGCAAGAAGACCTTGAGAGTTCCCTTCGTTTCAATCTTTGTTCATCTTCTTCTTCTTCTTCTTCTTCTTCAGCAAAGCAAGCTCTTTCATTGCTTTGGCGGTTGCCAATTGATTATGGCTAATAATTGCATATGCATGATGATGACAACGACGATGATGATAATGTGGTAGTTGATAGAAATGAAGATACAATCTTGTTGGAATCTGCTTGAAGCTTGAGTTTTCTTAGAGATGTGAGAAACAGAAGAAATATTGTTGCCCATAGGAGAGGAAGGAATATTTTCAAAAATATATAAGATCTTGGAAATATTTGAACTTATTACTTTCCGAAGAAAACTCTGTGATACAAAATGGGGAATGCTAATTGCTCATGCAAGTATTCCACTGTGACTGTGAGAGAGAAGGTAAAGTCATTCTGCTCCAGTAGTCTTTGTTTTGATTTTCTGTATTACCACTGCTATTTATGCTGCTTTATACTCCGTAATACTTAATGGTCAATCAGAAAACAACATGCATATTATCCGACTCAATTTAAAATTAGGTGAAAGCCTCTTCAGGATATTGGGGCATGTTGTGATGTTGATATTGATAACTTGCTGACACAGTTCTTTAATTTGTTTGGGCAGAGATCTAAGAGAACTTTAAAAAATACTAGTCGTGCCAAAAGCCAGGAGAATTTGCAAGTTCAGATTGAGCATCCCATCAATGATGACTTGAAACCAACTTCTTTTAGTACTCCAATAATACCCTTTGATGCTATTCAAAGGAGAAAAGTGAAGTTGATGACTCTTAAGAGCCCTGTTGGTGGTGTGCAGGCCAATCAAGGGGAAGATGAGTACGACGATGAGAGCATGTGGACGAAAAGGGATAACTCTGATTTTGATATTCAAGCATATTCTGAGAACTTGATCGAGATCAAGGAAAACGTTTATGATACGTTTCGCTCTGATGTGAATACTCAGTATGAAGTGAGAACATATAAAGATGCTGCAACTGAGGATGAGGTTATCAACAAAACCAGAAGTGGACACATGAGTGACCCTGGCCTTGACAAGGCTGATCAGTTTTCTGCAGTTCCACAGCTGAAGCAGTCTTCTGATCCAATGGCGATGGGCATGGTTGAGGTTTCTGGCAACTTGCCTTGTTCAAACTCCATTGAAGAAATGCAGAAACTTACTCAAAAGATGAATGATGAAATCCTTTCAGACAACGACGGAAGTCCACTATCCGTGATGACTCATTTTTCGGCTGATAAGGTGATGATAAAGAAAAATTCTTCGAGCCAGATTCTGCATTCCAGGAATCGAAAATTATGGTGGAGGTTAATCCACTGGAGCCATAGGAACCTTCATGGTGCTGGGGCAATGCAACCAACACTTACCTCAAACCAACAGGGAGACTACTCTTCTGAAACCCTTGACGCCAAAAAAAGGGTGGAATCAAGAAAGTCATCAGGATCATTCACAAAGAAGTCGATGAAAGGCAGTTACAATAACAATGATGATAACCATAGCTGGGGTGGCTTTCAAGGCAATGCCGGTTTTTTGCCTCAGAATCAGTGGGTTGCTTTTCCTGCAGAATCATCCACCACATCCAGAGTCGATCAATGGGTCAGGGAACTTCCAGTTCAACAACCTCAACTGAACAACGATGGCAGTTACCACATTAAAGATGGCACAGCCATCCCACCACCAGATGTTGCACATCCAAAAATGATTATCCCGGAGGAGATTGTTCGTGCAAACAGTGTCATACGGTCCTTGAACTCTTCAACTACAATAGCTCATATGGCTGGCATTGGATCAAAAGTAATCACCTCTATTTCATGCTACTCCAGTCTCCGATCAGTGAACTTATCAGGCAATTTTATAGGTATGCATTAAGCAAGAGACAGTGTACATTTGTCTAATTCCAGCGCTATATATATTCCAAAATTCAGATAATAATGCTTCACTTCTTTCAAATGCAGTTCATATTACTTCTGGATCTCTTCCAAAGGGTCTTCACGTACTAGATTTATCAAGAAACAAGATTATCACAATTGAAGGCTCAGAGAGTGCTTTCACCTTGAGTACTCAATCTCAGTTACAACCGTATTTCTCGGATTGGACAAGGTAAATCAAAATTTCCATAATATGGACAACAAATTGCTAGGAACTGTACTAGTTAGCTGCTCCTGATCTGTTATTTGACAATGTTCTAATCAGGCTTATCAAACTGCATACTAATAAAGGAGCTGTATCTTGCTGGAAACAAGATAAGTGAAGTTGAGGGACTGCATAGGCTTCTGAAGCTGACAATTTTGGACCTGAGCTTCAACAAGATCATAACAACAAAGCACTCTGTCAGCACAAGTAGTGAAGCTACCACTCTTTGTTAGCTCTAAATCTTCTAGAGCAATCCCATTCCAGAGCACTATCAGCGATGATCAGTTCTGAAAGACTATATGCAGTCTTCTGCCAAAGCACCTACCTTAGCCGACAGCCATCAGTTCTGAAATGCAGAGATGTTCATGCAAACCTCCTGAAGGCTACGATGGGGGATGGTGGCAGAAGCAAGCGCAAGAACCCTGTGAAAAGACTGAACCATGTCAGTTCATCATCTTCCATCGCCAATAGCAGCAAGATTCGTTCAGTCCACAAAAGTAAGTACAGTTCGAAGAGGCAAAGACCCCATCATTCTGCACTAAAGAAGTGACCTTTACAGCCATCTACATCCAATTGAATAATCCCAATCATAGTTAGATATCCTGCCCTGAACCAGGCGAGGCATTTACTTACTGATTGAAATGTTATTGACAGTTTAATGTATAAGCCTAGGTTGATCTAGCTTTCACATTTCATTTTGAATTCCTCTATTATAATCTTCAAGTTTTTAGCTGGTTCTAAACTCTGTTTTCAGTTGAGTAACACCTAAATGGCTAACAATTGATTTGTATATAAAGATCACGTAACGGAAAATCTGTAACTAGAAAAAAAACAGAGAACTCTCTCGAGGGACTAATCCTCGTGATAAAATCTAGTGGTAGGCATGCAGGAAATATATAGCAAACAAATGAACATTGAAGATTATTCCATAGACTCTGCATGTTGGAAGTCAAACTATAAGTATGTTTCGTTATAGCAGAATTTTTATATCAGTTCTGACTTCTGTATCAAATAATCTCAAAATATAACAAAGCAAATGCTGAAAGGGAGCTCACCAATTCATTCTAATTCAAATTCATCACCAGGCTCGGACTTCTTCATATCCGCATACTTATACAACTTCTCATTAAACAATACCAGCGGATCCTTGTGAATTAAACTCCCATCCTCGCCATATGCATCCTTCAAAAACACACACCAGTTCATTTCAGTTCCCGCCAAATAAAACGTCCTAGGTTGCTTCTGAAGCATCTGATAAGTATGCCTAGTAAGACTAAACTCCTCCTTAAACTCGACAATATTATGAATATACGCTCTCTTCTCCAATGTCAAGCTCAAGAACTCATGAATCAAACCAACCCTATACTTCTCGGCCTCCAACGTCCACAAATCCAACCCACTCCCATCCGAATAAGGAGACACCAAAGGCAACGTATTCAACATTGTCAACTTCCTCTCCTCCTCGACATCCAAATCCAACGCCTTCCCATGCTTCAACGGCCACTTAAACGCTCGCTTAACCTTTTCCTCATCATTCAAAAACTCCCTCTCTAAAGCACTCACCGCCAACAACGGATCCCATTTCACAAGCTCAATCACCCTCTTCCCATCCTCCTCGACAACGACCCGAAAATACTCCGGATAATCCCTAATCCTATCTCTAAAATCCTCCCCAATCCCAAACAAGATCCTATTATGATAAATCTTACTTAAGGGGACCCTTTTATTAACACTCATCATTAACAACTTCCTAACAACATTAACCCTATCAGCCTCCATTTGATAAAAAACCCTTTTTTCTTCTTCCAATAATTTTTCCATTAAAGGGGTAAACCCAATCCATATTTTATCATTATCATGACGATAAGACTCAAATAATAAAGTATGATTATTAATAAATTTAGTAACTTTTCTGCCACGTGGAAAGCCGAGTTGTTGATGGAGCTTACCGGCATCATCGAGTGGGAGGATTTGGTGGGGTTGTTTGGACAAGAAATGTTTGGTTTTGATAAGGAAACGGAAATGAGAATCTTTGTTGAGGATTTGTTCGAAATGGGGGATGATGTTTGGTTGGGTTTGGACAAGTTTGGTTCGATGGGATTCAGGTTTCTTGCGTTTTTTCTTGAATTTTTTTGGGGTTTTTGTGATCAAGAATGAGGTGGAAGCTGGAATAACAAATGGAGAATTGGTGGTGGTGGGTTTGGATTTGGTAGCGGAGATTAATCTCAGGAGAAACATTGCGGCGGAGGTGGAGGTGGAGGTGGGGGGTGGAGGTGGAGGTGGGGGGTGGGGGTGGGGTGCGGTGGGGTAGCACACAATTGAGCTCGAGACTTTCCCTGTGAATGTGATTGAATTGGAATATAGGCCTTTTAGTTAGTCTAATTGGATCGGGTCGGAAGGCTTTGAAATTCCATTTATTTTAGCGTTAAGAAATAATTATTTTATTCACGAATATAATTTTACCTTAACTCTTATTTTATAAATAGGGGAGACCAAAATAATGTTCATGCAAAGGAAGTTGAGCGCATGTTTGGATTTAGTAGTCGGATCGAATCGAATACCGCACAATTGATTGGTGGGCGAGTCATACTTCTTGATTCCACTGGACTCTCTTGGCCCTTGCAGCGTTCCATTCAATATGTCTCCAGTTTGACTAGTTTTTATTATTACTAATTTACTCTGTAACATAATATATAATGGTGTTCAAACATATTATGGATACACATGATTAATTTTACAATTATATATAATATGGAGTATATTGTTGTCTTTACCTAGAGAATAATTGTGATTGAAATTAAGATTAGAAATTTGATTTGAACTACCGAATCGAAGCTATTAAATTAGAATCATATTGAGACTTTAGTTGATTGGCCTTGGTAAAAAGGCATGTGTTAGGGAGTGTCTTGGCGGATCGGTTCGGATGGGTTTTCTTTTGGCCCAGAGCCAGAATATATTTCGCCGGTTCTCTCGAAGGCAGACCTCATCGGTTGAGTTTCGGTTAAGTTCGAGTTTTGAGACAATTTTTAGCTTATCTTTGAACTCAAAATTAAGTCATAAGACAAGATCTAATTCGTATAATTTGATAAACTCGCTTTTTAAGATTAAATTATCAATGGCATACATTGAATAAATGTTAGTCAAAATTGTCCTTTATTTTATATACAAATATGATGATCGACTAATTATTAGCCGTATCTTTTCATTTTATTAAAGGCATAATAGAGAAAATATATACATATTTAAAAAGCCCGACCTTATAAATGTCGGGACATATAAAAATATATAAATAAGACGTGAGAGCTAACTTATATCCATATTATTAGTTTTAGAAAAGATTTATATATAACATTAAATTTATCTGCGATATTGAGCAAAATTAAATCACAAAATTTTCTTCTTAAAATATAATACACATACTCTGAAAAGGATAATAATGAAAATTGATAATCTCTGAAAAATTTAAAGAAATTGGATTCGTTTCGGTTAGGTTTGGTTATTCGAAGGACAGACTAAATTAGTTAAACCTGCTCCCGGCCAGCAGAGCACAAATCGGACCGTTTCGATCGGTTCAAAAAATTTGTTGGAGTTGAAAAAAACCCTGTTGGGTTTTGTGTAGAGAATATAAGTGTGGATGCTACTAATTCCAATGTGTGTGAAATAATAATTTCTTCATTATTGATATTAAGTATTTATATTAAGGGTTAAATAGTCAATAGACATAATTTTTTTGGTATAATAGATATTCTATTTGGTGCGAAAAGTAAAATTCTTATCATATGAGATATAAGAAATGATTTGTTGCGGTTTCCATCCTTAAAAGTCCAAAGATTACTCAAAACCCAAAATAGTATACAATAAAAGTATAATTAGTTTATGAAACATGTATACACAACACAAGAATTTAAATCAATAATACCATACATCGAATTTCTTATGGAATGTTGAATAATAAAATTTCAATTCTAAAATATTATAACTATAAATTTATTGAATCTATCTACAACTAAACGTATTCCAAAAATACTCGAAAATTTAAACGTCAAATTAATTTGAATAGAATGAAACAATTATAAAATGCAAAGAATAATGTTAGATATAGAATTGCATAATTATTCTCCCTTCTCTCTCTCTCTCTCTCTCTCTCTCTCTCTCTCTCTCCAGGTTGTTTCTCTCTCTTCCATATAGGTTATTTCTTCGGAATACGCCCCGCTTTTGCTTCCTCTACTTGGATCCATACTTAAATAATCACCATTTTAATCAATTCAGGTATTTATATAAAAATAATCTATTTATTTTATTTATACTGATTTTGATTTTTAATTTAATTTGATTTATTTTTTTAAATCTAATTAGCAATTATTTGATTTGTTTATGTATTATTGATGCGTTTTGTTTTATTTAGTTTCCTTATTGTGAGTTTGTTTGATTGTTTTAATGTGAGTTTGATTTGTTAGTTGGTTTAAAGAGGATTTA
The DNA here is from genome assembly GCA_019722365.1 of Lithospermum erythrorhizon. Classification (NCBI taxonomy): domain Eukaryota; kingdom Viridiplantae; phylum Streptophyta; class Magnoliopsida; order Boraginales; family Boraginaceae; genus Lithospermum; species Lithospermum erythrorhizon. The sequence continues at coordinate 363,418 of JADFUC010002150.1, read as the reverse complement.
TGTTAGATCGGATGGATTTAGGATTTTTATGTGTAATGATAATTAATGATCGAGTTTGAGCAAATGATGGTAGTGATTGATGCTCTCTAGTCTCTTCTCACCAGGTTCAACTTTACATCAATCCATGTCAAATGTTATGCAGATAAATACTTACTTTAGAGTCTAAAGAGGATGGATTTTGACTAGCCAACTTTTCCTTAAACTTTCTGAAAGTACCTGCCCAAATAGGAAAACAATATAGTGCACAGTCTGAAGCCTTACAATTGCACATTACAGTATTTTACTATGCCTGATTGATGCAAATGAGAAGCACATGTTAAAGGAAGATGATAAGCAAAAGTTGGCAGTATCTTTACCATCACGTTTAGCAAAGGCTTCATCAGAAATAAATGTTTGTCCACCAATGAGGGTGTCCTCAGCAGGCCTGCCTGATGTTCACAGATGGATCAAGGTCGATAACTACACCAAAAAGTAAAATGTGGTGAGGTTTGATAAGTACTATAGGATTCTTTATTGTATCCATGAAGAATAAAAGCCAAAGGGCCTTAAATCTTGACTAAGATCTGCCAGTTTAGCATTGTCACAAATAACAAAATTAACTCCGTGGAATAAACGGAGAAGCAGACATCAGAAGTGAAGGCTTGTGAATTGTGATCCTTCATCACTCTTGGATTACCTTCCTCAACTGACCTACTCTTTAAGCATGTAGCAGTCACATGCACTTAACTAGTTTACTTTGTACAAGATATCACAGATAAGATCGACAATTTTTTAATTCTTTCGATTCTATAGGTCTTGACGAATTTGATAATGCAAGTGGAATTTTTTGGTGTATAATTTGATGTATACAATGAATGGAATAAAAGAAGTTGTGAAAAATCGATTGATTGAACAATGAACATAAAATCTGGTTGAGGGTCTTGAGGCAGATTGCCCCTCACATTTCTGGAAATGAAAGCTTTCTGCATCCACTTAAATCTCTGTAGAAAAGGCTGAATTTGGGGATTACCAAGAGGGGACCCAGTGCCAAATAAACTCCTCATTCTGCAAAAATACCATACTCAACAATCATTACCATTTGGATTGCAATAATAATAAAAATGTAACCTTCTAACACTATTGATGATCTGGTCCGGTTTCAGTGATGGGTCAGATCACAAATCTTTCAAGTTAAGCTTAGTGGTCCAAATGCGAGCTCACGCAAATGCGAGCTCATAAAACAAGGACAGGACTCCGGCCGAAAACACTCCGGCTTGATTAATTGGTTTTTTTGAAAAGAGAGTTTGGAGTATAGAAGTAAAACTGCGATTTGGCGCCGAGTTTCTGTTTTATAGTCTCTGACTCTTCTTCCTTGCAAAAACTGGACAAGCTCAACCCATTAACACGAGATTTGCGTATAATTTCCATTTCGTGTGATTAAAGTGTCAGTTTTTCTCATTCATTTCGGATACGTCTTTGTTGGTCCGGTGCAATATCCTTAGTTTATTAATGGAATTATCAACTATTGAGTATTGAGAAGTTTGCTTCTGAATTTAACTTCCTTAATACTTATACTTAAAACTGGGGGACGAAGTCGTAATTTCACTCCAAAGAAAAACCAGAACTGAGATCCTTTGAGTTTTATATGTAAGTCCTCAAAGTTAATACATTTACATGACTTGCCCTCAAATAATAATAAAAATAATATCCTCCATTCCTAAAATCATCAGCAGGTTAGTCGTTCTTCCAATTTTAGTCGATGAATTGATAAAAAGGAACCATCTTTATGGATTCAATTTTAGTCGAATTGAATATAATTTTGGTTATATTGATTGCATAATTGAGTTTAATGGCAGGAACAAGTTTAATGTCTTCAAGCTTCCAGATTGAAGGAGATGAGTCGGTTCTTGTACGAGTCACCCATTCTAACATGAAGTCATTTTCGGCTGATGTTCGTGTGTCTCTCCAGGTATCACAACAAATCTGATTTCTTTATGTTAGTGTGACTAATTACATATGCATAATATAATGTCCCTCTATTGCTAGATGACTGTAGAGGCTGTAAAAGATAAGTTGTGGAAGAAATGTGGTACTTGTGTCGACTCTATGAGGCTGGAGCTATATGATGACACCGATGCTAAACTTGCAGATCTTAGTCAAGATTTAAGGCCCTTTGGTTTTTATTCCCCACATGACGGGCAAGTTCACTTCATGGATACAATAAAGAATCCTATAGTACTTATCAAACCTCACCACATTTTACTTTTTGGTGTAGTTATCGACTGCATGTTATCGACCTTGATCCATCCTCCGTAACATCAGGCGGTTGGCTGGAGGACACCTCATTGGTGGACAAATACACTATTTCTGATGAAGCCTTTGCTAAACGTGATGGTAAAGATACTGCCAACTTTTGCTTATCATCTTCCTTTAACATGTGCTTCTCATTTGCATCAATCACGCATAGTAAAATACTGTAATGTGCAATTGTAAGGCTTCAGACTGTGCACTATTCTTTCCTATTTGGATAGTGCTTTCAGAGAAAGTTTAAGGAAAAGTGGGCTAGTCAAAATCCATCTTCTTTAGACTCTAAAGTAAGTATTTATCTGCATAACATTTGACATGGTTTATGATGTTAACTTAGATAAGTAACAATTGTCTTTGAGTCTTGCTTACTGGTCAGCTCATTTATATTTTATTTAGTACTTTTTACTCTTTTAACAAGTGATTCCTGTTGAACTGTTCTGATCTCCTATCATTAGAAGCAGATTTCAGAGGACTGCATGAAAGATCTGTGTGCAAATGTCAAGGTTGGTTGACCCAAACTCTTTGAACTTTTGCCTATTCATTCCCTATGATAATAATATAATTCCCTTCATTTTATTCTATTCTGGAGAATAATTAGGTAGGGGATAGATGTCAAGTTGAACCTGGTGAGAAGAGAGGCATCATTAAATTTGTTGGTCAGGCTGAAACACTTTCTCCCGGATTCTGGGTTGGAGTTCAGTATGATGAACCTTTGGGGAAACATGATGGCACGTAAGTGATTTCTTATGATGAATGTTGCGTGTAACACACGGATCGTTTCACATTGCATCGTGATGGATATTTTCGTGATATATGCTTGTAGTGTGAAAGGAAAGCGTTACTTTGAGTGTCCTCCACTTCATGGTGCCATGGTCAGACCTGATAAAGTTAAGGTTCGTGTGACAAACTTGTATATAGATTGCATATACATTTGCTGTTGAAACAAATATTTTATTTTCACTGAAGTTCCTAACAGAAAGTGATGAAGCATCGATAATCATGAGAGTGTTGCTGGGAATTAGAGCTAGCATGATTTTTGTCAAAAGAGCTAGTATAGTCCTATTTTGTAACTTCTCTTGCTTCTCGAAATTTCAGGTTGGTGACTACCCAGAGAGAGATCCTTTTGAAGAAGAGGAGATATGAGTCCAAGAACCTACTTTTCCTGTGGGCAGTCGCCTATTTTCCTCGCGAGACATTCCTCTTGTTTTTGGCTTTGGGATTTCCTCTTTTTTTCTAACTTTGGGGTGTCCCCTCTCACTAGCTTCCATTATCTTGAGTTTTCATCATATATTTGAATGAAGTATGAACCTCTTGCTGAAACACATGTAGAAAACTCGGAATGTAGTAATCTTCTGTGACCTATTCAGAGGTGATTAGAAGATTGCCACCATATATTTCACCAACAGATGCCTGTAAAATTGTAAGTATTATGCAAGGAAACTAAAGCGAGGATGCTGGAAGGCGTTGACAACTAAATTCCAGAAGAACCAGTATCAGAGACAAAGAACTTTTATATAGTGATATACTGGAAAAGATAGTCATGCATGTATGAATTATTATACAAGAACACATATAAAACAGCACTAGTTGTACAAAGGTTGAACATATTATGTGACAATTGATCCACAAATAAAAGCCAGGAAAAGAAAAGTTACACCAACCTGTAGATGCGGGACAAAATTGTCGTATATTTGGGAGAAAAAACTTGACCTTGAAGATAACCTGTTGCCATAACGAAGGTTCTGATTCGGTAGCTTTTAGATAGCAACAAATGAATTATTCGGTATGAAACATACCTCATTAAAATTCAGTGCATACATATATCTCTTCAATATCGGTTTCCATTTTTCCGTTAGCATACTGCACTAATAATTCACAGAAGCTGCTGGCATCAGAATCCCATGAATCAGTAATCTCCTTCAAAGCAAAACAACTGTCAGACAGAGCCAGCTGCAACATACGAGACAATTGACCATCCGATCCCGCTTTAAAATATAATTCTGCAAACATGTTTAAAATCGAGCAGTTGCTTGCTTTGAACTTGTCAATCCCCATAGATTGTCAACTGGACTCAGTAACCACTCGAGAGTCATCTACTACTTCAGCCTCTGGAATCCTGTGGGCAGGTAGAAGATCAATACGTCTACTGAGACCATAACGAAAGACTTGAAACCAACGCCAAGAATTCATTGCATAGATAATCTAGAGTTGCAGACTTATGGGGTTGGTAGTCCTGAGGTTAGAATTTGAAGGGCTCCCTACCCTTAAAGTTGTATTTGAGGCCACATGAGTCAATTTAATATAGTCATGAGAAAGAGACAACATGGTTTTAAGATGGTTTCAGGAGTTTGTCTCAATTCGTCCACCTACTCAACTCAATAATGATGCTCAAAAACACAAAAATGAGAGGGCTATCAGTATTTTCATTCTCTTTAACACTCGAACAAGTTATAAATGTTGGAATATATATGGCAGTTTGAGGCTTATGTATGTTATCATAATTATATACTACTTCTTTTCTATAAAATCATGGAAACTACTGTGTCTCTCATTTCATACGTTTGATCAAATTGATAATCCAAAACTAAACTATTACAAGCTGTATAAGATGCCCTTACAATCTTACATATTGAGTATAGTAAGCACCACCACAGTCGTTTATAGCTCATTGAGAGATCATAAATAACAAAAAATTTACTCCATGAATAAACGGAAGCAGACATCAGAAAGTGAGCTTGTGGTGTGATCCTTCATCACTCTTGGATTACCTTCCTCAACTGACCTACTCTTTAAGCATGTAGCAGTCACATGCACTTAACTAGTTTACTTTGTACAAGATATACGAATGGAGTCGACAATTTTTAATTCTTTCGATTCTATAGGTCTTGGCGAATTTGATAATGCAAGTGGAATTTTTTGGTGTATAATTTGATCATGCATACAATGATGAATGGAATAAAGAAGTTGTGAAAAATCGATTGATTGAACAATGAACATAAAAATCTGGTAGAGGTCTTGGAGGCAGATTGCTCCCCTCACATTTCACAGAGTAAGAAGCTTTCTGCATCACTTAACAATCTCTGGCAGGCCAATCAAGGGGAAGATGAGTACGACGATGAGCATGTGGGCCGAAAAGGGATAACTCTAGTTTGATATTCAAGCATATTCTGAACTTGATCGAGATCAGAAGCGTTATGATACGTTCGCTCTGATGTGAATACTCAGTATGAAGTGAGAACATATAAAGATGCTGCAACTGAGGATGAGGTTATCAACAAAACCAGAAGTGGTCACATGAGTGACCCTGGCCTTGACAAGGCTGATCAGTTTTCTGCTGTTCCACAGCTGAAGCTTCTGATCCAATGGTGATGGGCATGGTTGAGGTTTCTGGCAGCTTGCCTTGTTCAAACTCCATTGAAGAAATGCAGAAACTTACTCAAAAGATGAATGATGAAATCCTTTCAGACAACAAAGTCACTATCGTGACTCATTTTTTCGGCTGATAAGGTGATGATAAAGAAAAATTCTTCGAGCCAGATTCTGCATTCCAGGAATCGAAAATTATGGTGGAGGTTAATCCACTGGAGCCATGGGAACCTTCATGGTGCTGGGGCAATGCAACCAACAGTTACCTCAAACCAGCAGGGAGACTACTCTTCTGACACCCTTGACGCCAAAAAAAGGGTGGAATCAAGAAAGTCATCAGGATCATTCACAAAGAAGTCGATGAAAGGCAGTTACAATAACAATGATGATAACCATAGCTGGGGTGGCTTTCAAGGCAATGCCGGTTTTTTGCCTCAGAATCAGTGGGTTGCTTTTCCTGCAGAATCATCCACCGCATCCAGAGTTGATCAATGGGTCAGGGAACTTCCAGTTCAACAACCTCAACTGAACAACGATGGCAGTTACCACATTAAAGATGGTACAGCCATCCCACCACCAGATGTTGCACATCCAAAAATGATTATCCCGGAGGAGATTGTTCGTGCAAACAGTGTCATACGGTCCTTGAACTCTTCAACTACAATAGCTCATATGGCTGGCATTGGATCAAAAGTAATCACCTCTATTTCATGCTACTCCAGTCTCCGATCAGTGAACTTATCAGGCAATTTTATAGGTATGCATTAAGCAAGAGAGTGTACATTTGTCTAATTCCAGCGCTATATATATTCCAAAATTCAGATAATAATGCTTCACTTCTTTCAAACGCAGTTCATATTACTCCTGGATCTCTTCCAAAGGGTCTTCACGTACTAGATTTATCAAGAAACAAGATTATCACAATTGAAGGGCTCAGAGAATTAACTCACCTTCGAGTACTCAATCTCAGTTACAACCGTATTTCTCGGATTGGACAAGGTAAATCAAAATTTCCATAATATGGACAACAAATTGCTAGGAACTGTACTAGTTAGCTGCTCCTGATCTGTTATTTGACAATGTTCTAATCAGGCTTATCAAACTGCATACTAATAAAGGAGCTGTATCTTGCTGGAAACAAGATAAGTGAAGTTGAGGGACTGCATAGGCTTCTGAAGCTGACAATTTTGGACCTGAGCTTCAACAAGATCATAACAACAAAAGCACTCGGTCAACTCGTGGCAAACTACCACTCTTTGTTAGCTCTAAATCTTCTAGGCAATCCCATTCAGAGCACTATCAGCGATGATCAGTTGCGGAAGACTATATGCAGTCTTCTGCCAAAGCTTGCCTACCTTAGCCGACAGCCCATCAGTTCACAGAAGGCACGAGAAGTTCATACAGAAGCCATCCTGAAGGCTACGATGGGGGATGGTGGCAGAAGCAAGCGCAAGAACCCTGTGAAAAGACTGAACCATGTCAGTTCATCATCTTCCATTGCCAATAGCAGCAAGATTGTTCAGTCCACAAAAGTTAATACAGTTCGAAAAGGCAAAGACCCCATCATTCTGCACTAAAGAAGTGACCTTTACAGCCATCTACATCCAATTGAATAATCCCAATCATAGTTAGATATCCTGCCCTGAACCAGGCGGGAAACATTTTACTTCTTTGATTGAAATGTTATTGACAGTTTGTGTATAAGCTAGGTTGATCTAGCTTTCACATTTCATTTTGAATTCCTCTATTATAATCTTCAAGTTTTTAGCTGGTTCTAAACTCTGTTTTCAGTTGCAATTACACCCTAATAGCTAACAATTGAGATTGTATATAAAAGATGCACCGTAACGGAAAATCTGTAACTAGAAAAAAAACAGAGAACTCTCTCGAGGGACTAATCCTCGTGATAAAATCTAGAGGTAGGCATGCAGGAAATATATAGCAAACAAATGAACATTGAAGATTATTCCATAGACTCTGCATCTTGGAAGTCAAAACTATAAGTATGTTTGATTATGGCAAATTTTATATCAGTTCTGACTTCTGTATCAAATAATCTCGAAATATAACAAAGCAAATGCTGAAAGGGAGCTCACCAATTCATTCTAATTCAAATTCATCACCAGGCTCGGACTTCTTCATATCCGCATACTTATACAACTTCTCATTAAACAATACCGCGGATCTGTAGATTAAACTCCATCCCTATGCCATCCTTAAAAACACACACAGTTCATTTCAGTTCCATGAAATAAAACGTCCTAGGTTGCTTCTGAAGCATCTGATAAGTATGCCTAGTAAGACTAAACTCCTCCTTAAACTCGACAATATTATGAATATACGCTCTCTTCTCCAATGTCAAGCTCAAGAACTCATGAATCAAACCAACCCTATACTTCTCGGCCTCCAACGTCCACAAATCCAACCCACTCCCATCCGAATAAGGAGACACCAAAGGCAACGTATTCAACATTGTCAACTTCCTCTCCTCCTCGACATCCAAATCAACGCCTTCTATGCTTCAACAGCCCATAAGCGGCTACGCTTAACCTTTTCTCATCATTCAAAACTCCTCTCTAAAAGCACTCGCCAACAACGGATCCCATTTCACAAGCTCAATCACCCTCTTCCCATCCTCTACCTCGACAACGACCCGAAAATACTCCGGATAATCCCTAATCCTATCTCTAAAATCCTCCCCAATCCCAAACAAGATCCTATTATGATAAATCTTACTTAAGGGGACCCTTTTATTAACACTCATCATTAACAACTTCCTAACAACATTAACCCTATCAGCCTCCATTTGATAAAAACCTTTTTCTTCTTCCAATAATTTTTCCATTAAAGGGGTAAACCCAATCCATATTTTATCATTATCATGACGATAAGACTCAAATAATAAAGTATGATTATTAATAAATTTAGTAACTTTTCTGCCACGTGGAAAGCCGAGTTGTTGATGGAGCTTACCGGCATCATCGAGTGGGAGGATTTGGTGGGGTTGTTTGGACAAGAAATGTTTGGTTTTGATAAGGAAACGGAAATGAGAATCTTTGTTGAGGATTTGTTCGAAATGGGGGATGATGTTTGGTTGGGTTTGGACAAGTTTGGTTCGATGGGATTCAGGTTTCTTGCGTTTTTTCTTGAATTTTTTTGGGGTTTTTGTGATCAAGAATGAGGTGGAGAAATGGGAAGTCAACAAATGGGAGAAATTGGTGGTGGTGGGTTTGGATTTGGTGGCGGAGATTAATCTCAGGAGAAACATTGCGGCGGAGGTGGAGGTGGGGGTGGGGGTGCGGTGGGGGAAATTGGTGGTGGTGGGTCTGCAAATTACTTCTGCCTAAATCACTATCACGGACGATGGGAACCACGATCTCGTAACATTGCCACGCGATTGCGAGATTCGATGTCAATAACCACTGTTTTAACTCCATTTCTAAAAATTAAACATAGATTCAGAGGATCCGACGGATGGGGCGAGGGGCAAATGGATTGTGAAGTTTTAGGGAAAGAAGAGTGCCCAATAGTGGTGCATCTTCTAGAGTGTTTTATAGAAACACCTTGGGTAGAAGTCGAACTTAATTTTATGGTTGATTAAATTAATAAAAAAATTATTCGTAACACGAAGTATTATATTTTATGAAATATTATAATATATTAGGATAATATGAGTAAATATCAATGGGGATAAAATGGTCTAAATCATTATTTTTTATAGAGATTTGGATCATTTTGGAATGATATGACGTTTAAAATATCACGAAGATTGATCTTTATTAAATTATACAAGTAGGATCTGGCTGCCATGATATAAAGAGGCTACGGTGCAAGTATCCGTATTATTCACATGATTGATTTCAGTTGAAGCCGTGACATTTATCCCTAGATGAATAATGCAATTGAGCTCCAGACTTTCCCTGTGAATGTGATTGAATTGGAATATAGGCCTTTTAGCTAGTCTAATTGGATCAAATTTTGAAGTCTTTGAAATTTCATTTATTTTAGGAATGAAATAATTATTTTAGTCACTGAATAATTTACGTAATTATCATTCATAAATAAAATTAAAATAATTACGTTTAGTAAAAGAAGTTGAACCTCGTTTTTGGATTTAGCTGACGGAGGTAGGATCGAATCGAATACCGCTGAATTGATTGGTGACGAGTGAGTCATACTTTTGATTCCATGGACTCTGTGTCTCCTTTTGACTAATTTTATTATTACTAACATTTACTCCATTAATGCTTATGTATGTATATATGGATACATGATTAATTTTACAATTATATATAATATGGAGTATATTGTTGTCTTTACCTAGAGAATAATTGTGATTGAAATTAAGATTAGAAATTTGATTTGAACTACCGAATCGAACTATTCGAGTCGAATCACGTCGAGACTTTGGTTCAATTTGGCCTTGGTAAAAGGCATGTGTTAGAAGTGTGCGGATCGGTTCGGTTAGGTTTTGAACTGGCCAGAAATGCTTTATTTACTTGATTCTCTGTTGAACCCTAAATCGATTCGGTTTCGGTTAAAGTTCGATTTTGAAGGACAATTTTTTAGCCTATCTTTTGAACTCAAAATTAAGTTACATACTCCTCGTCTAGAATTATAAGGGAAAATTTGACTTTTGGTAGAATTTAAGAAATTGGTTGAATAATGTTAGTCCAAAATTGTCTTTTATTTTTATTTGATATGATGATAGAACTGTTATTACTACATATACATTCATTTATTTATTAAGGGCATAATAGAGAAAATATATCTATTTAAGCCGGCATATAAATCCGGACATACAAAAAAGGAAATATTCTCTTAAATTTGGACAGGGAGTAACTTTTGTGACCCCAAAAGTATATTGACAGTTTTAGAAAATTGCTTATTCCATTATACTAATAATGAACAAAGTTAAATTAAAATTTTCTTCTTAAAATGTACTGCGTACAAAATACTTCTGGCTTGTCTTGAAAAGGATAATAAATGAAAATTGATAATCTATAAAATTTAGAAATCGGTTCGTTTCGGTTATTTGAAGCCCGGTACAAATTAGTCGGTTCTCCGGCCTTGAACTTCATCGGTTAGTTCCGTCGATTAAAAAATTTAAATTTATTTTCGATTTGATTACAATCTGTTCGAATTGGTTTAATTTGTGCACAACCCTATATTGCACTGCCCTAATACTAAAATTTATTTTATTGAGAAAAAAACGAAGGCCGTCTTGATCTAAAGAGAAATTTTACAAATCTATGTGATAAATAACCTTACAAATGCCAAGGATTCATTACACTGCACACTATCTCATCGTATTGAAGTACTCCAAGACCTTTTGTTAGTAGGTTAATCAACAATATGAATGAATAAACAAGTGACATGGAAAACCAAAATTAGATATAACATCACCAATCATTATGTACATTATATAACATATAAATTTGATCTTTATGCCGAAAAATCTTCACATTGTAATGCATCGTGTAATTGTATAAAAAATATCGTACGTTGAGACATTTCTGGGAAAACTAATGCTTTCATCCTACTATTCCTTTCTTTTCTCCTGGATGTGTAATTTACTCGACCCTGAGTACGCTTTGCGACTTCAGGGATATTGTTGGGGGGGTGTCCTCGGTGTCTGAGGACACAGGTGGTTTAACTTTGCCCTCTTCTGTCCAAAACTCTATAATTCCACCATTTGTGTGGAGAAAGATTATAAAATGGCCAATTAAGAACCTAAAAAATGAACATATAGGAATATGATCTACAATGGAAGCCTGTCAACTTTTCCCAATTAGCTGGCTTGTCTTCTGATAAATGGTTTCTGACAGATTAGGAGCTTTTCATCGCTATCAGTCTCAAGCTCTACAATTCGCGCATCCCACTTCAAACGCGTGACTAGAGCTCTTGCTGATTCTATGATAGGTGCACTGTCACGTAAAATTATCCAACCCTACATTTGATATAAATGCGTCAGAGTTATTAATAAAGATATATGTAACATATGTGAATTACTTATGCTGTTCTCATTTATTTCAACTGCTTAGAACTACCCATTGCATAGAAATGAATGATGCTATTGGTATAAGCTCTTAATGATTTAAACATAACCAAAAATGCTCATCACAGCAAAGAGGGGCAATGATATTTCAAGATACCTCTGGACGAAGTAGTCGATCTATCTCAGTAAATAGATCAATCGATTCACATCTCCGCTGCTCAGCAAACTGAAGTGATAGCAGTCCTTGACCATGCACCATGTCATAAGTTCTTGGGTAGGTTGGAAAAGGCTCACACCTGAAAGTGCCATTATAAAGCTGACATGAAAACATTTTCTACATAGATCGGGTTTGATGGAATATTATTAAACACTTCTTTAACTAATGTTATAGTGGTGCACATAGTGTGGTCTACATATAGCTTACAGGTCCAGATAGCATGGAAGTAGTGCGACTTCCGGGTAGCAAGCCATCTACATAACATTTATGACCAACTTCTAGAGCAGCAAGCAGTTTATTGAAAGAAAGAACTCACCAGTCATGCAGTACACCAGTGAATCCCCTGTCGAGGATTAATGGAAGGTGGTTGGGAGTATTTACAGGGATCACATTCATAACCCACACGGATTTCCCAGCTTCCAATAGTGCAGCATTAAACCCTCCAAATTGTGCATTCATGTCTAACACATTTCTCAACATGTTATAAGGTGGGGAAGGATCCTCATCACCAGGTCTCTTTGGATGATCAGAGAATATAAGAGGAGAAAGTAGTGACCAGTAGTTGTTAATGGCTGCTTTCCAGTTCATGGTGTCCTCTGAGAGAACTTCTGCATGGAGACCTGACGCAGCAGAATAGAATTTATGGGATGTCAGCTACATCAATGGGCAATTATGTGAAGTGGACCACCTATTCTGCATGCAAGTCTCTTCCGAACAGTGTAGGACTAAAATCAACAAAATGTATGCAGGACATTACCATGAATTGCAAGTTCTTTTGCATTTAGATTAACCCTAGAGGGCCAAGCTGTCCTGTCTTTGATAGGAATCCATCTATGGCTTTGCGTCCCTCCAATGCAAGCCTGAAGAGGTCGATAATATGGAGATTCAACATCTTGGCCTTTACTGCAAAGTGGAATTGCAGAACTAGACTTCCTGAAAATAGAATGATGTGAACTAGTTTGAGGTTCCCAGACCAGTTTGAAGCAAGAAATACAAGCTAAAAACTAAACAGTGCTGAAAAAGGTGTCATTACTATTGCTATACCTAGTTGAATAACAATCCCTTTTACTCGTTTTCTTCCACACGACTGTTTCTTCTTGCTGTGTCAACATCTCCCAACAAAGACTTGGAGTAAAACTTTGCACAAAAGACCATTTTTTCTGGGTTGCTTTGTCTCGAGGAGAAGGTTGAGTCACTGGTGAAGTCCAGACAAAATACCCACCAGGCCTCAATAGTCGATCCACTTCAATCAAAAGCTTACCATCTGCACATCAACAAAGAAAATAACAATCAATATAAAATCTGCAAATGGCTTTAGTTGGGATATCAAGATAATACGAGGGGTTCTCAAAATACATCCCCAAGTTAATAACAAAATATGTCTAATGGTAAAGAGAAATTTCTGCCTGAAGCAGGTACTTAAAATAAAGGTAAAAAGAAAAAGAAAGAAATCAAAGGGGTCGATAAGAAGTAAAAAGACTGGAGACAAGAGTAAAGAGTACCTTTCCGATCCCAGTCCATGTTATTCCGGCAATGTACCATATCAAAGGAAAGAGAGGGATATGGCAATTGCATAGAATTGAATGAACCAATCATTGCAGGAAGACCCCTTTCAATAGTCAGCTGAACTTGACTTCCAGAAGCCTCATAGTCTGCTATACACATTGTCAATAAATTATTTGAGAAGAGATGTGCACCAAAACTGCCATAACCACATCCTATGTCCAGGACAGTGCGCACCTGAAATATTAAAAAATTCCGTTAAAAATCTGAGCATTTGAATATCTTGCTGGTGACGAAATTTTATTTGGGAAAAAAACAACCACTACAATTATATAATCAGAAACTATGCCCAAGTATGACATCCACAAATTCAGGAAAATAGTCAAATGCAAATCTATCTGTAGCATAAGAAAATCATGCTCAAGTACAGTATCAAGCAGATATGCATCTTTGTAACAATCGTTGAAATGGAACAACATCATCATCTAAATACAATCACATTAGCGTACATAGATATTTGAAAGGTCGGGCATATGCATCTAGCAAGATAAACCTAAAAGCCATGTGAAATTATCATTATGCAGAAAAGAATGTCAAGATAATTTTGAAGGAACGCTATCTCATGGGGCCAGTTCCAAATGAAGAGTTAAACACCCCAATCAACACATAAATCATTGATGACGTTCTACTTGATGCAGTAATTCATATATCCAGTTACATATGGAAAGTTAAACCACAATCCAGACAGTAAATCCTTGATGATATTCTAGTTGATGCAGTAAGGACTGTTTATCCATTTTTTATGTATTTGTAATGCATTTTAACTTACTCCAGCTTGAATGAAGTTAGACTCATTCCTTAAGCCCATCATTTCTGCTATTTGATGTGAGTAGTCTTCAACGCCATCGTACATGAAATTCCCTGGTCGAAAAGAGATCTGTTCTTCTTCTACCATCATCCTACAATGGCAAAAATATAGAATATAAGAAACTTGACAATGTTCAAACCTTGATAGTAGAAGTACAAGCTGAAGGAAACTACATGTGTCACACACCTCTTAGTCAAGCTTCCAGAAGAGAGTACCTCCTGAGCAGTAATTTTAACATTTCCCAACCAGATAAGATCCTTCCCAGTAGGCCACCTTAGAGGAACCTTGTAATTAATAGGAGCACGGACCAGACAATTTTGCCTCACCCCACTGTTGCAATGCCGATCCAACTCTTCTCCATTTGATAATCCCATTGCAAGATTCTCCGTCACATTATAACATGGAACATAATTTTCATATTTAGAGGAGCAATACGCCAGTTCTTTTATCTTAGCTGGCCCTGTAGAAAGCTTCCCGATTGCTTCTAAATCCAACACTAGCTGCTCTTGGAGCCGGCGGTTGCCACTATATATATGGCCTCTCGATGAATTTTTTATTGACAGAGTCCACCAAAAAGATCCAGTAAGGGCAAGAATTACAATGGCAACTAAACTTAACTTGAGCAACAGCAAGATGAACTTAACTCTACTTCTTGCACTACCAGGACTAAGGGGATCTGATCCAAAGCCATTCTCATATACACTGTTCTTATTAGATGGCAATCTAATGGATAAATTAGCATGATCAACATTACTTCGATTTCGATCAATGTCTTCCTTCTCTAATTTATCTTTCATCTGAGAATCCTCCCAAATATTCCCCGGATACCGCAACCCACCAGAGCCACGATGGAGTGGCCTTGCCATTATGATATTCAACCTTAAATACATTCAAACATCAATAAGATCATAAACAATAAAACATCCATAGTTACTATAATCAGAAACAACCTGAAGCAAACAAGATAGATAAATTATTGAAGATCATCACCTTGAGTTGTATACCAGGTCCATGGACCTCAAAAGGCAATATGCGTATATGTCAAAAACATAATTTCTCACAAGACTAATTATAATAAATAGCATTAAACTTTTTTCAATGGCACATCATAGAATCATCAAAGATTCGAACTTTATTATGAACCCACGTGACAGAAATGGAGCAGACACATATATGTGTCACCAATGAGCTAAGTGATACAACTAATAAAAATACAACTCTTCTTGCCTTAATTATTAAGCAAAGAACAACTTACTACATTCAGCTGCAATGGAACTAAATCACCAAAACCATATAAGAATCAATTCAATAGGCAACTGCTACGATAAAAAGTCTACTTTGACCAAACCAGTAGAGGGTAGGGGTCGCCACCTAAAATTTCGAAAAATAAAATTTTAATATTTAAAAATAGAATTTACTATTTATTTATTCAAAAATTAAATTATTCGTCACTTAAAATATTTTATTTTTCTTAATTTGTATAATATAAGTTATTTCGCTCCCATATAATAAATTTTGTTCCGCTACTACACCAAACTGCCAAGAACTCATTAAATCCAATAACAAAACAACACAAACAATAGCTGCAACCATGAAGTAAAAATTGGGTTTTTATTTCACTGCTCACCTTAACAAAACCCCTTAATTTTTCTGGCAATCTTATAGCAAAACTTTCAAGATTAGCTCAATAACCAAGATTCTAAAACCCCTTCTTCTAGCTTTCTTCACAGTTTCCAACTACATATAGTTGCAATAAGATTTGTGTCTATGTTTCTTGATTGCAAAATAGTAAAGAAAAAGAAAAGAATTGGGAAAAATAAATAAATATTAATGGTTTATTGTGTTTGAGTATGTAATGAAAGTATTGTGTTTGAATGTATGGATCCAATCAGAGCACATACTTATGCCCGTGAAAGAGTTATTATCTTCTACATGAGAGAAGATCCAGAGTTAGATTTATATATACAATTCCATAAATTATCTTGATTTGATTGATTATTTTATTTGCAGATGTTACTCCGTATTACATTTACAACATGGGACATGAAATTATTAGAATGTACAGAGAATTAACACGCTTATACAAGTGGTGAAGTGAACACTCTCAATGAATATGGTTTTTGGAAATATCTAATAAAATTATATATATTTTTTTAAATGTCGTTAATCATTTTTTATTATGTATTTTGTATGAAATAATGATTCCTTGTATAAAATAAATTGTTTGAAAGCTACAATTTATACACACAATTAAAATCTATGATCCTATACAAAACGCATTTTAACTATACAAAACACTATGTCATTTATTATCGAGGCGGCTCCGGGACTTCACAACTCCCTACTTCTCCCTAAACCAATCGACACTAAATATGACATAGGACAATGGCTCAGGACCTATACCTCCCGACCATGTCCCGAAGAACACTGCAATGCATTCCAACACCCTCCCTCAAGTCGGGAAAGTACGTAAGCATCACAACTGGCTCATCAAAGTCAATCGGGCCGCTTTCCCCGGGTGAAAGATGTTTCAGAAGCCGTGGAAGACGTAGAGACACGTAGAAACAACAATGGGCCTCATCCCGAATAGCTCTCGAATAAACGACAATCAATCTCGACGTTGCTTTCAGCCAGCCATGAAATCGTGATTATGTTTATAAAAGCCTAACCGACTATCACTATACACTTTGAAATCAAGGAAAGATGACCAATGCCCAAACATGCTGCAATCCCTTCACCACTTTAAACGCCATGGCCGCCATAAAATTCTGCATTCGCCTCAATCAAGATAATTTACGCTCTCTATTTCTTTGTCTTCCAAGAAATGGTGAGAATCCCCATGAAACACTACCCAACCAAGAATCGACTGCCTTTGTAACAGGACAACTTGCCCAATCCAAGTCACGCCACCCAGACAATCTCAAGTCGAATCAAACTCGTAATAGAATTCCAAATACCAAAGCGAATTGGTGTAAATAAGACCACTGAAATTGCTTACATTCCAATGGTCCTCAGCAAAACTAAGAAAGGATATGCATAACATATGCGATATCGACTTAGTATAAGAGAGAAAAATAAGCATCCTAACCAAACATCTATACTCTCCCCCTCTCGCTAAACGCCCACTAACGTACGAGCCGTTTATGATTTGGTTCCATGAAAAGTTGCAGTGATCTATCATCCAAAACCACAATTTCATTAATGTCTAAAGCATACTTTCTCTGACATAAAGAAATTCCGGTAGCGCTCCTCTCCACCTCGATACCCAAAAAATACTTTAGGACCCCTAGATCCTTCATGTGAAAACAAGAACTGAGATACTTCTTGAAATTATCCACTATAGTCAAATCAGTGCCAGAAATAATCATATCATCAACGTAAACAAGAACGAACAACTGAATACTATCACGAACATAAGAAAACAAAGAATGGGGATCGAAATGGCATCGAGTAAAACCATAAGAAATCAAAGCTGTATTGAAGTTTGTTTAACCAACAACAAGGTGCCTGCTTTGAGTCCATACAATGACTTGTGCAGACATACATTTTGTTGTCTACTATGATCAAAAAACTCGGTGGAAGTTTCATATATACCTCATCATGGAAATCTCCATGCAAAAAAAGCATTACGCACGTCTATCCGATTTAGTATCCACCTCGAGCACAGAGCTAAGAATGTCCTGAAGTAGCCTTTAGCTACATGCGAATGTATACTAATAGTCAATTCCCACGATTACCAAACACCATAAATTCACTGAGACGCCAATAATTCCCATTCGAAGTCAGATTTAATTCAGACACCCATCAGCCTTAGAGCTTTCTTGCCCGAGGTAAACAACCGTAATTTTATGTGTCATTATCCTCCAAAGCACGTATCTCACTCAACATAGCTGCACACCAACCTGAATCCTTCGATGCCTAAAGATAGGATTTTAGGTCTACCCCGGCAAGAATAGTGTTAAAGAAACTCGTGTCAAACTTAAAATGTCATAACTCAAACAATGTGCAAGAGGATATGTAAATACCTGGTATAAGAGAGGAAATGTTGAACGCCGAAGCAGGACGCACTAATCACTACGATCACAAAGTCTTTGAGATGCGCGAGCATAATGAACCCTATGTCCCTACCCAACCGGAAGCCTTAGTCACGCCATTACTCCGAACTAACAGTTTGACGGCGGTCATTGTCCTCCCCTGCCCAACCCGCCTCAGTGACACCACCCCGCCTCCCCCATCATGTGCATAACGAGAAGTCCGAACGCTGCTACACGCCCATCGGTTCGCTCTCCTCATCCGAACCCGACGCTGCTACATCAACCATCGGTTCGAATGCTATCACCGAGCGAAGTTCCTCCCCGGCTCCATCATAATCGATACCCTCAAATGGAAATTCTTTCTCATAGAAATAATAACACAGACACAAAAAGATTCACGGGCCTCGAATATCAAACAACTTCCACCCCTTTTATCAAAAAGAATAACTAACAAACACACAACGCCGATCATTTAACGACAAACTTATCACCTTTTTGCACCGCAAGTCACAGCACAAATAAACACCCAAAGACTCTCATCCTAAACAAGAGAAATACCGTGATAATATCTCATATGCGATTTAAAAGCCAAAATACTAGAAGTGGGTTCGATTAATTAAATATGTTCGAACACACACTCAAATTCTAGAACTCGATAAAGCAAGCATGTCCCCTGAAAACGTAAGGCTCGGGCCACAGATAAAATGTGACGATTTTTTGTTTCAACTCGACCATTCTATTGTGGGGGTACCAAGACACGAGGTTTGAAACACTATCCAATAACTAGAAAAATAAGTGCTCTGTGCACTAAACTCATGCGTTATCGCCAGTATTACGACACACCTCACCCCCAAACTGTCTTTTAATCATGGGAAGGACTTTAAGAAACACATAATACACTTCAGTTTTATCATGCAACAAAACAACCCACACATCACCCTATAAATTATCAACTATAGTAAGGAAATAACGAGCACCACAAGAAGACGTGAACCCGAGTTGTAGTCCCCTAAAGATCACAATGAATTAACTCGAAAATAACTAACAACTCTATTATCACGCCATAAAAAATATCACGAGTCTATTTTGCTTTATGAAAAATCTCACAAGCCGTAGGTAAATGTAAACTAACACGACTAAAAAACGGTAAATATGACAACACTTTCTCGGAAGGGTGCCCTAATCTACTATGCCATAACTCTACATTCTGCCTGGCTGCACTAACACAAATACCGCGAACCACGCCTTTAGAGTTGTTGAAATAGTATACCCACCCTTCCGCTTACCCACCTAATCACATTCTGGGTAGTTCGTCCCAAAACTCACAAAATATGAGTAAACGATATCACATGAAACAATCATCCATCAATTTGTATAGTAAATAAGTGGTCAGCCAAAGTGTAGGAACATAAACAACATTCCCAAGGTAATAGTATCTCGATAACCAACACGCCCACGTCTCTCGTGAATATCAAATGACACTACCATCGCAAACCACGTACATTAATGGGCCCTATACTGATCAAACAAACATAGAGTACATAGAAGACGGTTTGGTGGCCCAAGATAATTGTTCCAAGGTAGTAAAGATCCCACTCATCATACGAGGATTATCCCAAAGGTGTAGTGTAGGAACTCGTATCACACTACCCATGAGTTTAACTCCGTTGATCCGAGGAAAGTGACGGAACCCTCCAAATGCACAAACCGCCGAGACACCGTCACCCACAACCTCGCCGCCTGCCTGGGCTGCAGCTGAGTCATTGCACTAAAGAAAACAGACAAATGGCGCCACGATCCCGAACTCTCCAAGACCATTCTACATAACTAAACAATTCAAAAAAAAAAAGAATGATCTCGCAGTTAGGATCAATGGTATTCATCACCCACGGGCACCAACGTGAGACCGCAACACTCGCCACGAATCAAGAGTAAGCGATTCGCTGGCTTCGCCGTAACTATTAAATAAATGCATCTTTCTCGCTGTAGAAACAAGTGGACAAGTTAATGGAGTTTGACCATTCATCATAATTGAAACCTAAACACAACCGGAGTAATAACCAACCTCGTAAATCTTGACAACAGATGACAAGAGGAAGTTCTATCATCAAGAGGGATTTTTCTGGCTCAACATTTCACCACCACCTCAAAGAATGCGGCTTTTCACCAGATTGAGCCACCATGAAAAAAAAAAAATTAGGTTTGAAAGTGATGAATATTCATTTCTATACCACGTAGAAATAACGCATTCCTTTATAAATAATGAGTTTGAGTTACAATTTATATACAATAGCTAAAATCGGCCTCCTATACAAAACGCTGAACTATACAAAAACACTGTGTCGCGACATCGGGGAGTAAGGCCTGACTTTGGCAACCCCCAAACTTCTCCGAAACCACCGACACTAAATATCCCAACATCGGGCACGGTCTCGAAATTATACCTCCCGACCACATGTCTCAAGAACACGTAAATGCATTCCAACAATTTTTGTTATTTATAAGTTTGCATTCATGTTTGAAATCTTTGATCTTTTATAATAATAGTGTAAATAAGAAAATGAATATTACCTTCGCACCTAAAAATTTATCCAGTTTGATTTTAAATAATCACTATTGTGAACTTAATTAGCAAGTATAGTTTTACTTTGAATTAAACTTATCATATTAATAATAAAATAATTTTAAAATAATTATTTTTATTTGACATACTTTTTACCACATACACTAAAAAAATATGAATCTAAAATTATAAAAAAATCAACAATCACAATTGAAATATGATAATTTTTAAAATGAAGGAAATATAATTACTAACTGATTTAACAAGTGCACCATGAAATTGAAAGTATTACTACTTCAAGCAACCACAAATTTAAGAATTACCTCCCATCAATTGAAAATAAAAGAGTAATGGTATCATTTCCTCCTAACAATTATAATAAGGTATAAAAAAAATTAAAAATTGATAAATGACGCATTTTCACTCTCCTAAAAATAATCCTTCGAGCCCTAAAAATTTTACACACACCCCAAATTTGTATGCTCCCTATAATATTGATCTTTTTTTACGTTAAATTAATGAAAATCTTGAAATACACAATTTTTTTTATTTTGGGTGAATAATGAGGAAACTCTTAAAGTTTATACATAAAAAAACCTAACCCCTAAAATATGAAAAGCTACGATTTTGAGTGTATTTTAGAAATTTAAGAGAACCTATGCACATGCCTAAGTACAATCTAATATAATAGCCTACCTTTAAAAGCTACATATATTTATCTTTTGATTAATGTTATGAATTGTCTATAACTAAAAAAAAGAACTATTTATTGTTTGTTTATTTTTGAATTACAAAGTATTCTCTCATTTTTTTTACTGACAAATTTTACCATTTTTTACTTTAATTAAGAAACAATTAAAATGAAGTAGATATTACCTATATATCCCTAATCAATAACTAAAATAATAATTAATGAAAGTAAAACTTGTATATTCACTAGGTAACTTTTGAATATAATAAGAGTTTAAAAGAAAAACTAATAAAATATTATATTAGAATTTCAAAGTGACAATTATTTCAAAACAAATTTTTTTAATAGAATATCAAGTAAAAATATTTGAAGGAAGTCTATTTTAAATACTTACCTCAACACCATTCCACACCACTTAATTATTGGAGGAAGTATATTTTAAATACTACTCCTCAACACCATTCCACACCACTTAATTAGCCCTTAGCTAGACCGTATTCCGTACGATTAGACATTGGTTTATTAATAGGCAAATGACTTAACTACATCACTACTGTCAAACAATTAATTGTATTAGGCAGTTGGTTACAGTAACATAATTAATGAGTCAATTTGACGTATTGAAAGTTGATGTGAATTCATATTAGGTTCGATTACGTTAAGCATAAGAATTTTAATAGAATTTGTTCTTTTAAAATACATGATATTTACACCTAAATATGTTATTGAGTATCCTTAAGATATACGATAATTACACTAAAAATATGTCACCGAAAGATTCTTTAAGATACAATATACTCACAAACGCTAAACTTATAATACAATAATAAGGGAGAATTACGAAATATATATATATATATATATATATATATATATATATATATATATATATATATATATATATATATATATATTTGCGCTTGGCCCATAAGAACTTGGAAAATAACTAAACAAGCTTATAAGAATTTAAAATTATAAAAAATGTGATCATTTAAAAATCTTAATAATAATCTCTAATAACACTCTAACTTTCTACTATACTAGCACTTCAAATTCGAAAGCACTCTTGAAATATTGGAATATTTTGACAAATAAAATTTGGGTTTTTGTTTATTACCCAATGTTTTAATGGAGTTTATTCAAGTTACGATCTTAGAAATATAGGTTATGTTTAGAATGTCAAACCAACAAGTTACATTTGTGCATGCCAATTAAGACTATAAATTTAATTGTTTTATCATTAAAAAATTGAATATTTTTTTCAGTGATAAAGGTAGTAATATGAAGTATAATAAAATAAGGTTTTGAAGATCTTAATTCATGTACATTCTTTGGTTTGATCAATAGGGTATTTATAGTTGTGTGGTACCGGTACATGACTACATTTTGTTCAATTTGCTGCCGGATATGCTGCTCATCAAATGTAATACTGTATGTATTTTCATACTTATGTGCATTCATAGTTGCCCACACCGGCATATAGGCATAATATAACACTACTTTTAGATTTTGACTCACGCGACGCCAAAAAACGCCATGTAAACGTTTGAAAAGTTAATCTAATACGACATTTCAAAGGCGAAATCAAAACGCAACATACGCCATCGCACTAAAATCAAAACGTCAGCACATGTCATACACAAAGTAAGATGATTATCAGGTGACATTTGGAACGCTACCATCAAACGTAAATAACCCGCTAAAAACCTGACATGTAAACGTGGACAATTTGACCTAATCACCGCCTCAAAACGCCACACTATGCATTTGGAAATTAAGCTACATACACTTACTTAAGGAAAAATGTACTTAATATTAAGATAATTAAATTATAACATACGTGCCAAAATCGTCATTATTACCAAAAAAAAAAACACACTTAATTAAGAAAAATGTACTTAAGATTAATATAATTAAATTTTAAATATGTGGCAATAATGTCACACTATTAATATTAATTAATTAATTTATAAAATATAATAATATTAACCACGCCATAAAAACGTCACACTATTAAATATTAATTAATTAATTTATAAAATATAATAATATCAACCACGCCATAAAAACGTCACACTATTAATATTACATAAATAATTAAATCGATATAATAATAATATAAACGCCATAATAACGTCACACACTTAATATTAAATAATTAATTTATAAAATATAATAATATTAACCGCGCCATAAAAACGTCACACTATTAATATTACATAAATAACACACAATATCAACGCCATAATAACGTCACACCATTAATATTAATTAATTAATTTATAAAATATAATATTATTAGAAACGCCATACAAACGCCACACTAATAATATTAAATAAATAATTAAATCGATATAATAATATCAACGCCATAATAACGCCACACACTTAATATTAATTAATTAATTTATAAAATATAATAATAATATTCAACACGCCTATAAAACGTCATTACTTAATTAATATTAAATAAATAATTAATAATAATATCGACGCCATAATAATGTCAATAATTAATATTAATTAATTAATTTATAAATATAATAATATTAGCCACTTTACAAAAATGTCACACTATTAATATTAAAATAAATAATTAAATCGATATAATAATATCAACGCCATAATAACGTCACACACTTAATATTAATTAATTAATTTATAAAATATAATAATATTACACACGCCATAATAACGTCACACACTTAATATTAAATAATTAATTTATTATATATAATAATAAACATAACGCCATAGAAACGTCACACCATATAATATAATAAAAAAATTAAAAATCAGCTTTCATAATAAAGAATATTGAAAATATAAAACAAAATATGAGCATTCAAACAATAAACAAAATATCGTTTTTATAATATTTAAATACTGTATATATATATATATATATATATATATATATATATATATATATATATATATATATATATATATATATATATATATATATATATATATATATATATATATGAAACAAAATGAATAAAAATATAAACAATTATTTAAACATTGAATATGAGCATTCATAATAAAGAATATTAATTATTTTGATTAAATATAAACAACTATTTAAACTCTTATTTTTTAAACTATAAAATATCTTATTAAAGTATATTTTGATTTGCTACATCCAAATAATAAACAAGTTAATATATAAAACAAGTTAAGAAAAAATATAATATACCTCAAATTAAAATTGAATTTGCTACAAAAAAAAAAAGACAAGTTAGTATATAACATTATAATAAAACTATGAAATCAATACATTAACTTAATAACTAAATCACGTAAATAAAATGGAAGAAAACGAAAATTACAAATTTAAGATAAAGATGAATATGAAGAAAATAGATTTGTTATCTTATATTTATAGAGGAGATGAAGAGATATTATCGCCTTTTTCAATTTCATCTCCCCGCCTATGCCAAAACGCGTAAACCCACCATACTATAAAAGATATATTTCCCGCCGCCTGCAAATTTTGTCACTAATAAACCAACACGCCACATACATGTCGTAGTGTAAATTCAGATACTTTATGAAAATATCCTAACGCTACGTAAAATGTCATACAAAAAAAATTAAGTATATGTACGAAAATAGTTTAACGTCATAGAAATGTCATAGAATATCTTTTATATTAATAAATTAAACTTATAACGTCACGTAAAACGACATAGGCAAAAATTAAATCATAAATACTTTGATATTAATAAATTAATTATTATAACGCCGCCAAAATGTCATATCATATCTTTATATTAATAAATTAAATGGCAGAACGTCACAAAAACGGCATGTAATAAAAAATGAAATCATAAAATACTTTTGAAATTAATAAATTAATTATTATAACGCCACAAAATGTCATATATCATATCTTTATATTAATAAATTAAATCATTAACGTCACACAAACGACATATAAAAAATTTTCCAAATAAATTTAAACTAAATGAAACTCCCCGCAATGGGAGTATGAAACTTACTACCAATATACCTCAAATTGTATAATACATATATCAAATAATTCAGCTTTATAAAATAAATGTTAAACAAGTACATAATACATTATATTATTGGGGATAACGCTAAGACTAATAATTTTTGCTATTCTCATCATCGCCATCGCTGCCCCTACTTTCTTCCTCATTATCTTCATTTGTAAATATTAAAGGGATTGGCCATCATCGCCATATAAACCCATTGTCGCCAAGAATATTATCATTATCTAGCTCTATCGCTGGGTTGAACGGGTATCGACACCGTTGCTCTTCTTCCCAAAGAACTCGACATCGCCATCTTCAATATTAGCCTAACTAATTCGAATTCTCAGAACAGGCTTGATGAATCCACCCATTCAAGATGTTTTCTTATCATCCGACATAGTCGATGTAGAACACTTGTTGTGCCGGTGCAAGGATAAAAATATTATCGCCCGATTGTAAACCTTTTTCCTCGTTTTTATTTGCACGATTCCGTCTTAGAAATAAGACCCGCATCCACCTCGTATCGAACCAACGACACTTCGAATAAGACAACCTGCCTCGCTCAAACCAAGTATATCTCAACTCCCATATTTCTCGCTAAGAACTCCAGTAATCAACATGCTCACTATCCGAATACGGCACTTTCACACAAACACTATTATTTGGTCGCACATTGCCTCTCGCACCATTTCAGCGTCAAGTAGTATCCATTTGTGTAGTACCCCTTGTACTTATTGATTTCCCTTCATGGACCAAGAGCCAAGGTAAATAGTCGTTGGTCGATATTCTCCATATTATGTTGAACCTAGAAAATATATATCCGTGCATCAATTAGTTTATAATAATTTAACCACAACTGAAATGTAATATAAATATAATTTAAGTAGTTAAAAACTGTTATTAAAACTAGTAACTAAATATAATTTCAAGTGTTATATAAAATTATCATTAACCATTCGATTGTGAGCCATTTCATGATAAAACAGTCTCAATCATATCAGCTTACATTCCCTACAGAAAATTATTGAATTATTCTATTTCTATAGATGCTTTGTTGTAGTTGATTTGATCGGGGAAAAAAACAATTCTGAACTTGAAGTTGAAGGAAGACATAATTATGGAAGTATATATGGAACCTCATAGCATGCCTCATGACGTGACTTCACCAATGTTAGATCTGGACCTAAATAAATAGGACAAAAAACACCCTTCAATATAAGAAATATTGTCCATGCCTAAATTCTGTGCGAACTGATAGTTATACCACATGTGCATTGCATATGAAGGTGTGTATATACAAATGGGCACACCCACCTCTAATTATTATGACGAGGACATAGAGGACCATAAATTAAATATTCTACGGGTATTATGATTAAGACATACGGAGTAAAAGAAATAAATGACGAAGAAAGGATAAAATTGACTGATCATAACTTAATTACTTGTTAAAATATGTTTGGTCTAATAATAATCACTAGTAATTATTATATATGTCAAGTGATCAAGTTAGATTATTGTATTAAGTTAATTTTTTAGTCCTAACGAACTCAAAATCATTTCTGGACTAAAAGAACATTCTTGACAGTTAAGTTGCCGAAAGAAATAGGCAAAATGAATTCTTCTCAACCTATCTAACCTTTATTTTAACCCAAAAAAAAACTCAATTACTTAATTAACGTGACATAAAAACATATGCTACAAATTAATGTAATATATATATCTACTCTTTTGAGCAGTGCGAGGTGAGTCCCTAGTCACTGCTAACTATTGTAGGATGAAGCATTAAGTTATTGAACAGTACGATCGATGATGTACGTACTCTGTATATTATAGTAATGTCATTCTATGATGCGATCATTAAAAAAACCATCATCTTAAATGATGAGAATTGAATTTTATTTAGACCTCTAATAATTTTTTTGAAACTTCCTAATTAAGTTAATTTGATATACTCATTTCATGAATGAATGACAAGAGGAAGCTGCCAACAATTCTGATAAATTGAAGATTGTGAAATTAATTGTAGAAACAAATTTAAGTGAAATAGAAAAATGGTCACAAGACGAATAGCCAAACTAGACAGAGAAGTTGTCACATTTAAGATTCTGACGGAAGATTATACTAAGTCTGCTATATATAGAAAGTTGTTGGCGACCCAGGGGTCCAACTTAGCCGTGTGTTCCTGTGTCGGTGTAGATGCCATGACTCGTAGGCTGTGCTGGCCGGTGATGATAATGCATGTTATTTGTTTATTTCATTCAGATTTATTTAATGATTTTATTAGTTTTTTTTATTAATTGATCTAACTTTTAGTAAGTACTATGTAAACATATAGTCTTAAGGCAATGTCAGTTAAAATGAAAATATATCAGAATTACCCAAGATTAAGTCAACAGTAGCAAACTCTTAAGTATGCATGGATCTCACCTCACTATGATTTGACTTTGTTAAACCCATTTGTTCAACAACTGTAATGGCTAGAAAGATTTTATTATTTAAAAATACGCTAGACAATATAATAAAAATTTTTTAAAATTTATTTAGGTATAAAAAATAATGATCAAATTGACGAGTTCACTATCGCCTATTATTCTCAAACGCACTTCGATCAGCTGGTATTGGATTGGATTGATATACCGACTGATTAACACTCAGACTCGATTTGACGCTTATTTGTGGGCCGGATTGCGTACGGACCGCATCCTCGAAGTTGGATTTGAATTTGTTAGACTTAGCCGCTGACCGGACCGGTTTTCAAATTAATCCGAATCGACCGGCCTATCCGAATCGGAGACCGGTCTCGGTTTCTGGCCCATCCGAACAGACCGAAACCGTATTCGTCCAAAAATTCATACCGACCGGAACCGGTCCAAACCGCCCACATATCCGAAACCGCCTGGGGCCATCCAAAATCAACTCAGATACTAAACCGAAATTTGAACGCCAAAACCGAAACTGGAAAATTACTATAAATCGAAAAATTCACCATTCGGGTCTATCTCCACACTGTAGTCCAAATTTCCAAATTCCAATATCAAAACAACAAACTAAAATAATATCCATACGTCTAAAGTTCAAACCAAACCGAATAAATATCCAAATCAAAACAAACTGAAATAATATCCAAAATTCCAAATGTCCAAAGTCCAAATTCCAATATTAAAAAACAATCCATAGTGTTCGTAGAAAACAAAACAATAGTGTTCAACTGTTCATAAAAGAAAGAACAAGTAAATTCATGAACAATTGATTTCAAGTGGTTGAAGTCAGTTTTCCATGTGCTCATCTTCTTGTTCTCGAGCTACAAATAAAACGATCAATTAAAACGAGCATAGAGCAAACATGAACAATATGAAATAAAATGCATTAGTGAAATTTATACATTAACAAACGGTTGGAAGCTTGTCGTCGCTACAACTCGATCACCAAAATCATATCAGAAAGCGCCGTTTTCTTGTTTGGAGCCTACAATAAAACGAATGATTAATTAAAATTAGCATGAAAGCAAAATATAAATAAGAATATATAAAGAAATACTCACAATACTTGTTCCAAGGCCCTCTTTTAAGCGCCATACATCTCTTTCTTTCACCCAATCCCTCCACAAAGAAACATCTCTGACGGTCTTAATTTTCACGGAGGATCTTTTGGACTAATAAATCTTTTACTCCGCACTAAAAGTTGATTCCGGCAACAAGAGAAATGAATGGATAAAATATCTTTTGTCATTTTTGATTTCAAGAACATGATATTTAGCTTCATTACCCATCACCAATACATCAAATTTAATCCCCCAGAACTTTCAATGGATCATCATCAAGATATTGCACACAAGTTCCACTTGTTTTTATTAAGCCCTCCAATATTTTCGCATAACTCAAACCTCTTCCCAACCCGTAACATTCATCACCCCTTCTGACTAGATTGGCCTTACAGCATCATCATTTTGAAAGCTTGTTCCATAGAGCTTAAATAGGAGAATAAGTTCTTTCAACTCGTCTTGATAAGTTTTGTTTCATCCTCATGCGGATACAAGAATTGATAAATCCAAATAATAAAAATCATCTTACCTAAAAGGCAAAGAGGCAAAAAATAGAATTATACAACTTAGTAAAATAGGCAAAAAGTAAAATATAGGAACAAGTAAAATACAATTTATACAACAATACCTTTTGATCAAGAACTGTCTAATGGAGATCAATGTATTACTTTAGCCCAATACTTATCATATTCTTGATCTTCATTTCACTTGGTAAGAATTTGTGTGCTGGGGCTTAGTCGAGCCCTCACCGTGCTTATCAAGTAACACTTCACCCTATGTAGTTCAAATTTAGGAACAAATTCACAAAATGAGATAAGAAGGCTACTTATAATTGTCGTAACATCAAGAAAAACCGACAAATATCATAAACCATCTCCCATCCAAGATCATCAGGTAAATAATCACAATTTTCCTCTACATATCTAGGCCATACATCCCTATAAAAGTAGGCAGTCGACAACATCAACCATGTTGAGTTCCATCTAGTTTTGATATCCAAAACTTGTAGCCTACCCACAAGTTGTAGCTCATCAGCTATTTTCTTAAATGCTTTACACCTAGTCTCAGAATTCAACAGATATCGCACACCATTTCTAATCTGATCAACCATAGGCTTGATTATTTCAAGACCATCTTGAACCAACAAGTTTAAGAGATGCCAGACAACACCTCACATTTAAACAACTTACCCTCAAGAGGTAGATTTTCCTATTACTAAAATCACCTCTTTTAGCCTAGCAATGCAATTATCATTGGCAAAAACATTATCAATAGAAATGGATACAACTTTTTCCCCTCGACGCGCCAATTATCCATAACCCTAACTAATTTCTAGTATAAATAACCTTTCCGTAACGAAAGCGGAGGAACATTAGTAAATGACAAGACTCTTTTGTCGAGTTGCCATTTGAAATCAATAAAAATGAGCAAGAATATATATCCAACTTTCCCCTGCACTACCACAAATCGCTGGTCAAACTAATCCTATTAACCAAAGCACATAGATTTTTCGTTTTAACTTTCATCATCATAAAAAGTCTCACAATCAATTTAATATTTAGTTATCCTTGACACCAAGGATACATCTCTTTCAAAACTTATTAAAGATGACTCCTTCCAAAATACTAAAAGGAAACTCATGACCTAAAAACAATATATACAACTAGTTCTCTAACTTTAGCATTATCAGACGCTACCCATCCAAAGTTGTGAGCACTGTAACTCAGATCACCAAGATTAAGCTTAGATCACATGAACTTATCAATTTTGAACTAAGTTCAACTTCCTCCTCACGTAATTTCTAAGTAATTTTTACATTTGAAGTGCTTTTATACTTCTCATCAACAGCATACATAATTGCACACCATTTGCACTTTCATTTTTTTGTACCATCTCGTAAGACTATAATCTCCATTTCTGTATGGACAATAGATTTTTTACCGCTACTTTACTATAAGCTCCGTTGACTTATCGGCAGCTGCTGACCCACCAACACTTACCTGGCTGCTGGGATATCATTCAACTCCCCAAACTCCTCTATTCCCCTTGCATCAACATCACCAACGTATCAACATCATCATATTCATTTACGGTGGGGAGAATTGAAGAATCTTTGAAAATATATTAATTATCACTTTATCGCCTTATTAATCAATTACAAACTTACACAATTACAATTCAACACATGATTAATTATAATTACTAGTTATACGCTAAGCATACCGTCATGCTTAATTATTTTATTATTTTTATAATAAAATTATAATGTAAAAAAATTTAAAAATTTAAAAATTATTTTATTATTTTTATAATAAAATTATAATGAAAAAAATAAACAAAAACCTAAAAGAAATAAGATGAAAGTTACCAATAAAATAAAGACAGGCGAATTTTAAAAAACTTTTTATTTTCTTGGTGATAATTACGGAGTATTACGTAAGAGATAATATTTATAGTAGTAGTTTATGGAAAATTTATCTCGTTAGGGATCGCTACACCACGTAAGAAGCTTACTATGAAAATTAAAATAAATAAAAAAAATTTATCAAGTAGAAATAGAAATACATTAATTTGGCTTCACTAGAATCACAACCCACCATGCATTATATATAAGATAGATAATTTTATTACCAAGAGTCAAACATATCAAAATATTATGAAAACATTATCCAAAACTTAGTAAATTACAACATTATGAACAAAAATTAGTAAATGCAAAAGCATAATTGAAAATACAAACATATTTACATGAATTGAAAAAACTGAAAATACAAACATATTTACATGAATTGAAAAAATGAAAATACAAAAAAAAATGAAAATAAACTAATTAAAACATATTTAACAATTCGAAAATACAAAAAAATAATTAAACCTAATACAAAAAAATTCAAAAATACAAAAAGAATTGAAAATAAACTAATTCATGCATATTTAACAATTCAAAAATACAAAAAAATAATAATACAAAAAATTAAAATACAAAAAAATAATCTGTAAATAATAAGTTAATAACACAAAAATCAAATAACAATTCAGAACCTAAGACACAAAAATCAAACATACATTTACACGAATTAAACTAATTAAAGCAAAGAATCAAACATATTTTTAATTTTAAAATTAAAGGAGAAGAAACTAACTATTACTATCGGTAGAATCTGGGATTTACTGACGAACGGGCGAGAGTACGGACCGGTTTTATAAGAGAGTACGAATCGATTTTACGCGAGAAACGGGGGGTGGCCGGTAAGCATCGACAAGGAGGATTTTTTTATATTAACCCACCGGATCCGGATCCGATCCGGTTTCGCTTTTGGGTGGATTTTGGACCCGGGTCAACCGGGCCGGTTTTCGCTTGCCCTGCACCAACACTACTACTTAGACCGGGCCAGATGATCCTAAGACGGATTCGACGGCGCCTCAATTGACGCCAGATTAAATAAGAGTCTAGATCAACGTGATCTCTAGACCTGATAGAAGACTTAAGTTGGATTCTTGGTCTTCGACTTGGGCCCAAAGTTTTGTGCCTCTGAAGAACAAGATACACGCATTTACCGTCTCCTGACTCGATCTTGGGCCTCTGTGACTGAAATGCTGGACTTGGATTTTGATTTGCTATGTGTCTAAAGCAAGAGGGCCTTAGCAGCCTGATCTCAGACATACTACATCTAAGTCAAAGCTAGCTACTCTTTATTCCCGATCTTCAAAGTTTTCAGCGCTATCCAAAGGATATGTTACCTAATGCAAGAGGAGGTTTTAGCAGCCTACTCCCTGCTTTCCGACAGCTAGATAGGCTATGCAAGGTATCCTATCTATGATTTATTACAGGGCCTTGTGGCTTAATCCTCGTAGTTTATTTGATTTACGAGACCAACGAGATTCTCACGCTGGGTCTTCGATCCTTTAAATTACCGCTTTCTACGGTAATTCAACCTTGCCCCAATTTAGGCGCCTCTATTTTGGCGCGACACAAGATTTTTATGCTTCTTCACTAATTCTACAAATTATGGCCCTATTTCAGTCTACAGTCAAGATTACAATGTTTTTCGATGATTTTCTCCCCGATAAAAGAATAATCTTCGAGTATTTCACAAATACCTTCTAAAGTTCGCTCTAGCTAAATTTTCTCAGAGCTTTTGCTGTATTTTTGGTTGTGTTCGTGGAATGAATTTTTGTCATAATGCGGGGGGGTTATTTATAGGCTTTCGGCTCTCTTTGATCGTCGATCCATAATACCGAATTTTGATCTTAACCGTTGATTTCCTGGAAAGGCAAAAATCGAGTTGTTGATTTTATGAAAATTACTTTGTCTCCACTCCAAGCATAATAGGCGCGAGTTTTGGATGAATCAAGAAGGTTCCGTATTCTTTTTTATGTCAAACGTGATTTTCATATCGCCCCGACTCTTTCGGG
This sequence comes from Lithospermum erythrorhizon, assembly GCA_019722365.1. Classification (NCBI taxonomy): domain Eukaryota; kingdom Viridiplantae; phylum Streptophyta; class Magnoliopsida; order Boraginales; family Boraginaceae; genus Lithospermum; species Lithospermum erythrorhizon. The sequence goes on along the minus strand of JADFUC010002150.1, from coordinate 329,925 downwards.
AGCGCTCGCTTTTAAACCCGCTCTTTCCGCAGTCTTTATTTTAAACCCCAAAGCTTCCTAACTCCCATTTCGTGCCAAATAGCGGAAATTTTGGGGATTTTCGAGCCAGCTACGATTGACATTTAATTCTAGGGCTATTTTCGAAAATCCTCGCTTCGAGTTAAAATTTAGGTTAATTGAATGATAAAACCCTACTTCACTTTTAATTTAATTTCAGCCTAATTCCCCGGGAACCCTTATCATTTCACACGTGTTCGACTTTTTATTAGGGTTCAAGCAATCCTAATTGTCATGTGTAGCTCGTGGTGATCAATTTTCTTTAATAAATTTACAAATTAAAATGAATCGAATTTTTAATTAAATTATTTATTTAATTTCGACTGTCTACAACAACTAGGCAACACTTAATTAATTAGCCTGGTTAATTGGTCATGAGGATCCACATGAAATGCGGTGCTACTTGTTGTAATGCATAGAAGATTTTTTATTATTTATTATAGGGGTACAAAATAAAATCCACTATGTGGAAAAATTCTCAATCGTAGCGTTTTATCAAATCGAAAAGGATCACCTGGCCCAAACTATGGATCCCTAAGCTTGCCGATGATTTGTGAGACGTCCTGGCTTGCTCGCTGACTTGGTTTCGCTTCGAGCAGAGTTGCATGGAAATTAGCTCGACATTCGAGCTCTGACTCTGAGTTTGTCTTGGATGACCTCTATTACGAAATGCCTACGTGGTTCCCGATTCTACTGACCGAGACTTAGTCTAGACTGATATTTGGGTCCGAAATTGCAGTTCTCAAGAGCGTAATCCCGTGTCGCATTTACGGACTGAATTGGGTTTTGGACTGGCCCGGCCCATGTATCGGATGGACTTACTGCAAGAAAACATGGCTGACTTCACCTTGCGCGGAATAAAGTGGATATACCTAAAAGGGGACTTAGTAGCTTGATACGCCACTGCTCAGCTGACTGATTGTGATGTAACCCTCGAATAAGCCATGGAGTCGGTGAAAGAAGAAAGTTTCAAGCAACGCATACAATTCTTGCTCGTACTGGCTAAATCTAATCTTAAAGAGCGTGTTGTCAGAGCGGGCTTAGTGAAATTTGGCCTTACTTGAATTTTATTTAAGTCAGAAAGAATGCACGCTTCTAGCTTTATACTACAACATTTTAAGAATCCTCTATTATCAGTTTAAAATATGCTTCTAAATTTACTCCAAATGTCTTATCAACTTATTGATAAATATTTAGGACTTGATTTAAGTTGTGAAGCAACATACGCTTTCTAGCTTGTTCTATACACTTAGTACTATTAGAATGATGATCGCATGAAAGACTGTCCCAACCTTGTTAACGACATCGATCGAAAGGCATAGGGGCTTTAGCAAATGTTGTTTTGAATTGAATCCAAATTTATAAGGACCTAACGCTTAATGTATTCCTATATCCGAACTTGATGAATCAAACCCTAGATTTTTCAAAATAAGCCATAAAGATTTTGAATAATCGCGCTATTTGGAAGATAATCTTAACTATTCAAGCGCTCTCGAGAAATTTGATGTCGATTCTCATAGATTTTGCTTCTAACTTCAAGTTAATTACCGTGTTTCATGCCAGTGAATACACTTCGTGCTCTTATTTTGGCCGCCTCGACGGTTTTCCAAATTAATCAGCGGTGGCCCCACCGGTGGTTCTAAAGATTTAACTTAGAGAATTTCAGAGGTCGTCCTCTATATTTTCTCATATATTTTTCAGGTATTTTCTGAATGATTTCTTCATCATTATTTCAAAATATAGGGGGGTTTATATAGGCCTCCGAAATTTGAATACTTGCTTCTGATTGGTTAGTTTAATTTCAAGTGGATCAAGATCTTAACCGTTGAATTTTGAGGCAAGAATTGACCGTCAGATTTTTTAGAATTACTTTTCCTCCAAGAATAAGAAAGAGGCGCCTATTTTGATGTAGGAATAAGGTTCCGGATTTTTTTCTAGGTCAAACACATTTTCATGTTTATCCCGGACCTTTGGGCCTTTATTTGAACCCCATAACTTTTGGAGGTTCATTTCAACCCCGCAACTTCCAGATTTTCAATTTTAGGCCTTATGGCCGATTTTATCAGACCAAATTATTGCTTTTTAGGCCTCGAACCCTAAATTTAATGTACATTTAATTCGGCTATTTTCTGCAAATCTTTGTTCGCATTTGGTGATTTTATATTAAATTTTAGGGTTCGATCAATAGTCCTAGCCACCTAACAAATTTTCACCGCCTATACTTGTTTTTAAGTTAACAGTCAAAGACGATTCTCGACTCGACAACGGATTCAGACGTGGCAAACGAAGCGTGGCCGAACGGCACACGTCCGCTATGACCGACGCGAACGGCCCATGTCCATGTCCACCGAATCCTGGCTTCTAGGGCCAACGCCGAACCGCACACCGAATTATTAGGTCCACCCGCCCATCGGCATACTAACCAGCGCCGAAGCGAACCCGAATCTTGCCCAGTCCAACGAACCTGCCGGACGCCCCGCTGACCGAAGTGGGACGTCCGATTCTGAAAGAATAGTTTATCCATCACAAGTCACACCTATTTACACTATATTGCAAATAAAAAACGAACCACATATACATAAAAACCCATAAATATCTAAATCGAAATCCAACAAAATCATAAAACAAACTTCAAACATCCGAACCACAGTTTTAACATCCATAGAATAAAACATACCATAAATATTAAACTAAGCAAAGTTCATCCATCTATAAAATAAAATAAACTAAGGTTCATTTATAAAAGAAAATAAAAAAACATGTAACATTATTCTTCATCTTCATCTATCATATCTGGGATTAAAGCGAAGATCTGGGCCGACGTGATACCTCGATACACGCCATATATCACGCTAATTCCAAATACACTACCCATCAACGGAATCCAAACGATCTTCAACTCCGCATTCCAAGTTGCATATTTTCCAATCCCATACATTTCAATATTCAATAAAAAATAACGATGGTGTATATAATTTAATCAATATAATACATTGCATTCGCATCTTTGTAAATATTCAACATCTCAATACGGTCACTGTGAGGGACTAAATCACGGTCACTGACCGACGAGAAGATCAAGTGAGTTACACTAGACCTCGAATACGAGGGAACGGATCTCTCCGTGGGATTCGTCAGTTCATCCTCAGGAGGTTGTGGTGCGCTACAACCATTTTGTTCCCAAATTTCTTTCATGACAGGCTCGAACAATTCATACACCTCCCATTTTGACCACACTTCATCTTTCCACCAATATATTTCTTGGTTGGTCAAGGATTGCTCCCCAATCTTTTGTGTTGAACTCACAAATTCAGGCATTTCATTATTCACATTCACCCCCTCATTTACCAAGAAATTGGATATCAACATACCATACGGCAAGAACGACTTTCCCCTTCTCCTATCCATATTTTTAATAATCAATCTAGGCAAGTTGATCTTCTTCTCATTCAATAAAGCATATGTGACTAAGGTATGAATGACACTCAGCGATTGATCGTTGCTTTTAGCAAGCATCAAAATATCTTTTACAATCTTAAAGTCAATTATTGACCGGTCATCGTATGCCTCTAAGCTTTTTATCATCATCACACATTCTATCATTGTTAAAATAACTAATTGTTTTATCCTGAAAGAAATGGACAATTTAAATTCCAATTTCTGCGAGGCCATCTTAAAAGCCGGGTCATTATAATCCTCAAATTCCAAATTCTCGAGCCTATCATGAGAATCTAAAAATGTTTTTTACTCATGAATGGGAACATACCCAAATAATTGAACTATTTCAGATCCACTCTGTATATACATATAAAATTCTAACTAATTTCGGTACCATATACAATTAGACTTAGCAAGATTCAACCATCCATGAAAATTCAAACCAACAATGGCATTTGTACCTTCAAGTTCTTTTTCATCAACATATATACCTGGTTGGATGGTTTTCTTCATAAACTTGTCGAGCTCTCGCGGGTTCTAATGGCGCGGAGCGCGAGACCTCCCTCCTTTCTTTCTTTCCCTTTCCCTTTGCTTTTCTCCTCCCCTTGTCATGATACCTTTCATTGTGAATAATTGAGACAATTAGCAAATTAGAAAATGTGAAAAATGTGTTCTTTAAGTGTTATATAACACTTTGTACACTTAAATTTAGGAAAAAGATGAAGTTTTATAGTAGAAGTGTAGAGAAAATATGAAATTTTTGGGTTGTAATTTACAATTGGAGAAAATGAAGTACAATTAGGTTTGGAGCAATTTATGCGCCTGAATGCGATGTTTGACGTCCGCTTTAGCTTATCGACGCCCGCTAAAATTAACTCTGCCTATCGACTGCATCGGACGCCCGTTTATTTATCTGACGTCCGCTTTGAAGTATTAAATTAAATGGATGTCCCAGCCAGCTTATCTGACGCCCGCTTAAAAATTAAGTCGCCATCACTCTCTCGCATCGGACATCCGCTTGTTACAAGATGTCCGCTCGGCATATGAAGCGACATCCGTTTCGCATGTAGGACGCCCGCTCGGCGAGCATTGACGCCCGCTAATACCCGGAGCATTCAATAAACGTGCTATTGCTTACATAACGGCATTAATGGACGTCCGTAGAATAAAGCCGACATCCGCTAATAAGGCTAAGTGGAATCCAACTAAGATGCCTTTAGAAAATTCTGGACGTCCTGTGGCTTAATTTAGCTTGACGAGTCCGCCACGCTAACGAACCACTAACCTAACGCGTCGAACGCGATTCGAACGGCCCACCGAATCCCCAAATCTTAACGTGTGCCGTGACGAACGCTGGCTAAAAACCTCTACCACCCCACCCCATTAAGAAAGCGGCCGACGGCTTTATTACTACTAACGAACGCAAATAACCCGAACCGATCAACGAATCCGGCCCACCGAACTCCGCCCCACTTGCTAATGCCTAAGATTTGCAGCTTCTGACACACAAAAGCAAAATAATTTTTATACATAGAAAAGGCAAGTAATTTTATGTTGAATTTAGGAAAAAATAAAATATACTCCGTACTTAAATATTTTTTCCTATATAGTGTGGCGGTGCATATAACCAGATATTTGTGATGATCAATCATTTGAATGCATGATATTGGTGGTCCTCGGCCTACCTGTAATTGTCTTTTACTAGTCAAACCTCCATTGCAATTTACAACTACTCCAAAAACATTTCAAAGTCCTAAACTTTACAAGTTTCAACAGCGTAACACCTCTTTGTTTCATTCCGAATTTGCACTTTTTTCCAATAATTATTATAAATCAATTTTCTTTTTAATTCAATCAATCTTTTTTCTTTCTTTCTAACTTTTCCCCAATAATTATGTGAACGATATATCCTTATTAAGCTACCAGCCTACCATGTTCATGTAGTCGTCTTCTACAATGGATGTAATTAAATAGGTAAAAACACACAGTTACTTACATATTTGTCGACCAAGGTCATTATCAATCTTATTTTATTAAAGCCAGAGGATTCTCTAATTTCATTTCTTCAATTTTGTCTTGATCTAATAACTCTCCGCATTTTTTTTTACCGTATCAATTATCATATCATATGCAATTAATAAATGCAAGGGAGAAGTAGCCATTACTTAGAAATTGAATAGGGGAAATTAAATATATAAATGATTAAAACAACCGAATTCTTGTGGGCTTCCATATTATTACAATAAGTTTATAACGGATGATGTAGCCAGGAGTCAAGAACCCCATGTTTAGCTACAAGTCGATTAATAATAGCTCTTAGTGTCAGGAAATAATGTTGAATTTGTATAGTTATTATTGAACATATAACGACAATAGATAGAGAAAAATAAGATACTTAATAAATGTTACAAATGATTCACGATATAAACATTATTTCTTTGATTCAAGATTCCGCTATCACCACATCCCATAATAAAACTCTAGCATATCCTTGAAACATTTACTATTCTAGCTAAATATAATGGGTCTAAATCCCTATCACTCTATTTATTTTTTCTTCAACGTATCCAACAATCGCTATTATTCAACGCGATTATCTAGAGTGAATCGAACTCATAACCTTAGCTGGCCACAAAGTGCCTCACCTAAATTCATCAACTGAATTAACTGCGTGTCCTATAACACTATCTAAGTGAGACTACGACTACGTTAGGTTCATGCGAAGAACGTTACTCGACTTGGCTGGCTATCGATTTTCACACTCCAAAATTTAATTATAACACTCTATTCCTTTTTTATTTTTCATCAACTTTTATACTAAAATGAAGTCCTATTATCATATAATAGAGTGTAAAAAATTAAAAATCATTATTAACCTTAATTTTTTGGTAGAGCAACATACAACTAAGTAACTAAGTAAGTAAATAACAGTAAACTGAGTCGAGTAAACGAATGGGCCTATTGGGCCCTTAAAAAATAAGGCTAACTTGCCTTACTCACTGTGATGTGGGTTAGTCAGATGTTCAATGTGTTTTAGTCGCTGCAAACGAACCAGCCTAGCCTCAACATGTTCACGGGCCCAAAGTTCTCATTAACGAACCCTGGCCCCTGGTCTGTTGTTAATACCTGCCTTATTGTGCTCAAGATCCGTAGAGTCAAATGACGCACTGCTTGAACCACAACCCATTCACGCTTCTTTACATTCGATACAAACTGTGATAATCGCTTAAAGTAAATCTGCAGACTCTAAGAATTTATAACGGATATATGTTCAAGCATCGCAACATACACGTATACCGCTCGACATTAACGCACTAATGCTAAAGTCCAACCCGGCTATTTTTATGAATTTGTATGATCAACGTGAGCATCAAGTTAGAAATAAACGGTACTCATCGCTTGTGTAAAAAGTGGTACCGCTTTCATCTAAACCAGACCCCATTTTGACCCCTCTCTAAATACCATATTATTAAACTCTCAAACTCAAATGAAGAGGCCTATAAAAAGTATACACTTCTCTTCATATTTCTCACAACTCACAATCATTCTAAGCAATATCAAAGAAATAAGAATCATTTTCTCGAAACAACATTCATTACTTGTGGTTTTTGGGTTTGTTCGTTGCCAATCAAGTTGAATCAACAATCTTACTCGCTTCCAATAACTGCATATTCATCAACTTTTATAAATTTTGATATTTTGTTTTAATAATGCATCAAACGTAACTCGAAAAAGTATTCAAAAGTGACAGCTAAGATGTCTAATGATTTTGTTAATTTAGAGGATGATAATCGTATTGATGAACTAAAAATTATTAACTCTCAATCTAGTGCGTATTACTATCGAGAGAGGGAAAACTCCATGATTTGGGAAATATTTTCATGGAGACTCCGGAAAACAAACGGAACTTGTTTAAATCAGAAGAGTACTCTATCATGGAAAACGGGTGGGAGTAAAGGAAACCGTCATATTGCTAGACACTTGCTGTCATAAGATCACTAAAGATAAGAGTTATGTTACAGAGGCTACAACTATCATACCCAAACCGCAAAAGCTTTTTTTAAGATTTTGGCTTATGTGGATCGGAATCCAATAAATTTGTAATCGGTAGTTCTTTTTGCCTTTAATCATTGTGATGGATGCATGCTTTTCACTAAATGGATTCAAATGTCGCATCCTGAGCAATATGTATCCCTCGGTCTACTTTAAGAAACTATGCTTTTAAAAGTGAAAAGATCTTCTAGGTAAAACTCTTGGTGAATTTGTCTATAAAATGTGTCCGACTAGCGATATTGGTGTCTTTTGGATTTTGATATAATGCGTAAATAATGCCATTGATTGATCACATCATCTTACAAAGGAGAATTATATATTTTAGATCGATTGCTAAACATAACAATATTCAAATTTCGGCAGTATACTCAGACAGCGCCATTGATTACAAATGTCGGAATAGGCCATTTCAATTTCATTCGATAACGCTGGTCCGCTAATAATGCATCAATCGAAAGATTAAAGATGCCTATTAAACCGATTTTAGTGAACTTTTTCATGTTAGATGTTTATGCTACGCCCTTCCAATTAAGAAGATGGATTAAAATGTTGTTTGGGGATGAGCTTATTTACCAATTCGTAAGGTCGTTAATTTTGTTGTTAATATGGTTACATTACTTAATATAAAAATTGGTTAAGGCTTCGAAAGAAGTTTAAAAATTAATTTTGGATTGTGATACAAGACGGAACTCGACTTACACATCTACTGTCAGCGTATATACGAGCAAGAACGAATACAACATTTTATGAAATTACCCACTGGGGGCGGCGCGAGAACGTTAATTAGGCCAAACGACAAGGCTTAATATGCTTAATAATAATCGAAGCCCAAAATCCTAAGTTGTATAAATACAATCTAGATGGGCGGGGAAGTTTGTATCGAAGGTGGTCCAAGGAATTTTGCCTTCACAACTACAGTCGCCAATCGAACTTAGCGCGATACAAATGATCGCAACTTGGGCGCTGTTGGACTGACAAGTTAACTACTCTACATTATCATTATCGAACACATTTTTTCATCATAAGACTAAGTGCGCCCACAATATGGCATGATCTTGTCCCACTTGTTGGTTAGTAGGAAAAATGTGCCCGGCCCCAGATTGGGTTCGAGAGGCGCTGAAAAGTTAATAAAGCCGTGATGATTTCAAAGCCTCAATTGCTAAGTTTGAGGTTACTAGGGATATGGCGCTGAGATCGGCGGGAGAGACTCACGAGAACTAAGTGAGAGGCAAGCAGTGTGGAACTATTACCGGCGCAGAGTCTGGCGCGTTCAGACGGGTTCCTAGAGTCAGGGGCGGGTACGATGGTGGCCCATCCGCATCCTCACCAGGCTTCCACCGCAACAACCGACAGAGTGGAGGCGATAATACGAGGTGGAAGTTGCCGACGAAGCGACTCCTAAGCCAAGGCCGAGATGGCCGGCGTCATGAAGGACCGAAGAGAGGATGATCAACGAATGACAGTAGACAAAGGATCCATATGGCCGGACGTCCGGGGCGCCATTAGGATCGCACAAAAACTTTCCTCAACAACATAGTTGGCACTCCCCATCACTCCCCACCTCCCTCCCCTTTTTATTGTTGAAGACGAATCAGTTGAAGAAACACATGAATGAATGTTTATATATATTATACATGATGTTTTTCACGCTTAAACAATATTTTTATTTACGCATTTTATTGCAAGTCAGTGGAATGATGTGAACAAGTTTAATGCTGCGAATGCTTCAATGTTCGAATGTTTATGGTGTTTCGAGTTCGAATGAAACGAATACGTGGGAATGGTTTTAATGTTGTGAATGTTAAAATCGCACTTTTTCTTCGGTGAGTAAACGCGGTGTACCGCATGGCGGAACTGCATCACGCTTATAGCGTAAAATGCAATATTTTAGGTATTAACGCGACCATTTCATACGAAACGGTACCACATTAGCAGGAAGAATGCAATGCTTATATGTGCACCCAAGTACTCACGTTAAGATGGTATTAACGCTGCATCGTTTTCATACGTAATCCACACGTTAATGCGCCGAATCGCCGCCGCCCACCGAATATCGCGCCAACCGGCCGCGCCTGGTACCAATCTCTCGCCTTCCTTCCGACTAATTTATTAACGAACCGGGACCGTTCATTATTTTAAATGTATTGTTTCATTATTGCTTTCGGGGGACCATTTTAACTTTTTCATGACTCCAACTACCAATCATACACTCCATACGATTGGTCGTTTAAAAAAAATCGTGTGTAAAGTATATAGTCGGTTAGTATTTTAATCCAGACCTCAGACCTTGTACAAATAAATATTTCAACCTTTTATTATGGGACTTTATATTCCAAAACTTTCCTCATTTATATCGTTTGAGAAAACTTGATGTGAACATTATTTGGATATTGAAAAATTGGCATTTGACCATGCATGCACTGCGAAGAAGCTAATAAAAAGAATCAAATCACGGAAAAAGGGCTACCACTTATCAACTCGTTTTGCACTTATACATGAAAAATGTCAGCATTTTAATTGAATGTTCTTAGTTCTTTCGTTGAAGTTGTCTTGTTCTGAACCATAAATGAAATAACTGGGGTCTAGGGCCTTGGCAATTTATGCCACTAGTGGTCAAGATGAAATTTACGTTTTTTGTATTGGTTTTGTTCTGAATCTAAGATGAAATAATATGACAGAGCAATTAAATTTCTGAAAAATCTACGTGACTTTTGGGGATAAAATGTGATCCTTCTTCTTCTCATAATAAATTAGTTTTATAACTAAGATCTAATGATCTATTGGTCCACCATATACAAATGTATTAATACATTCATGAATGTGGTCTGAAGGAGGCAACTTCAACGAAGGAGTACTAGCAGCCTAGCAATGCATCCATGTTTCAATTATTTATGCATTTCGCTTCAATTAAATAATTAAGATTATACTCCATCCCTATTAATCACTACATATTCAGGGTCTATTTCTGTCACGTTTATAACTACAACATTCAACTCATGAAGTAGTTTCACAATATTATAAGGGTCTGATTAGATTATATAAAATTAAGAGTGAGTGATTAATATATTATTGATTCAGTGCGCACTCAATTAATAACGGTTGCGGGCGTTCTCCATTAAAAAAGAGTGATTGGTTAGTAATTTCAAGGTCTTAGCCTACAATCGTTCCTGTATTTAAGAGTGAGTGATTAACTTTTCAAGCATTTTATGGTTGTTCGTTACCTTTTTTTTTTGTTGATTATGTGTATTAATAATTTTTCTTTTTATAATTTTTTATAATTTTTTTTATAGGATACAACGATCATCTCTTTTCGAATGCAAAACTCTCCATTAGAAAAATGTCACATACTTGAAAGTTGTTGCAACATTGTGCTTTAATTTGGTGTGATCAAGTCAATAATGCTTACCTAACTTCCAATCTATATCATGAAGAATCCCTCCCTCATTATACTAGTTGTCCTTTTAAAATTTAGAAATATTATTGACATCTATCTACCCTATAATGTCGTGAACTGTCATTATACTTCTGAATCGTCCATTAATTATACTTCTCTAAGTTGGTTTGTGTTAGGTGGTCAAAGAAGGGATTACAGTTAAAAAAGGGGCTAGCAGTAAATTTGCTTCAATTCCTTCGTGGACATTTGTTTACCAACTAAACTTTGTTCATTTAAGTTACTTCTGTTTTCATCAATGTCTTTACTAGTAATCAATCTTCAAAACGCCAAAGGAATCGTCACACTAATCTTGCTTAAAACCACTTCAATATGAGATTCTGCCATTTGCGTGACTCCGAACCCACACCTCCCCGAAAACGCCAGTGACGCCGACATTTAAAGACTCTCACTTTTTACCAATGAAATGGTATACCTCAAAATAATAACCAATCTTCAATAATATTGAGCCAGGACCAAAAACATTAAATCAATTTTAACAATCAATTTATCTGTTTTATATAACTAACATATCATCAATAATATACTCCTATATTGTACTCCGTCCATTCCACATGGATTGATTTTTTTTTTTATAATTAGAATTTCAAACCTCGAATTTAAATATATTTCATATTAAGGCCAAGTAGAATATTTTATAAAAAAATATATCAAATTAAAGAGTTCAAATGTAGCTTTCATCAAAGATATACAAACAAAAATATCTATAAATAAAGCTCTCGCTTTGTATTTAACAAAATTAAAGAAATAATCTTTTAAGGAGTATTTATTAAACGATTAGGTTACACATGGGATGTACTTGTAATGTATGTCAGGTGCACATAGAAGCATGTGGTCATTGGTCAGAACAACTTGTAATTGTATAGCATATTGTAAGTATATGCCCTTCTCTATTCTAAATAAATTATTTGCCAAATTGATTAGTACTTGAGATAATCAAGGACAAAAGAGCAATAAAAGAGGAAAGGAAATGTGTGTATTTATTTGTCAAAATGGAAATGTTTTCCTTCCACATTGGCTAATTTCCTAATTTACCTATATACCCTTCTCATTCTCAACTACCACAAGGGACCCCACTCCCTCCCCCCCAATTTTCATATTTCCAACAACCAAAACCTCCTTATAAAAACCCCTCAGCCCCTCACCACCTCTTCAGGTACCAACTACCAACTATACTAAGGCCCGAAGTAAAAGGTACCTCAAAACACATACATTACACACAAAAATGGCTCTTACAGGCTCAACTAACTCTCTTCTACCAAACAAGGCCTTAACCCAATCCCAACAACCATTTTCAATTTCCCATTCCCTCCATGCAACTCTACCAATCCACACCATCAAAAAAACCATCAAACCAATCTCAGCCGTCCATTCCAACGACTCTTCCACCAAACCACAAAAACCAACGCCACCTTCCGCCACCGCATCCACCGCAGCACCACCACTAACAACCCTGGAAACCACCACAAAGAAATGGTCCATTGAGAGCTGGAAGAGCAAGAAAGCTCTTCAGCTTCCTGAGTACCCCAACAAGGAGGATCTTGATTCAGTTCTCAAGACTCTTGAGGATTTTCCACCTATAGTATTTGCGGGGGAGGCAAGGAACCTTGAAGATCGTCTTGGAGAGGCGGCGATGGGGAGGGCGTTTTTGCTTCAGGGTGGGGACTGTGCTGAGAGCTTCAAGGAGTTTAATGCTAATAATATTAGGGACACTTTCAGAGTTATACTTCAAATGGGTGCTGTCTTGATGTTTGGTGGTCAAATGCCTATCATAAAGGTAATTTTTTTAAACACTTGGTTTTTTATTCTTTAATGTTTACTGATTTTTTTATTTTTTATTAATAATCCACGAGTTTCGATCTAAAATTAATCATAATGGAATATTAATACAGAGTATGATGTTATGTCAGTCCGGTTAATTTCACGTGTAAACTTGTGCTAAAATTGGAGGGTACAATTTTTTTTTTCCTTTTGTTTTTCGTGGTACAATTAGAACAGAGTTACACGTACGACAAAGTACTGAGAAACCAGCCTCCATTTGTTGTTAAGAACTTTCGGGATGTATTAATAAATTCATTTATTTTATCCTTCATCAATTGACCCCATGGACCATTCGCAGTTTTGTTACAAGTACATCATTGTTGATATGTTTGGATATGTAATATGTTTAAGATTCTAACATCCTTAAAATTCTAGATAAATTAATGATCATGATTATTTAAGGTCAAATAAATGGTTAATTTGTTTGGTACAATACCTGTACTTGATATTACTCATATTAGGAATCTTTGATTAGTTAATTTGTAGTAGTAAAATAAAAAAGGTTGGATCTTTAGATATGATACATTAAATCTTGAACTATACTTGGCCTTTTTTATTGAAGACGACAAGTCAATAATAAATGGAATTGTATTTGCTTATGAATGTGTAGGTGGGTAGAATGGCTGGTCAATTTGCAAAGCCAAGATCGGATTCATTTGAGGAGAAGGATGGTAAGAAGCTGCCAAGTTACAGGGGAGACAACATTAATGGCGATACATTCGATGAGAAATCGAGGATTCCTGATCCGCAGAGGATGATCAGAGCCTACTGCCAATCTGCTGCTACTTTGAACTTGTTAAGGTCTTTCGCCACTGGTGGTTTTGCAGCAATGCAAAGAGTTACTCAATGGAACTTGGATTTTGCAGAGAATAGTGAACAAGGTGATAGGTGAGTGCAGGAAAATCTTCTCTTATTTACCATTCAAGGAAGTATTTATTATAGTTAATTAATGTCATATGTTAGCTGATTTTGACTATTTATTTTCTTGTTTATGTCAGGTACCATGAATTAGCAAACCGTGTTGACGAGGCCCTTGGTTTCATGTCTGCGGCTGGACTTACCAGGGACCATCCTATCATGAAATCAACTGAGTTCTGGACATCTCATGAGTGCTTACTCTTGCCATAAGGAGCAGGCATCTCTACTCAGACTTGACTCCGACTACTGGTCTTTACTATGATTGCTCTGCACACCTTGTCTGGGTTGGTGAGCCGAACCACAATTGATGGTGCCCCAGGCGAGTTTTAGAGATGCTAACCCCCTGGGAATTAAGGTAGCTATGGTTCACTATTATCTAATAAATGTTACTTGGTTCATTTGAAGAGTTTAAGTGACTGATGTAATTGCCTTGATTGACAGGTTAGTGATAAGATGGATCCAAATGAGCTAGTCAAGCTCATTGATATTCTAAACCCTCTAAACAAACCTGGAAGGATCACAATTATCACAAGAATGGGGGCGGAGAACATGAGGGTGAAGCTTCCAAACCTAATCAGGGCTGTGAGGAGAGCAGGGCAAATTGTGACATGGGTCAGTGATCCTATGCATGGAAACACACCAAGGCCTGTAACAAAAACTCGTCTATATCTGATGCTATCAGGGTAAGATCAAACTTCAAAACAATTTACTTTTCATATTTGCTTCAAATCTGGTCAAAAGAAGTTTACGAAAACATAACAATAAAAGATTGCTTGCACTTCATCTCCAGAGATGTTGACTTGTCTACCGTCGTTGATTGAATGTAGTTGGTAGGAGAGAGAGATATATGGTAGATGATATTAGTTCGACCTATGAATATTGAAGTAGGTGGAGGCATTTTTATAGTGATTTCCCTTGATCATACCATATTATTTATTCGTTGGAGTAGCTAAGTTTTACATATATACAATAGCTTGGAAACTTAAAATAGGACTTACATATCTAATTTAGTCTATATTATAATCTAGTACAATAACCTCAACACGCTTTCCTTTACTTGCAGGCCGAGGTTACAGCCTTCTTTGATGTGCATGACCAAGAGGGAAGTCACCCTGGTGGCGTACATTTGGAGATGACTGGGCAAAATGTGACGGAATGTATTGGAGGATCAAGAACGGTGACATTTGATGACCTGAGCTCACGGTACCATACTCACTGCGACCCAAGGCTTAACGCTTCTCAATCACTTGAACTCTCATTCATCATAGCAGATCGTCTAAGAAAGAGAAGGATCACATCACAGCGTACTTAGTACTAAAAATATGTAAATGTCTACTGATACCAAACTGTGTTCCTGCTTTTGTTCTAAGTTATTGTTCCATGTTTTTTTTCTTTTTTATTCCTTGTTGGCTGTTTCTTCTTCATTTTATTTCCCCATTGGCAAAAGATAACGATGTATTGTATGTATACTTGAAACTATTAATGGTTTGAGAGAAGGAATAAAACAAAACTCAACTACAACCTATTGGATAAGTGGTTGTGAAGTGATAATGATCACCAAGATTGTAGTAAATTGTTTGTTGTTATCTGATAACATATCAAGTATTGTAATTTATCTCTTGTATAAGTGATTATAAATAGAGTGCACCGAACTGATATTATTCTTGTCTATTAAGTGTGAGTTAAGTTTAACACAACCCAGTACTTTTTTGGGTGTGTTTATTTATGCTTATTTGTCAATGGCTTTCTTTTTATAGATAAGGAATTACGTCCCCACAATTAAATAGGCAATTAGACAGAACGGGAATCGAATTTGGAACATAACTCAAAATATATTAAGGTGCTTGGTTCTTGGACCTATTCTAGAACCGGAATCGAAATTACAATTATCTATTAAAATTGTATCAACTAATATTACCTACAATGCATTTCGAAATGTAACTTTGGTTGTTCAAGTGTTCATAAAATCCATTGATCATTTATTCAAAGGCAGTTTCCAAATAGAACTTCATCAATCAAAACATAACAGTTTAGTACGTTGAAATTTCAAAACAAACCGATTTAAAAGCTACATTCAACGTTCTTTTGGATATGGTTGAGAATAAAGAAACTAAGCCTAAGCAATGTATATTACATGGCCTTCACTAGTCCTAAAATACAACTTGACCCGAATAAATAGTGTAATTTCCCCCTCAAAACTTTCTATTAGTTGCAAAGTTGTATAAAAATTTATTTATTTGTTAATATACCCTGGTATTGAATTGAACATTTGATCTTTCAATTAATGGTCGAGTAACTTACCACCACACCGTACTTCGTTGTCTATTAAATTTGTTAACAACTTCTAATGTGTATCAATCGGACAATTTGAAGCATATTTTAAAATGAGAGCCACTGATGGTCGAACCTCAAAATAGTGGTGAATCTTGGACTAGATAGTGGCCATATATTTCTGGACTTGAAAAATGAACCCAGTCCAAGAATCCGTTGACTTTTTTGGCATCGAGGACTGAGTATTTGTTGTAGTAAACCCTAGAGAGAGAAAGCTCCTTCTCCCTCAACATGGCTGCAGATCATACAACTACCACTCCCTCCTTATCCCAGGTCTCTTTTACCCATTTCTTCAATTATAATTCATTCATTATATATTACACACTAGACACTTATATGTCACAATTTTGAACATTACCACTGACTACTTTTTATTTGAATGAAACTAATTTAGACTCAAAATTGGATATTTTGGAGTAATTAGTGAAATATCATGGTTAATTTCAGTTGGGGGCAGTATTAATTTGTCTGAGACACAGATATACCCAAATTTTGGATATTGCAAAAAGGAAAATTCAATAGGATTAAAGGGAAATCAAGATTGATTTTTTAAAGTAATTAGTCAAACGTCCCTGTTACCATTATTTATTGCATTTGCTACATATACTAGCAAATTTGGCAGATGTAATATAGAAATGCATTTTGTTGTGATTCTCCTTATGTGTTTGTTCTGGCTTCTAGGTCCATATATGATCCTTTAAAATGTCCAATTTTTCCTTTCCGTGTGTTGTATTATAGCCAGAGTATCTTTGATTACGAACGAAAAACTTTTCCACTTGTCCATTCCACATTAGACTTTGTTGTCTGCTCATATAATAGTACTTCGTTTTAATCTGAATGTTAAAACTTCATTCGTATGACTTAATTACTAATGTTACTTCAGTAAATTCACTATTTTCGATTCGTATTCTGTTTGTCTAGCACTTGCTTGAAGATATGTCGTGGGAATTTTATCCATGCTATATGTGCGAAGCATGATTTAATATATGCTTGTAAGTTAGTAATGTAGTTTAGTTTAATAGTCTTTAGCTTTCTCTCATCCCCTCGCTCTAGACTTGTTCACCTTTCCAATGTAACAGTTCTTGTTTACATATCAATCACAGCTTATGTAGTTTATTAAGAAGGCGTAGTTGCCATTTTTTAACTAAATTGTCCAATCTCTTATACTTCGTATGTTGTCTTTGTATATCTTGTTTATTCAAGGCAAGTGACATTTTTATTGATATACTGTTTGATGTCTCCTTAAACCACATGTATGTTTATTTTTGAGTCATACGAATGATTTGGAGTTTGGACCCTCTCATTCGAATTGTCTTTTTAGCTTAAGATGTGTGTCTTATTTCCTGTTTCATCATACCGATCAGCTTAAGACTGATTAATCAACGTTTTATATCTAATGGTTTGACAACCAGCAATACTTGCTACCGGAGAAAGATGGGAAGGCAGACATGGCTGCCAAACCTGTAGACGAGACCTCTGCAAACGCTTCTGCTTCTGATGAACCTGCTATTCAGAAGAGCGATGAAAAACCTGTTCTTGAGAGTAGTGAAGTTGCTCCTGCTGCTGCTGATGGTACTGGTGAAGTGGCAGAAGCTCCTGCTGATGAAGAGACTTCTGATGCTCCAGCCGATGAGGCTTCTGCTAAAGAGACCTCTGATGCTCCAGCCAATGAGAGTTCTAATGAGGCTTCTGCTACTGAAGAAAGCTCTGAACAGGAAACCTCAGGAGACCAAGATGCCACTGATGAAACACCAGAGATTAAAGTAAGGCTTTACATACTATTGTTTCTGCTAGTGTGTTATCATGGTTTTATATTTTCTAACTTAATGTGGTCATTCATTTCAATTTGCTGTTGCACTATGGTCGGTCCAGCTAGAGACTGCCCCAGCAGATTTCCGGTTCCCCACTACAAACCAAACAAGGCATTGCTTCACTAGATATATTGAATATCACAGGTACATTTGAGATTAATATGCTACATTTTCTTACTTGAAATACACCTACTTCATGCACTCCAGGGTCTAATGGTATGAGTCTAATGATTTATTTATATTAGGTGCATCGCTGCAAAGGGCGAAGGTGCTCCAGAATGTGACAAATTTGCTAAATATTATCGTGCCCTTTGCCCGGGGGAATGGGTAAGCAGCTAAAATCGAGTCATTTAAGTACACATCATTTGTCTTTTATCTAAACATTACTTGCTATGATTTTGGCGTTGTGTATTTTCGATGTGCTGCAGGTAGATAGATGGAATGAGCAAAGGGAGAATGGTACCTTTCCAGGTCCTTTGTAGATGGTCCCAAATTATACAATTATATCGAGGCCAGTTTCTTAAACTTGCCGGATGATGACTAAACTGAGGTAATAAGAGCGAGTCTAGACTGTTGAAACATCCAAATGGAGAGTTGTTGTATTTGGTATTTTAAAGGCAATTCGCCTGCATCCCTGTAAAAGTAACCTATTAGTCAACATACATCCCAACAATATATACAACTCAAAATAAGGCTCAAATTACATCTCGTGAGAATCGTTTCCCACGGATTTGATTATTGTTGTAATAATTTTCCGGAGGTATTCTTTATCTAAATGTATTTACAAAAACTAAAGGTTGAAATACATTCTGATTACTTTTGCCACATAATGATAGGTATTGAAACCAGAAAAGAAAAAAAAGGTGATGATCATTATTCATAAACATGGACGCCCACATTATTATTTAAGTCCACCAACTACTTCAGCTTCAATTCAAGGACGAAACTTACTCCAATAATGTATTGAGTACTTATCTCTATAATTTTGCAAGTTGTAAGTGGTAACATGGAAGTTGCCTTGAACTTCATCTACTTTCTTTTCATAGATGTAAAGTTGTCCAAGTTAGAATTCTAGTCGGAGAAAAGTTTTAAGAATACAATAATTTCAAGTACTCGAAGTGAAATATGAGCATGTCCATCAAATGGTGGTAGCATAGATGAAAATATTTAGTTGTATAGAGGCTAAAATAGAAAGGAAGTGATTAGAGGAAGTAGCGAAAGCTCCAAAGCATAAATTGATAATTGTCATTTGATTTTTGAAGTAGTATGATCATGTTAGAAGATGTGTAATGGATGCATCGGTAAGAAGTCACGAATGGAATTATGATTTGCATACTTTTTGAAGAAGTCATTTTATGCAATCATTTGATTCATTTCCATATTACACACATATACAACTTAATGAAAAAACTTTAGATTAATTTGATTACATATTTAGTATTTATCACGTTGTAAATTTTATTGACAAAATTTAGATCCAAATAATAATTATTTATAGTATTTTTTTTTAATAATTTGACAAATAAAATCAATTCATTTCGTCATATATTGTTGAAAAGTTAAAAAAATGATATTCTTCTAAATATTCTCCAAGTTAGGTTATGACATAAGCACCAACTATTCAACTAAATTAAATAATAGACCCTAGGCATTTATTATGGTAGATCTTGACCATACCGTTATGCCAACATAATAACAGCCTAGCTACACTAGATATATTTTGGTACATTGTGACGAATGTGATCTAGTATTTGTCATGGCACCATACCTACTAACCTTTTCTTTATCCCAACTGCATGAAAACAAACCAGAACATCGACAATAATGATCTGTTTCAATAGATAGAATCGAATTTGAAGAAAAAACTAGAACAAGATTCTGATTTGCGCACTATTTAATTCGACTCTATCTAGGGTGTTTGGTGGAATCAGCATTTCTTATCAACTGATAAATTTAGTTGGTCATTTGAAAACTTTTCATTTTGAAAACTGGCTATTCTTATTCAAATAATTAAATTGTTTAAATATTGATAGCTAATTGCTTGATGTATATATAGTATCTTATTATTGCATATATAGCTTTTGATAAAACTCTCAAATAAAGTTAAATGGATAAGTTATTGTTTTGTTATTGATTTCATTATTTATATAAGAATATTACAATAATTAAATTTAGATGGATGGATGGATGGAGTACAAGATAAGGTGAGGAAATCTCATACATGTCCACATCCTTAAAGTGTAGATACAATTCAAATTACCTATAATGGTTGTATTTAAATATAGAAATATCACTTAATGCTGCAATGAAGTGCTAAATTTAGTTACATTGTTAAAAATTGGAGTTTGGGTTATGGTACTAAATATTTTGTAGTATTTTATTAGTAGAAGGAAAATGAGTACTTTTACCCATTAAAAAAGAAATACTAGATTTACATTTGAATAATAAATGAAACATTTAATGGTTGAGCTTGATTTAGTACCATATTACTAAAAAAAAAAACTTAGTATCACAATATTTAGCTCTACTTTAAGATAGATGATAAATGAAATTTTATTGGAAAACATATAAATTTAATGAATTTTTTTAGTTTAATCCAAAACAATGAGATATTTTGAACAATTCTTGTAATCTAAACAATATCGGATATTAATACGAAGAGAGTAAGATATAAAGATAGGTTAATAACATATACGGAGTATTAGTTAGCGGGAAGCAAAGAATATGGTTAATCAAAATCAATATAAAATGTAAAAATAAAATTGTTGTTAATCATTAGATCATTAGGTGGATTATTAATTATTAGATGAAATGATATATGTGAAGTATTGAAAACTGGAAAAAGTGAATGTTTAATGTCTTTAATGATTCAACGATTGTGAATAGTCTAAGGACACATACAAGGAACCCCTGGTAATTTTCGTAATAATAAAACGGTTTTTCTAACTTGTGACTTTAGATACAAGTTAAGGTGATAATTAAGGAAAATATTTGATACACGATTTATATCTGAATTTTGATATGAGAATATTTGTTAAATATATTTAAACTTGTTATTATTTTGATTTTACTTATTTTGTGCCTTAAAGGACACATATTAAAGAATCGATAATCATAACCCTTAACGAGTTTTATATATATATATATTGGCTTACGAAATCAAGTGCATATACAACGTTGATGGCTGGCTAGCAAATAAATACGCGTTTAAGTAAAGAAGCTTTGCATTCGTATAACAAAGTTCATCAACATGAGGTATTATGATCAATCCTGCAAGAATTTGTGCAACAATATATTTCAATTTTCATGATATTTTGCAGAGTCTATGCATCGACTTCATACAGAATAATTTCACTAAACCATGCAAGACAGAATATATTATCATATTGAGATAAAAGAATAAAAGAACTAAGTTAATAATAAGCTAGAAATCTAAAATAATTGGGAGGAATATATAATCTTAGTGCCTCCTACTATATATGTTACCATTTAGCAAGTTCTTGATATCATGGTACCATTTTAATTCATCTTACCATGTTATTATTTGTTTCTAGTTCTTCGTCGTAAAAGTTTTGACCAAAATCCTTGTGTTTTCTTCCCATGATGTTTATCAACTGCTTCTTCGGCTTCAGTCCTTTGCATGAGAAAAGCTAAAGACCTACTCTTGGTGAGCACAATATTCTTACTACTAATACTATAATTATTAGTCTCATTATTTTTCTTCCCCCACTTCAAAAATGTGGTCATGGATGAATGACTTCGTCGATGGACCGGAGACGAGGAAGAAGAAACATTGGAGGATTCTTGCGATGATAAAGAAGATAGATAGGAGGAAGTTGAAGCAGATGCAACATTATTTTTTCCTCTTGTTATTTTTGAGGAACTTGCTGGTAAATGGTTGAGCTTTTCCCTTAAGCAGACAGCACAAACTCCTGGTGATTGTTCATGTTTGGGGTGCTTCTTGCATGTTGTAACTTGTGTTTTAGACTTAGATCTGCCTCGGCCTCCACCACCATCGACAATTTGGAGGGGTTTGTGGTGGTTCTTTGAAGATGTAGATTTGAACATTTGAGGATTTGGTCATAATAAGTGCATGGTTGTTGGTCTAATATATAGAAGCTAGTGGTAAATATATAGATGTTTCTATGAGGGTTCATGTGAGGTTCTTGGTATGTTTCATGTAAATGACTTTTTTGGACGCTTTTAGAATGTTTGAAAAGTCTTTAGTCTAGGAAGCGGACCAGATCTGGGCACGGTTGGATGTGTTGTGTGTCCGTGTTTACGTGGCAAACCTTCCATTTTTTGCGTTTGATGAAAGTATTAAATCTTAGTATTATTTCATGGATGATAAATACCATCTACATCACTAAAAAATCAGTAGTTATATATCTTTTTAATTATTTCAAAGATAAAATTAGGGTTAAAATTATCATGTCTATAATAACTAGATTATTTTCACAAAAAATTTATTTCAACATAGTCAAAATTGTTCGAGTTCATAATCTAAAAGTTTAACTTATCAAACTTTAAAATGACATGTTTTTTTGACTTATCAGTGATCAACTAATAAGTAACAATTCAATATTTTTTTGACTTATAAGTGACCAACATATAAATTGATCACCTATATACAACCTTATAAGTTTCATTGTTGAGTGAAATTGGCCAAACTTCGTTTTAGTATGCTCGAGCATAAAGTTGATTTTGACAAAAAAAATAAGCTCAGCCAATGTAGATAGTGGAAATTTAAGTAATTTTAATAAATAAAATTCATTTCATGGATTTATTAATTTAATTAATTTCCGACACATCCCATTAGTTCTGGCGTGTTGATTAGGAGTTTGCAACGCTGGTTGGCCTATCCCGGACCATTCGCCATGTTTTAAAGTACTACAAGTGCGGGAGGTAAGCAAAGGGTGGATGCTCTGAACCGGGCGTGTACTCGACCACGTCCAAGCAATCAAGCAAATTCGGTGGCTTTACAGAGTACGAATAGCCGGGAGGATGCAAGCTTATTTGTGGTTCGATACCAGCTCACCCGTGGGAACTTCAAAAATCAAGTATAAGTCTCACATTAACTTAGAAGCCTCAGATGAATACAGAGGTCTCAGATTTGTTGACATACGACCGAAGCCTTAGAAGCAACACGGGTAACCACCCGTCGGTGATATGCAGCGCCTTGTCTGACTGGGATGACATGTTCATGCGATAGGACACCAAGTACCTTGAAGGCTCAAAACTTAGTTAATTAGAGTCTTACCCATCATCATGGCGACTCACAACCCGGCCCATCCATGGAAGGAAACCAATCCAAGTATGAGTCTGCCTAAACTCCCGCGTACGGTCTTGCGGCCAGCCACTTACCGTAGATGAGCGGATAGCCTCTGCTTGAGGATGGTGGAAGACATGGCCAAATACATGCAATGTTAGGAGGAGGCACTATCCCACATGGTGGGGAAAATATATGATCATGAGTACTTGCTTACTCAGCCGGCGGAGGCCGGCTGAGGACCCTACCTCCGAAGGGCGCCTAGTGCCTCGAGATGCACGAATCGCTTTCGTCAGCCGCATCAGGCCTCGAGGCATGTCGAGGACAACCGGCCAAAAGGTAGTAGATGCCCGAAGTAATGCAGTTGATGGGACCGTACATTTACTCGGTTGAGGAAGTTTATATTGAGGGGCGATCAAAGACACCGAAGATGAAGCGATTCCACCAGACTCTTGCCCATGTCGAGCCTACGACTACGCATGAATGGGTTGAGGATGCCCAGGCTACCAATCTCAAAGTTCCAACATTTGAAGACGAAGTCGGAACCCCGGAGCCGCCATCGCGCCGTAGGAGCGTGCAATGCTGGAACAAGTAGGGATCACGTGATCCAATGGGTTAGATGCAGCACAACAAAAAGATAATGCATTTGGTGGTACAGAAATTTGGAACCCGATTCCATAGATAGTTGGGCTGGCGGAGAATTCCCTCGACCGTTTCTTTAGCCATTGGCGTAGCGGTAAGTATGATAGAAGTGACGATGCCAAGCGGCCAAATGCAAAGATAGACTTTCCGAGTCTTGACAATCGGCGTGTACATATAAAGGGATGCGGTGGGACTTGCGGTATATCTTCCTGAGCGTACTTCGAAGACCTTTGGCGGTGTCACGAGCCCGTGACGTGGAGTTTACCGTAGCGCGACAAAGAGAGAGGGTATATGGAGTGCATCAGCGTCATTTTCTGAAGCCAAAGAATAGAAGATGAAGATTTGGAAGAGCCAAAAAGAAAAGAGGATAATACGTACATTTCAGTCAATGAAGTTCTCCTTCAAAACCAAAAGAACCTGAGGAGATACAAGGTTTGGGAAGTAGAATTAGGTCAGCGTTGAAGAGATGCAAGCCACTAAATATCCATTCTTTGACTCAGACACCCGAGTGATCTTGGAGGAGCTGCTGAAGGAGAAACTCACTTAAGATTTGTCGAGGTCAGCGACACGAGGAGACGATAGAACAGGCAAACTCTGCCAAATATCGCGCGCGTGCTTGGACATCCACGAAATGTTTCACATTGAGGAGGGTGATGAGCTTAGCACGTCAGGGAACCATATGCCTTAAAGAAGACAAGGTCACTACAAATTATGTGACTCTTTGCTGACAAAAAGCACATGAAGACTCTGGAGAAACAAGAATGCGTAGGCGTTACTCGCGTAACTCCACGTGGCAAGACTTCATAGGATTGAAGAAATTCCAAGCGTAAAGATGAGTATGAGGCTCCCAGAGCTCTCAGTACCCTCAACCAAATGAAGATGATGCACAGAGATGGACAATGAAGAACAACCTGATAAACTAGAGCGATAAACCACAAATGGTATTCCGAGAAGTTTGGGGACAATAACCAAAAAAGAAAATGATGGTCTTCAAAATGCGGGGCTTGACAACGGCAGCCATACCCAAAGAGACAAATATCGAGCCAAAGCCAATTCTCTCTGGGAATATTTCAAGAAAAATATGATCTTTCAAAGAGTGGAAACGAGTTAGCGACCATGCAAGGCACGAAACCGCAAATGGTCTTTTCAGTAGGGGACAAACAACGAAAAAAGATGGCATTCAAAGATGAGGGGCAATAAGCTAGCGGCCCGTGCAAAGGCGAAATATCAAACCCTGAAATCGGTCTTCGGGAAGTTTGGGCCAAGCGACTAAAAAAGAAAAAGATGGTGCTTACGAGGCGATTGGTAGGTAACAAACCCAAGCGGCAGAGGCGAGGCCTTGACAAATCCACAACAAACTCTCTTTGCGTTGCAATGAGGCGGTACATGACACCATATATCTAAAAGAAGGTGACAAAGGTACAGGATCATACAAATATGCACTTTCAGCAGAGTGCCGCTGACTTCTCCTTTGAAATAGAGGCAACCGTGATTTAGCAGACTGACCACATTAGATTCAGATGAACCTTTGCCTGCTGAACTCGTCAAGAGCGTGCATACCTCCCGGATATGAGGATAAACTATCTCTGACCTCCGGATAAGGATAAGCGTCTACCCGACTCTGAACATGGTATAAACTATTGACCTGGATAAGAGGATAAACTTCTGAGGCTTACTTATACAGTGTAAAATGTTCAACCCTTCGGGTAGAGGTTAAATTATCTAGAGAACTCCCTAAGTATGATTATAAATAACAAGCTACTCCTTGATCTCACGAGGCTAAAGATCGAGCCCCTTAAAGCTATGTTTGAGTTGATGTCCTTTCTGGAGATGCGTAAGCGGCTTAGCGGTCCCAGTTCAGTCATAACTTTAAACATGTTTTATGTTTTCCTCAGACAAGGGAATGAGTTCACATGATTAAAGAAGGTGTTAGCACTCTACCGGAAGATCCAAATGCAAGAAGTTTGAAGATTGGTGATCAGAGTCGATAATGAATAAATAAAGCATGCATATAAAGGAGGAACGTAAGAGCAATAAATAATCAAAGGCCAAAATTGTCTCCCATTTACAAAATGGAGAAGTCATGGCGAAATGAAGTGGAAATACATCAAAAGAAATAAATGGACTTTTCACAAGGCTGTGAATCATAGAGGCTGTATCCTAGAAATTTGCTTTCCCAGAAACGACTCCCACGAGGTCTGCTCGACGATCTCATCCAAAGAAGACACCTTGAGCGTAGCCTCGGCCTCCTCGGCCTCCCGTACTCGATGATAACGGACTCCCGAATAGTCACGGCGGCGTGGGTTCTCGCGTGTATGAGCAGCTGGCTCCGACTCTTTGTCTCAGCAGGCGACGGTAGTGACACAGCGCGCTTTGCGGGGTGAAAGGCGGGCTACGCCGATGGCCTGCACACTGATGCTGACTTGAAGGTAACTCCTGCGAAGATGTCTGGCAACAAAGAAACAGCAGTCAAAAAAAGGGCAAGAAATAACTCTACAGAAGGTGTCTGCACTTTTCTGAAATAAAAGGAGAAGGGAGTCCATCGAGGCGCTCGGGCTACCCCGCTGCGGAACATCCTCGAGGCTTGGTGTCTCGTGATGAAGACATGCCAAAAGATGGTATGTATTTCTAAATATCGAGGATATCATGTGAAGTCAAGATCGCGGGATCTTGTTGAATGGGGGATCGGCGATGAACGTCTGCCCTTCGTATACTCAAACTACTCAACATATCCAGCAGAGAGACACGGGCACCTTGTACGAGGGCTTGACCAAGGAGGACATGGGGCGGGCAAAGTATCCTACGTTTGGTGATAGGAGAGTTGAGGCAACCTCGTGGTTCTGGCGTGATGGAGCTCCCAAGCCACTACGATGTGTTGTTGGGAGAAGATCTGGATCATAGCGATGTGTAGTACTCACACTTACTGCATCGATGCTTGAAATCTTGCAAGGGCTGACTCAGGATGATCGAAGTAGGCGAATCCGTTCACCATTGAGGAGTCACTTGACTTAGCCGATGCAAAGCCACTACCAAAGAAAGAAACGAGTCGGGCTTAACTTGAGGAAGCACAAGAGGAACCTAGAGCAACTCAACCCACTCACATCCCAATGTAAACGGAAGTCATTGAAGCTGGCTTAAGGACCGACACTAGCTACATTTGACTTCAGCAAGGTTGGCAAAATGTCCATTTGCTCAAAGGGATTGAGTGGCGATTACAAAGGGTCAAAGATAGAGTATCGGGAACTCTGAATCCCCGAGGCTAATGACACTCTAGTCAAGCGAGGATCAGGCTTAGTCAAAGATGCAAGGATGGGCAAAACACCACTGAACTCACAAAAAGAGAAAAAGATGCATGGACTAAACAAGACTCCAAAGGGCGTTACGGCCTGAATGATACACCGTAGCTTCAGCAATGGGACCGAGCCGCCTCCGGCGGCCATTACTTGTCTTGAGCAAAAGAGGTGGCCTTACCCAGCGACGAGGCGAGTGAAGAAACGTCGGGACTTCCAGAAGCGACAAAAGAAAAACAGCCAAAGGCAGTATCAAATGAAGAAGATGTAAGAGCCATCCGACACTGCCGTAAAGAAGACACAAAAAAGGCGAGAATCACACAACCAAATGGCGTCCCGTACCGCTGAGGGAGGATTTTTGCGCGGCAGTCCCAGCATCAGAAGCGTGGAGGAATCGCCCAGGTGAGAACAACCCGTACTCGGAGGCAGTCGAGGTCCACCTGACCCGACCTCAAAAAAGGCAGACCCATCAAAGATGGAAGCAAAAGGCTAAAATCGCCACGCAGGGGTGCATTCGCCTGAAATAGGATAAGGGTCCGGAGGTTACTGCCCGGCCCGACAGCAAAGAAAAGAAAGAAGATGGAAAGTGGAAGTCTGGCATGCAGCATCTACAAAACAAGAGGATGGAGCTGACGAGGAGGTCCACTTGCATCCATGCATCAAAGAAGATGGGCGGCCTGCAGGGGGATAGCGTACCCGTATCCAAAATAAGAGATGGGGCAGGCAGGAAGTTTAGCATATCCCGCGTCGAAAGAGTATGGGGCCGGCCCTCCTGAGGGCTAGCATACCCACATCAAACAAAGAGGATACGGACAGCAGTCTCGCATGTTCGCCATCCCAAAAAAAGATGGGGCGGCACTTGAGAGGGCTTCGCATGCCCACATGCAAAACAAGAGGATGGGACGTCGAAGTCAGCATATCCCGCCCATCAAAAGAAGATGGTGTTAATATATAATCCTTAGGGGTGAATAAGGACTAAGAGGTGATTGACCATTTTCGACTTATCACAGACTTTAATTCCAAGTTTCACGTTAATACAACTTTAGCAATTTGTAAAACAAATGCGGAATAGACTAAAGTAGTATTAACATCCTCAATCAGATGCTAGATAAAAGATGAAACAATAAACTTGATCTAGTAATCATTATGTGCAATAAAACATCAAAACTCATTTTTGATCGATATTAACATTAAGCTCGTTCATGCGTATCACGAGTCATCCATTAAGCGGCTATTGATCGATCCTAGCAATCTATTAAGCATACGCTGATTCAATACATAGATAGGGAGTTTAGATAAATTCTTGATTGCAGAGTTTAATTATGATTTCAGTGGGTGCAGAATATAACAATTAAGTTCATTGATGACTCAGTATCTAATCATGAATGAATTAAGATACAACATAAGATATTATTCTATTTTAGCTCAATTAAACTTGACATATCATTTTAACACAATAATTCAGTATATGCCGACATATTCAATAGCGTATAAACTAGCATATAATGAATCTGCATTCCCAACATACCATATAATATAATACGATAAGTAAGTAGGAAAGAAGATCTGAGCTTCGACACGGTGTTTTCACGAGGTTAAGCTAATCTACATCCCGACAGGCTCACTGCTTAGGCTTTCACTAGAAATCCACTAGATATTTCTTCAAATGTTGGTGAAGCCCAAACCCTTCTGACTCTTGGCTACTTAAGCACCGTTAATACGCGCTAAGGGCAAGAATCACCCTAAGGTTTCAACTCCTAACTCCTGGGTTAGGAACCCAAGCCTCAACCGAGTTTCATCTCTTGGGCTCACAACTCCTCGTTGGTACACACCTTTAGAACCCCGAGGGCCAGCAAAGGTTTGAGCCAGTGGAATGCAGCTCTACACCTCGAGCACTCTGTGTCTATTGGCAGAGAGCTAGCCTCAACACTTCATGGCAATCTGCTGATTCTAGCAGACCTCACTTTGACACCTCGGACTCAAACTTTCGTATGAAGAGCAAATCACTAGCTTAATGGGACGTCTCTTTTTATAGAATAGAGATTGTTGTTTTATCCCAATCTAAATGCTCTGTTGAGCTACAATAGGATTACAATTTGACTTTTATAACTCTTACATTGGTGAATAATGCATTGAAGCTTGTTTAACTCCTTGTTGAGTAGATAAGACTTTGAAAACTCTTGGCTCATTTGAATCTTTAGTTTCCATTCTCATTTCAAAGTTTAGCATAAACCAAACTCACTCTCTTTGATAAATCACAATTAAAAGCTCATGTTTGAGAGATTTGTTGTTTAAAGATGAGAAATGAGTATAAAAATATTTAGAATTGTTTGGGGAAAAGTTGGGGAAGAGTTTGGAAGATTTGGTATTTAAAGGGTGAAAATGAGTTAAGCAGGACAAAAACGGCTAGTTTTTGACACCTCGAGACCTCATCGAGAGCCTGAGTGCAGTGGGGTCTAAACTTGAGAAAAAGCGACAAAAACGCTTGGATCATCGAGACCTCATCGAGACCCCACAGTCGATTGGGTCTCGATAAGCAATTTTGAAACTTAAAATCGCATTTCAGCCGTTATAAGCTCCGATTTGGAAACGATTCAAAAAAGCGTTGAGAGCTCTTTAAAAAACCCTTTAATAAAATGAATTCAAACCCCAGTTTTACCATTAAGATTTAAAAATATTTTCTTTTGACAAACATTCTTAAAAATATTGAAAGCGGTTAAGATCTTTTAATTAAATGATTTGAAAAATAACAAAATAAAACTGATAAGATCAAGGAAAGAAATGGCGTAAGACTCAAGCCATAACTTTTACCTAATCTTTGGCTTGCATCCAAAACCGTCTCTTCCGATCTTGATTCTTCCATTGAACTTTTCTTGGTCGCTTTTCGTGGGTGGGTGAATGATCTTCTTCTTAAATCGCATTCTTCACTTTGAAGCTTTGTATAGTTGATTCTTTATATATCACCATACTCATATTTTGGCATTATAAAATGCGCCAAAACTCATGACATTTCTTCATTGTCTTGTGCCAGCGTGTTGTGCTTGTTTGATATCAATGTCAACTTTCGTCCGACAAGCACCTTTAAGCAATACCTATGGAATTAAATCATAGCACATATGTTAGATAGTAAATCAATTTAAGTCATCATTAAAACAAGGTGTAGGACTGTGTTCAACAGATGGGGAGAGCCTCGAGGAGGGGCTAACATACCCCACATCCAAAATAAGAGGATGGAATGATGAGAAGTCTAGCATATCCGCCATCTAAAAAGAATATGGGGCGGCCTCGAGAAGGCTAATGCAACATCCAAAACAGAGGATGGGCTTTGACCGAGAAGTCTGAAAACATCTCATTATCCAAAAAAGAAAGAAGATGGGGCGACATGAAAGGATTAGCATACCTCGTAATCAAAACAAATCGAGATGGGATAGCCAGAAGTCTAGCATATCCCACCATCAAAAGAAGAAGATGACGCCTCCGAAAGGGTTAACATGCCCTTAATCCAAAAGCAAGGAAGTCGGATGGGATGGCAGAGTCTAGCATATCTCACCATCCAAAAAAAGAAGATGGGACAGCCTCCAAAAGGGTTAGCATATCCCATAATCCAAAACAAGTCAGATGGGATAACCAGAAGTTTAAAATATCCTACCGTCCAAAAGAAGAAGGTGGGGCAGCCTCCGAAAGGGTTAGCATACCCCACAATCCAAAACATGTCGGATGGGACATCCAAAAGCCTGGCATATCCCATCAAAGCAACCAGTCCCACCCAAGGGAGAAGGGATACACGCATACGGGGCAAAAGTGCAATACATCAACGACTCCGACAGCAAAGGAACAAACAAGCAAAAAAACTGACATATGCAAGGATATAGTCTCTTTCCGACAGTCCGGACATAACGAACTCAAATCTCTGAGAAAAAGTCAAAAGCGAGATAGAGGTTCGGATACCTAATCTACCGTATAAGTAAAATTAAAAAGCAGACAAAGCGAGGAGAGATGTAGTCAAAAGCAGTTTCGGTATATAAAATACATGCGAGGAATCACCACGGACTTCACGTAATCGAAATATCTAAGCTTCGTACCTACCGGCTTGAGGGGTTGAAACCACTTGCATTCTTCTCTATATATCTTGAAGACCATGGGTGGTTCGTCAAAGGCGATGGTAACAAGTGAGATATGACAGCCGGGCTACAAGTCGGCACAAAATAGGACAATGACGAGGAAAGCTTGATCGGAATAGGGTATCACGAAAATTATAAGGTAAAACAAATTAGGGTGGTGGGAGAAATCTACAAGAACTCCTAGTTCAAATGTCAAGCCATTCGGAATCGAGGCCCGATAAGCGACAATAAAAATAAAGAAAATTCAGCATCATTCAAAAATGGGATTCTCGATCAAGCGTAAAAATTCATGAAAATTGTAAAGTTTATTATGGTTAAACCTAATTAAACTAATATTTTGCATGGAAATTATTAGTCCGCAAAACCTATGAGCAAATTTATGGAATGAAGAAAAGGTGGAGTCTTTTTAAAAGATGCCAAAAGATGTAGAAAACAGCAAAGTTCGAAGCAAAATACATGAAATCAAGAAAATAAGCAAAAAAGTTTATTATTTTTGAACCCATATGGTTCGAAAATACCAAGGAAAAAAGAAAAAAAATTTCTTTTGGAGCATAGCATGGTTCGAAAATAATGGAGAAGGGGGAGGAAAAAAAATATCAAAGTTCAGTCTTGCATCACCACTGCTTCGTTCAGCGTCGAAAGAAGAAGAAAAATTTCCCTATACGTGGTGAAGATGATGGTTCGGCTTTGGGGAGAGAGAAAGAGGAGATTTTTTGCTTTGATGCAACTTATGAGTCTAACTATATACAAGGGTTTAAGTAAGAGAGTAGGCTCAAGTCATGAAGTGTCCAACAAGACAAGCGAGTGAGCCACAATGCATGATTTTTGAAAATCGGGGAATTCTCTTAGGCAAATTTTCGGCCAACTCATGTCCAGACCAAATTCAAGTTCACGAGCTATAAATTTGAAGAACCAGATCCCATGTGGGGATAAATTGAAGACCCATCGATCAATTTTTGCTATATTAGCATAAAATTAATATTTTATATATTTTATTATGACTTAAATTCATAATAAAATTATATCCGTGGAAATTAATTCTCCACACATCCCCGCATGATCGGAAATTAATGAAGCCAAAGATCAAGACCCCGACATTGTACTAAATTCATGTTGGGGCATATCCAGGATAACAATTAATTTCTTAAGTTAGGGGTAAATGTACTGTGCAAACTGACCCAGTAGCAAATCCCAGATGCAAGGATCCGTATGGCGGGGAAGATAAAAATCCAAAAATGAAGTTTACACTAAATGACTACATCGCAATTGCGGAAACCCTATATGAGATTCGAGCCGACTAACTACTTTACTTTGAAGTTCGAGGGGGGCATTGTAGATAGTGAAATTAGTAATTTTAACTAATAAAATTCATTTCATGGATTTAATTTAATTAATTTTGACCGTCTTTGAGTTACACGTGTTGATTAGTTTCACCCGAACTCCGAATTAAATTACGGTCGGGAGGGACCGAGGACTGATATTAATTTTAGGTTAAAATTAAGGGTTTTACATTAAATAAACTGTTTAAACCTAGAATAGAGTTTAGAAAGATGTGGGGCTTAAATTAGTGAAACAAGGGAAATGTGAGTGGTTAATAAATAAATTCATCCTTGACCTAAAAGCCTCAAAAGAAGCCTAATATTCTTAGAGAGAATAAGTCATGCGAAATATCGGCGATGCGATCGTCCCTCAAAATGAGCGGTCAGATCATGAATCCCACTGAGAATCGACCAGTCAAAATCGGGGCTAAAGCCTATAAATAACCCGTATTTTCAAAAATCAAGAAATAAGTTGAAGTGAGAGAAAAAGCTAAAAGCGAAACTGCGGAAAAGATCTAAAAGAAAATATCGGCAAAAGACATGACTTACTCCCGAAACTTGAAGATTCAAAGGAAAAGCTGACTTACATGCTTACTATGCACCGAGATATCGCCTAAAATCATCAAGGAATGCGGGCAATCCGGAATCTCCGACAAGAAGTGAAGTTGTCGATTCTAGCAAGCTACGAGGAAACACTTATTTGCTAAAGCCTATACTACATCAAATCGAGGAGGATCGAGCTGCTTTGAAACTCACATCTGTCACGTCAAATGGCGTGCAGGGTGTACGAGGGAGAAAGGCGGACCGTCCATGAGCTGCCCCTTCAAACCCCCGAGTCAAATCAAAGAAAGTAGAACATGTTGTTGAAGTCCACTGCTCTACATCAACATCGAGATAAAAACACCCGAGGCCGCATTTGTGAAGGAACCCAACCGCAGCTTCTGAGGGTCATCGAAAAATCCCTTGACAATCATTATCCAAAAATTGGCTTGTCCAGAATTGCTATCGAGTCAAAGAAAGTCAATGCGGTAGCCTACTGTCCGATCAAAGCGGAGGTCGAGTCCACTCCCATCGACCCGTATTTCAAAGGATCCAAAGTCGAGTTAAGAAAATTAAGTCCATACTACCGCGGGATTCGAAATTTGCTCAGCGCGGTTGGACCATAGCCTCCAAGTGAAGACCAAATCCTCGTCCTAGGTCTGTAGAGGGACATATCCAACTCAAGACCCAATTTCCAGATCGGCTCAGTCATGTCGAGTCCAAGACATATTGTAGGCGTCGTCGTCGGAGAGAGTGCTAGGCGTAGTCGAACTCCAATCCGTTTGATAAATATTCTTTGTGCCAGGAAGGATTTCCCTAAGGGGTTTTATTATTCGAAGCGCACAAATAATAAAATCTGTCTTCGCGATACAGCCAAACACCCTCTTTATCTTCTAATTTTTTAATCACTTATTAATATAGGTTTAAGTTAAATGATCAACTATTTGAAAACGGATGAAATATATAAAAAGAAAATGACATCGTTAAATATGACGTTAAAACTCACTGAGTTCATGTGCATAAGTAAGTTAGTGGATGAGATTAGAAGTAACTCGGAAATGAAGGGGGAAAAGATCGAGTCATAATAACACACTAATGCTTACACTGATAAAAATCAAAGATTATATTTTGAACTGGTCCAATATACTTGGAGGTCAATTGTTGCCTTTTTAAAAAGTCAATTTTTAATGGCCACCTTATTATTAGCGTACTACATACTCCTCGTTGACATCATAGCGGAAAACCATTTTGATTTACTTGCAAAAAATTGTTGACCAGCAAATTTTCAAAGGTGTAGCATGTAAATTTTTAGATGTTACTACTAACCTCTTCGTGTGATATGGGTTAGAATTAAATGCAGTAATAGAAATTTAAATTAGTTTAAAGGAAGCTCTAAGCTGCTTATTACAGGTGAAGCGTCTAAAGATTGCTCACTCCGTATAGAATCGAGGCAAGGGCCTCGAGGCAAGTAATGTAACGGTTCCATGGCTTTTGAAACTTGGAAATTTCCTATGTTAGGAAAACCTTAGCTTTTAAGCAATTGCCGTTACATTTCGAAATATTTTAGGCAACTCTTATTTTAGTTTAGGCTTTAAATTAAATACCACTATAGTAGTCATTGATATATAAAGAAGTCTGAATCTTATGTTATATGAGTACTATATCTAACATTATTTGTTACATTCTATCACTTGAAGAAACTTGTTTATTTTTATAAATTAATTTAAAAATTAAAAATAAAACTAAATAATCTTCATGGTATGGAGAAAGTATTTGGATTCAAAATTTGAAAGATTAACAGTTAAAATTGAAAACGACTCGATCGTTTTCAAATGGAGGACATGAAGTATCAACCTAAGGGGAGAATCAATAACAGTCTTAATATAGTCATACCAGAAAAGTTCATGTTTATTGAATTCATATTGTTCTAAATGATTAAACCCTACGTCTGTGTGAGTTATGATGTATATGCCATACTCATTTGTAACAATAGCTATTTGGTAGATGGTACATATATATACTCAAACTAGCTCGTTGCTCGACTCGACTATCTAAGTTGAGCCGAGTCTCGAACTAACAACATCCAATAATATTCATACGCTTAAACAATTTTACATACAAGTGAAACGATCATCTGAACATACATTAAACACACAGAATAATATAACTCAAGTGAAATACATGCAAAGAAGGCACTGCCTCTATCCTGGCCAAGGTTACACCAAAATCAATTTAAACATTACCCCAAAACAAGCCACAAAAACACCCCCAAATGGAGATAATAAACTCCCTCCTGCTGAAGATGCTGGATGTGGAACAGCATTATTGGTGGAAGTTGGTGTGGTGGTTGTAGAAGTTGTAGGTGTTTCGGGGTTGGTGGTGGTTGCTCCTGATGGTGTAGTTGTAGTCCCCGACGGTGTTGCGGTGTCGGTTGCACCCTTGACTGTGACTGCTAGCTTCATGCCACCATCACAATGACCAGGAACACCACAAACAAAGTAATGTTTTCCTGTGGTTTTAAGAGCTATAGTGGTGGCGCCGCTCGAGTCTGTGGTGAGTGCATTGCTACTGCTGCATGAATTGTAGTCACTTGCAGTTACTTCAGATACTGAGTGGCTGCTTCCATAATTGAACACTGCAATATGTTTGATCTCCAATTGTTATTGTTCTTGAAATTGAATTTTGTCACTCACTAATTCTTTTGCTTAGTTTGATTATAGTAGTCAATTAAGTAATATGCAGAACGGATTACTATAGTATCTTAATTTAGATCAACTGTTTCGATCTTTATACTCATGTATGATACGATAATATTGAGATAACGTGTGTCTTATAAACATTCCTTGATTTTAGGAACTAATGGTGTATTATGTAGCACGGAAGAAGTACATGCACTTACCAAGAGAGTCGCCAACCTTGAGAGTTTTATCACTAGCCCAAGTGCCATAATCAACACCCAGTGCCCACCCACCAGTGTCGCCCACGGTATAGGTTGCGGACATAGCCGGACGAGCCAAATATGCAATTAGCATGAGACACGCTATCCTAGAATAAAATCTTGCCATAATTGAATGAGAATGTTGTGTCTGTGTGATATTTGTTATTTTGCAAATGTGTTAAAAGAGATTAGGGAAATCAAGAAAATTAGTATGTTGTTTGGTTTGAGATGATGACTAATGGGAAGTGGTGGTCCCTTATATATAATCATACCTCGTAACCATTGAAAAGCAATGGAGTAGTTTACTTAAAACATCAATTATTATGTATGCAGAGTGTAAAGCAGGTGATCATTCCCTTTTGCATAGGATGTCTTTCTTACATTGCACTCTTGATGGCTATCACCTAATGCTTCAAAAAAAGTGAGCCTATTTTCTTTTTTCTTTTTTAAACTTAGTACTAGGATGTAAGAAAATCAGTTTGTAGTTGTTAAAACTACTGCATAAATAAGTAGCAGTTGGGAAGTTATTGTTCATATCAACACATTTGTTGAACATGTAAAATGCTTTCAAAGGAAGCTAGTGACTGATGAAGGTGATGTATGTCTCTAGATATCTTGCGTGTATTAATTGCATTATAAAATTGATTACAGATAGTATAATCTTTGACCTTTATTGCTATCTGATAAAGTTAGGAGATGAAGAATGATGATATTGTAACAATTTTCTTGATGACTATAACTATCATCATATTTGTTGGTGAGATGGTACTTTGTTTAAAAGTAGGTGGAAAAAGTTTAGTTACTTAAATTCCTTTGCATAGTTGTCTAGTGTCCATTTATGGACCATGAGACATCATTAGCCTGTTGTCCACTACAGTTTAGGATAACATTTAGGCTCCAAATAAAGTTCACATATAATGATAATCATACATTCATACTGCTGGAAAAAAAGGTGTAGGCTGCAGCTGATCCTAGAAATTGTATATTTTCACCTAAGAACACTTGCAAAAATGTTCGAGAGATTTCTTTATTCCTACCACATGCATGCCAAACTCGGATTCTTGGTGGGGTGGGGTAGGATGTTGGGGGGAGGGGGTGTTGCTAACCTGTTACACTAACAAAACTGCAAAAAGATTCTTACTCTTCTAAGTTATTGAAGCTTTTTAGATCAGTCACTAATTATGAGTATCTATGAAGTTCATAAAGCTCAAGTTCTCGAAGAGATGGATGCAAATGCAGGCAGACCTTTAAGTTTAACAAGCGTACATCAAGCACATCTTTGAACCTTCTCACTCGAACGAAATTGACATAATGAAAAAACAAATCATTGCAATAGTACTTCGATAAGAAACTACAAACAGAAACATGAATAATCAGATTTGGAAGTAGATTAGTGTAAAAACAAACATGAATAATCAGATTTGGAAGTAGGTAGAGAACATGTAGACCAAAATGTAACCAACGCTAGCACATCTCTTCTGAAATTCTATACGAAGTCAAAATGATATGGTAATTAGTCGTTCTAGATGTTACTTACATTCAAGTTACTAAAGGGGGTTACTTCCAAATGTATGATTGAAAATCATCTTGATGAATTACTCCACATTCTCTTAAGAAAAAGAGAAGAAAAATAACTAGAACTGTTCATCTTAATGAGCTACTTCCACTATTTGTCCAGCTTACATTCTGGAGAGTTGAACTGCAGGGGCAAGAGGGGAAACCTCAGTGAATCTTCATCCCCATAATCAAGTTTCTTCTCAACTGGTCTGTCTGACGATAACTTTGTACTTGATTTTCTTTTGTTTCCCTGAAACAAGTATTCTCAACGTTAACATAAAGCAATGTCAAGCTCAAAAGCAGAAGCCTAATCTCTTCATGTTTCTGACCTTAGTAGAAGAAGCACTCCTTGACCGACATCCACCAGAACCAGTTATTCGCTTCTCTCTTACACTTTCCAGCATTATCCTTTTATTTTCTGCATCAAGAGTTTTGTTTTCTTGGAATAGAGCTTCAACCTAAGAATAACAAAGAAAAATGTCATCATGATTGCCTGATAAACACAGTCGAGTTCCAGTTGTCAAGGTGGTCCACAATAAGTTCACCTCTTCTTCTGCAGTAACTAGGTTATTTCTCAGGATGTCTTTGGCTTTCTGCAACAATTTGACCTTGGCAACCAGTGCAAGGACCTTCAAAGCATATGGACTCAAACTGAAAAAGGAAAACAAGCAATTTCAGCAAAATGTTATAACAACTTGAACTTTTAGAGGAGTCCCATTTAGGAGCTTACATAATTTAGTAAGCATGGTGCTTATAAAGGGTATAGTTGTACTTTCACTTTAATTCAAGTAGAATCATGTAACCACTCCCCACAAACATTGCATGCAATGTGTTAGTTAATGAAAAGAAACATGAAATGCCTTAAATGCCCCTGTTTTATATGAACCATCCGATCAAATATGGTAGTTATAGATGATCCAATGGTGTGTAACTATGTAAGCATGATGCTTATAGAATTTGTGTAAGCACGTAAGTAGAGACTCAACTTAGAGAACATGAGATAGTAAATACAGGTGCTGTTTCATTTGATTTACAGTAAAACTAAGGGATAAACTAAACTTGAGTCTCACCCATTCAGCTTAGTAACCAATGATTGGCAATCTTCTATTCCACCATTAGCTTCAACTAGCGCACGTGCGGTAGATGCTGCATCAACTTTGTCAATGATGGCTGGAAAGAATGATTCAACTAGTTGTTGTTCTTTGTAAGTACTGTTGCCAGTAGCATCAACCTTAAAACAGAAGGCACATTATATATCAATATAGATGATCAAATCTGAAAGCAAGTCAGTAGATATAAACTGTTTCAACATAGGAAGACCAGCCATAACAAATATGATTCTGAATATTACTTTACAGTGTGATTATCCTACATGCATCATCAAAGTCAAACAGATGTAATTGGAACTTAATATGCTCACACGGGAATGGTATGTTTCTATTCCAATCATGCAAATCAACCAATTAAAAAAAAATAGCTTCTGGTATAACACACTAAATAGTCAAACAAGTCTCCATCACAGAAATACCAGGACATAATGCTCCCCGATTTTGCTACCACACTTATGATAGGTTCTTGAATTTATATGCATGTCTCAACTCCCAACTATAGCAAGGCATCAAAGGTTCTTTGTCTGATTATATGTCTAACTACATATTTGAGATGCTAACTGAGTAATAAACATAAATAACCTTATAATTCAGAAGATAAAAGTAATATTATTCAGTAATATAGATTGCACCGAGATCACGAACAATTAGCACTTCAATTTTTAAAGATACTCGTTCAAACTCTCAGCGAACCCAAAGTGACAACCCCAGGCTAGATGGACTTAGGTCATATATACATATCTGCATCTGTGTTCTTCAAGATTGTACTCATCTAAGCAACCTCCCAGTGTTCATATCTAAAAGAATCTCTAGTGCAAAGATATTTCATTTACTACATTCCTCCGGCCTATACTCTTTTGTTGTAGTATTAGAGCTTCTTTAAAACATAATTAAGAAAATTTGATGTAGACATTAACAGAACTAATTGGTGAAAGCCCCTACAGGGGTGATGTTGAGTGAAAGCATTTAATGACCTTACAAATTCACATATTTTAAGAAATTAAGTTATGCTACACATGATTATGGTTTCTACTACTGGAACAAGGTGTCGATCAGCAAGTTCTCATTTTGAATGATATACACAACTCGGTTTACATCATTCTGCATCCGAACATGCTTTGTCAGTGATGCTGAAGCTTCAATTAATACTGCTCTATCACAGAGAATAACTTAAATACTTAAATATGTGAACAAGTGTACTGGACTAATGGTCATCGACTGACATGCCAAATAGATAACAGGATGATACTTCCAGAAAAATCTCCCTGCACATTTATATTATCATACAACTCCAATCCTTGTTTCCTATAAACTACTGCTAAAACTAATCCACCACTATTCAAACCAAACCCTTGCACAACAGTGAAAGTAGAATATATCCAATGAATGGTCAAGCAGTTGTTATCTTTCCTCATAACAAGAGACTTTAATCAAATATGGTGTGCTATTAACAAATAATAATTCAGGGGACGAAAATATAATGAGTCGCATTGGTTCTTAAAAATGATAAATCACAATTGATATCCAAACATTTCACAACATGAAAATAGAATATATCCAATGAAATGTCAATTAAATATCATCTTTGATCGCAACAAGCAACTTTAATCGAATATGGTGTGCATTGACAAATAACAATTTAGGGGACGAAAATATACCGATTTAGCATCACATTGGGTTTTATAATACTGCAATTTTTCCTCCAATTTCTGAACTTCTTCCTTAAGTTCACCCAACTTCTGCTCCGCGTCCGTGGCTCTCTCATCGGCTTCATTACTGAAATCCATCAACGCCTCCCTATCTCGCTCGTACAAAGCACACTCACCCTCCCACTTCTTACACTGTTCCAACAAATCTCTACACTCCTCAGCTAGCCTCTGATTCTCCTCTACAAACCTCTTCAAAGCTTGTGCATTCATACTTGATTCTGCCTACAATGTACACTAAACATTTACCAAAACAATAATCATAAACAAAAACGAAAAATCTTGAAACCTTTTACCAAATTCTTTATGGGCTACTAACACTATTCAGAGAAAACAATTTTACATCAAACGAAAAATCTTGAAATTTCTTATCAAATTCTTTATTTAGACAAAAACAATTTTCGTAAACAAAAACAAAAAATATTGAAACTTTGGGGCATATACTTCATTGGCAAATCTTATTTATTAATAAAAAACAATTTTTATCAGCAAAAAAACAAAAATCTTGAAACTTTCGACCGAATTCTTTATGGGCTAACCCTATTAAGAAAAAAACACAACTTTCATCACCAAATTATAAGGCAACATGAATATTGAATATTCTATCAACGAAAAAAAACAATTTCGATTAACAAAAACCAACGAATATTGAAAATTTTAACCAAATTATATATGAACTAACCATATTTAGTAAAAATACAATTATCATAAGCAAAAAAGGCGAAAAATGTTGAAACATTGAAGCAAATTCTTGATGAAGTAACCTTAAATCGGTCAAGTGTTTGGTCCTTTTCAATCAATTTTGACTGAAGGAACAAGTTCTGGTCCCGAAGTCTTCGATTCGATTCTTCAACAGCATGGAGTTTCAATCTGAGAGTGTTGGTAGATACGGGAAGCCCAACTGAGTACTCAATTGATTCCCTTATGTAATCCTCTGTTTCTTTACCAAGATCCATTTCTTTATTCATCTTAATTCTTTGATTTTGTCTGAAAATTTTGATAAACCCTAGAAATGATTTTTTGGATTTTATGAATTTGGGGAAATAGGAGGGTAGCCGTTATGATCTTTAAAAGGTTTAATTCCCTATGGCCTATACACAGGCTGTTATATACACACTAAAACAGTTTGTGTTTGGGGTGAAATAGCTATTTTGCCACGCCTATTTGTAAATGTGATAATTACAGAAATTATGTTGAGGGGGATACAATAGTCATTTCAATTTCAAAAACACTATTTGTGTATACATGCCTAATTATTTTCAAATTATACTATTCTATACTGGAATTTTTTTTTTTTTTGAACATTTCATTAGCTGAATTAAGAATTGTTCAATATTTACCCAATTCGATCTACGATATCATAGTTTTTATTAAAATAAATGAAAATTAAGCGGACTAAATATTTGAAATTTTCAACTTACATACCGTACTATCATCACCTTGATTAAAATAAATAAATGTCCATTTTAGGATAAAGGGTAGGAAATTTCATCATTCCATCAAAAATAAATTTTTAAGAATAAATTTTGTAAAACAATGTTGATCATTTGAATTAATTAAAAAGGCTACGACGAAGTTGCTTAGGAAGGAGAGCACTGGGATGGGAAATCGGGGAAGCATCGGGTGTGCACGGGATAGGACTTTGACTTCTCTCAAATTATTATCTCTATAATTATCTCATGTTTTAATTTTGTTCATTCAAATATCAATTACAATCATTGATTTGGAGGTTATGTAATATAACAACCTTCTTTATTTTCTATTATACTAGAGATAATTGAAAAGGATATTACTCGTTGTTGGTAGGTGGTGAGGGCTTTTATGTTTTATTAAACTAGAAAAAGATGATGACAGAGAAAAATGAAAACGTTTGATAGTTTTTATAAGAATCCAAAAGATTTAAAAGGCCACCGGTGGCTAGTAGAGGCTCCAACGGATGGAACTTACCAAAATAAACATAAAACATTATATAAAAGTAAGATAATTTTATTACAGCGATGGAATATTAATAGCATCTCGGCTGAAATCTCATCGAACATTATAATCTTCTTCGGACGAAACTCCATATAGTACTAAGAAGATTTAACTTCATGATTAATATTTTGTTTGTACCCAAACATTGAAAAAATGTTTGATAGTTTTTCCTCAACAAAAATGTTCAACAATAGTCCTACACTGTAACTCGAAAAAGATGATGACAAAGAAAATGAAAATGTTTTGATAGTTTAGTTCATCAATTGAAATGTTCAATAGTGTAGTACTATCTTAAATGAGCAAAAGTTAATATAATGTAGTTGTAATAATCATTGAATCGTGCAATTTTCTTCTATAAATATCACTATCACTAATCACTATCACTAGCATGTGTATAGAATGCGAATAAGAATTGTTTCTTTACGTTTCTTCCTTTTTTATACAGTAGTACTAAATGCAATTTTACCTGCAAAAATCTAAAAGTTAGGCAAAAATATTATCTTTTAATTAACCAATTCCACCTCTTAATTGATAACTCATGGCTTCTAATAGGGAATTAACTACTATTAAATAATAATATATATTTTATGTAGACCTATTGTTATTCTTATTATAATATGTGTTAGTTAAATAATCATATATTTTGTGTAGAGTTATTATTATTTATTATTATGTAGAAATATTATTATTATTATTATTATTATTATTATATGTATTAGTTAAATAATCATATACTTTGTATAAAATTATTATTATTATTGTATTATTTAGTTTCCTACAAATATGAGTTTTTATATATTGAGATTCCTGAAAAAATTAAATTATACCAATTTAAGCGACATAAAGAAATAATTACATTTGTTTTATATCGATGATCAATTCGTCAATATATTTAGTCAGAGTATATCAAATTATTAAAATAATATATTTGTATCTTTTCAGCAAATACCGATTTAGTATAGTTGATATATATCTTCTTCCAATCCTCATTACAAATGTCACATTCATGGATATGATTACAAATGTCACATTAGTGAATATTTTTATACAATTTGTAGCTAGCAAGTGTATGTAGCATATTTTTCCAAGACTATTTCCCGACAAGGCATACAACTTTGCAGCGGGAAATAGGTTTAGCCCCTTAAAAGCCATCTACCTATTCCATTTGGTCCATCGGTCCTAAGATATGATTAAAATCTAAATAAAAAATCTAATAAAAAATACAAATTTATCATGAGTGGCCTCATTTCTTAGCACCTCTATTATAGAAGCTTTGATCCTGATTTAAATTACTAGTAAAATTATTGGCTTGTTTACTCGAAATGGTTCGATTGGTCAGCGAGTTTGACTCGATTCAAAATGTTCAAACGTTAAATTTTAAGAT
This sequence comes from Lithospermum erythrorhizon, assembly GCA_019722365.1. Classification (NCBI taxonomy): domain Eukaryota; kingdom Viridiplantae; phylum Streptophyta; class Magnoliopsida; order Boraginales; family Boraginaceae; genus Lithospermum; species Lithospermum erythrorhizon. Next base: position 286,196 of record JADFUC010002150.1, on the reverse strand, counting down.
TTGATACTTTCAAACGTATTCGAACCTAACTTTTAAATATATACTCAAACCAAATAATATTCGATAGGGTTCGATTGCTCTAATCATATGCCTTCTATCTTTTATCATAAACATTACAGAACACATGCAATTGCAAACCAATATCCTTGAATGCATAAAAATTAATAATGCAAATCGACAATGACATATTTAACTTCCATTTAGGCACGAGCACAAATTAAATTCATTCATATCCATCCATCTATATTAGATCTACCGTAAATATATGTAAATAATATGAAGACCCACAGGATGTGTTTGTTTTGACTTAGTTCATTTGTCTATTTCTTTTCAGACGTCACATTTGCTGACTCCTTTTTTGTATGCTGAATAATAAACTCCTCCATTTCATTGCTCATCTCCTCGACCTGAATTTTAAATGTATGATTAAATAAGACATCATTATACATGGGCCAAAGGGTACTATCACCACTTGCTAGTAAAATATATTTGACTCATAATTTTGGTTCGCCACCACTATATGCTAATACCTTGTCCATGAGATCTTCAACTTTTTGGGACTCCCTAATAGTTGCTTCTGCAATGTCATCAACTTTACTAATCATCTCTTTCAGCTTCCCCTCTGGAAGTTTCTCAACAATGTCATCTGCCGCCTTGTCGACCTGCTCCGCCACTTTCCCCACCGTGTCAGCTATGCCTTCAATAGTATCCGCCACAGCTTCAACGTCATCTATACGAAATTAAAACAAAATAGTACTCATAACTCAATTAGCCACTAATCAATTATCTCTGGTCCGATAAGCATCCAATTGGCATCCATCTCAATAGTTCGGTATCTGATAAGCATGGGGTTTCACTCATGTCTGACTCTGATACCATGATAAACATCTGTGGATTTCAATCTAAAATCAATTGATAATAGAAGAAATAGCCCAATACTTTATATATTAATTCAGGAGGAGAAACATGTGTACGTATCACTTTAATAGTATTTTCCGGATACTTTCCAAAAATAACACACAAGTAACTGAATAATTATGTTTAACTTACTAGTTAATTTGACGATCCTCTGGATTGCAAGAGGTATTGCTACCATAGCAGCTCCAGCCCAAGCATACCAAGGTGTATCTGCTGGGAACAATGCTAGAAAACCTTCAGCCGTTTCAGGAATGGCTTCAACAGCTTTAAACTCCCCAAATCTACATAAAAAAAACCGTTAAGAATCAACGAGTTACACTCTAAAATCAATTGACAGCACGGGAGTAATCCAGAATCTTATTAATTAACCGTAAGGTCTTAACGTAATAGCTACATAACGAAAACATGTTAGAATGGTAATTACAAGTTTAGAAATTAAAACTTAAAGCGATGCAAATATGCAACACGTAACTATGATTAAAAATATGTAGTACCTCTTTGATCTATGTACATTAACGGCAGGTCCAGCAGAGTAAGTTGTACCAAAAGAATGTAAACTTCCATCACCGGAAAATGGTGTTTTTGAAATGGTTAGGTGACATGATAATGGATGATAAGCATGAGTTTGAGGAATCTTGGTGATGTTGAAATTTTGGAGGTTGGTGAGGTTGTAAGATAGGAAAGATGTGGCCATGGTGTTCTTGAGATTTGATTTCTTGATTTGTACTTCGTACGTAGGATATTGAATATTGAAACTTTAATAACTCTGCTGGTGATTGTGGAAAATTGCTGTTGGAGTTCATATTTATGCACAGAACTAGTATTTGCAACGTGATTCATATTCTCAAATGTCAGTGGTCAACACGTTCTTGGGAAAAGTCATTTGTTAAGTTACGTCAATTTTTTCTTTTTTATTTAATTTTATACTTTGTCTGATCGATTTAAATATTTGATATATTTTTTATGTTTAATTCAAAATCATTTTAAAATTGTATAAAATCTTACACTTTTTGATTTTTTTTAATTAACAATTTGATGTCTTCTGACTAAATATATTGGCCAGTGTCATTAATATTATCATTCGAATTATTTACTTTATGTCGATTAAATTGGTACTTAATTTAAAAATGCCAAATTTAAAGTATATAGGAATCAATATAAAAAATTCATATGCATGAAATTAAATAATAATAAATAAATAATAATAATAATAATAATAATAATAATAATATTAATAATGATTCTACTCAAATCATACTTAGTTATTTAATTAAGCACTATTATAATAATAATAATAACAATAGGTCTACATAATAATAATAAATAATAATAATAAATTCTACAAAAATATATAATAATAATAATAATAATAGTTCTATATAAAATATAATTATTTAACTATAACACAAATAATTAAAAGATTGTAATGGCTTTTGATAAGAAAATCATCTTGATGAAAGAATTTAATAAATTAACAACCCTATATGATTTCTCATTTAATAAGATTTGAAACATGAAAGTTATACATTTTAATTGAGTAAAAACAATTTATTCTTCATTACAGATCATTAAACATGCTGGAGATAATAAGCAAAATTGGTAAAAGTGAGATGCGATAATTATAAAGTATATATGTGCCAAATGTATGTATGATGTATACATTTGGAAATCAAATGAATATTGGTTTTCAATAATCATGCTCGTTAAGAGCAATTGTTGTAACAATTCCATTTTAACACTAGTTTAGTTAAAATGAGATTCTTTAAAAAACTAAATATTTAAATAATGGTAATTGTAGAAATTACTAGTGGGGTTCTCATGATAATCTTGGGGTTGTGCGGTTAACACATCTGATGCATAATGGATTTATAATAATAATAATGGTCAATTATATTTCATTATCATTTGCTTTATTATATCGGAGCCAGAATGTCACACACACATGCCGGTGATGTTGATTATAATTTCATATGTAGGTGACTATATTTGGTAAATTGAGAGTGGAACATGGCCAAGTAGGTGCTCAATCGGAGTTACATTGATAATGTAAAAAGAAATATTAATTGGATGAACTCAAATTAGTCAACTTATTGAGTTAATTGTTTGTGGATTGAATTGAGGCTTGTTAAATAATTAGATTTAGTATTATTTTTTATTTAATGATTAAGTTTAATTAAGCGAGGCATTGCTATTGGAACTTTTGGGTTGAAATAATAATAATATTATTTAGGGGAATGATTACAGGTTTATTGGTGTAATCGCCAACCTATTCAAGGCTCAAAAACTATTTCGCCTCATTTGCATTTTGGCTGAAAGAAATAATCAAGTTTGAAACTTTGGTTGCTTTGATTTTGTCATACGATTATTCAAGTGTTCTGAAACTCGAAGCCTTAGATTCAGCTTCGATGTGGATCCTTCCGAGGCACTACAATTGAAGTGAAACATATTTTTATGGTATATATAAAGCCCATACGTATGTGATTTCCTATTTTTTAAAGTCAACTTTTTATGTTTCACTCACAATGGGTAATCACACCGAGAATGATATCCTTTTCTTAGTAGTGTAATAAACACATCCTTTGAGTTTTAAAATAAATCACATGGTTTGAAACACAATGGAAATAATAAGCTAATAAATTTATGAGAAAATTATGCGCTTATGTTTATATTATATTTTCTAGTTTCAATTCTTTTTGTTATAATTTTTAGGTAATTATTTAAAGAAGTATGTTGATGCATGCAATCATGATATGACTTTTTCACGTACATTTTTCTATTTAGTATAGAAATACACAAGACAATTATGATCATTTAAGTAAAATTAGCTGACACTATATCTTTGAGAAATCTAATTAATTAACCAATATATTTTTTAAACATTTAAATACTTAAAAGTTGAATACTACATGCTAATTTATCTAAAGAAGATCAAGAGAAATTTCTTTTCAATAATCAAAATTGTTTTAAACTCAACCAACAGAATTTAAAATGTGAATATTTATATACACACCTCCATCTCTAAAAGGTTGTTCGATTTTCTTTTTCAATAGTCAAAATTATTAAGAACTTATCCACCAAATTATGAATACTACATACTAAACACATCTCTAAAACATCGTTCAATTTTTTTTTCAATAGTCAAAATTTTTTAAAGCTCAACCAACATAACTTAAAAATTATAAAAACAACATACTACCTCCATTTTTAAAAGGTTAATTGATTTTCTTTTTAAATAGTTAAAGTTATTTAAGAGTCAACCACCAAATTAAAATTTATAAATACTAAATTTCACATCTATTTCTAAAAGATCGTTCAATTTTCTTGTTCAATAGTCAAAATTATTTAAAACTCAATCGAAAAAACTAAAAAATTATGGAGACTGCATACTACCTCCATCTCTAAAATGTTGATGTATAACTATATGATTGTAACCCATGTATTATAGTTTGGAGATGAATGAATTATTACGAATACTCAACACATGATGTATAATATAAAATGTGAGACACCAAAACTAATGCTCATTAAGTAGAGATCTCGGCCATAAATTCTGAAAACTATTTGGAATTGAATATCCACATTATTTGTTTTGAAATATAAAATTCAAAACAAAATAGTTTGTAAATTCATATATATAACATAATATATAATATAGAAAACTTTATATGTAATAATTAATATTATCTGTATTATTTAATTAATTTTAATAAAATAGATTTCATCGGTTTAGAAGGTAGGACCTATTAACTAATTTTATAAAATGATACAAGATAAATATGTACTTAAAGCCTAATTAAAATTACTATAGTAAACAATTTTGATTATTGGTTGAGATTTAAGCTAATTTGATTATTAAAAAATAAAATTTAAAACTCAACCGACAAAATTATGAAAATTATTAAAATTTCAATCAAAATTAAAAATTATGAAAATTATAAATCTCAATCAACATTTCAAAATTATAAAACTGATTTGTTCATCAAAATTACAAAAATGATTTGTTCATCAAAAGTATTAATATATTTAAAGTATTAATTTAAAGTATTAATATATTTTTTTGAAATACTTTTAATTATTCATGGATTTTGATTAATATACTTTTAATTAATATATTTAATTTTGATTTAGTAATTGTCTAAATATTTTAATTAATTAAAAGTATTAATATATTAAATATATTTTATTAAAGGCTCAAATAATTTGTGAATTAAATCAATCTTATGTATATCAACATATAATATTTTAGAGATGAATGTGAAATTTGTACTAATATTTAACGTATTTTACTAAAAATATTATAATTTGTTATTCAAATCGATGTTATAATAATACTTAAAGTACCAACTTACTTTACTGTTAATAGCAGTAATTTTGAAAATTATTTAAAACTCAACCGACAAAACTAAAGAATTACCCTGAAGGCGCATACCACCTCCATCTCGCTAAATATTCATGAATTTTCTTTTCAATAGTTAAAATTATTTTAAAACTCGCTTGATCAAAATTCAAAATTTATAAATACTAAATATGACATCGTACCTAAAAGATCGTTTAATTTTCTTTTTCAATAGTCACAATTAGTTAAAACTCCACCAACAAAATTGGTAACTTATGATTACTACTCCATATATTCTTATTACTTTCATGGCTAAGAGATTTTTCAATAGTGAAAATTAATAAATTTTATTATCTTAATAATTGATACACAACTTTGTTTGAATCAAAATTATCATATTAACACTAAAGTAAGTGGAAAATATTATATGTTGATATACATATTTCACATAATAATATAACAAATTTTGTAAGTTATTTTGAGTTCGCATTAAACCAGCAGTAATTATTACGTCATTAACATAATTTGAGATATTTTTTATCCCAAGGAGAAGATTTAAATGTGATTAATTTAATGAACAAAGATTTATACACATAACATTGATTTGAATAATAAATTATAATATTTTAATAAATTATGTTAAATATAAGTAATACTTTTAAATATTGTTCATCGTATATTATATAACCGTATTAACATAAAACAATGAGAGGGTTTTCCTGGTTCTTCCATATTAAATCTTGTGATGGCAACTTTAACTTATACTTCTTACTTTTTCGTACTATTTTTAATTATAAAAAATTACCAACCCAACAACCCAAAATTATGAAAACATCATAAAATATACAAAGATTAATTTGATTTTTCTTTTTGAATAGTTAAAATTATTTAAAATCCCTTGTAAAATTTTAAAATTTATAAATACTAAATTTCCGTCCATCTACAAAATTGTTTAGTTTTTCTCGTTCGATAGTCAAAAATTATTTAAAAATGCAAACAAAACTAAAAATTATAGAAGCGCATCTGACCTCCATCTCTAAAATGTTCAAAAATTTCTTTTTTAATTTTTAAAAATTATTTAAAGCTCCAACCACCAAAGATTAAAAATTATAAATACTAAATATGGCGTATTTACAAAGATGGATTCGATTTTAACTTCGGTAGTCGCAATTATTTAAAAACTTCATCAACAAAATTGATAAGTTATGATTTACTACATATTATAGTAAGTTCAAAATATTATATGTTGATATACATATTTCACATAATAATATAACACCATTTATAAGTATTTGAGTTTAAAGTAAAACTTCAACTTGTCATAATTATTGTGTCATTCGTACATAATTTTAATACTTTTTAATCCATCAGAGGAAAGATTGTCTAGATTAAATTTTTAATGATCAAATTAACGACTTTGTCATCTAATTTATATAAACAACATTGATTTGAATAAAAAATTGTAATATTGTTATTAAATTTAAATGTTAAATATATTAATACTTTAAATATTTTTCATCATATATTATATAATACTCCGTATTTAACGTAAAACAAAGTAAGAGGTTTCCCTGCTTCTTCATATTATACCTTGTGGCAATGACTTTAACTTATACTCCTTCCTTCCCAATATTATTTTTCATCGTTGTCATATTATATTAGATTATATAGTACTCCCTCCGTTTCAATTTATTTGATCATGAAGGTAAAAATATTTTATTAAGAAATTGAATAATATTACTAATATACCCTAAAAAAGTAATTTTATAAAAGGTACTTTAGTTAGTCATGAAGAATAAGAAATACTTTTGTTATGGATAAAGTGGAAAGATTAAGAGCACTCAAATTAAATTCCCTAAAAGGTATAATAGGGGGATCAAATCCTTAAAAATATAAAAAATTGCTTTTTAAACTTCCCTAAAATAGAGTGGGCGCACATAAAATTATTGATTCACCTATTCACCCCCTAAATTTACTACCCCTCTTATTTTCTTGGTTATTTTTTGCTCCCTAATTTTTTTTGTTCTTTTTTTCAATTATATAAAAATAAAAATAGAAATAAATATTTTTGTCATATACAAGTATAAATTAAAAAGATATTTCATTCAACATCCATATTTAATATTTATTTATTTTTTTTAAAAATTAATTTTCTCCTAAATTTCTATTGACATATTTGAAATATTCAATTTTTAATTTTGGGTGAATAATAGGGAAGCTGCTAAAGATCATACATAAAAATCGAACCCAAAAATTAAAGATCCGATAATTAAGAATACTCCATCCAATCCATTTTAATTGACTTTCTCACATATCGAGATAAATCTTTAATCTTCAATTACTCATTATATTATTAAAAAAATAATATTGTAAAAGTATTTTAAAAGACGAATTCAATTATATAAATTTTATATGTTTTTAGAATAATTAATAATTGATGAAATTCGAAAGTTGATTTAATTATTAAGCGTCAATTAAAGTGGATTGGAGAAGTCTGAAACTAATATATATCGGTTAGTTAACCTTTTCATTTCTTTGTAAGTTGGATTTGATAGAAATGTAGATACATTAGTTTATTTCTCTGAATAAGTCATAAATTTTATTTGTCATTAGATTTGACAAAAATATGCTCACGATAAAAATTCACAAGATTTAAATGGCCAATTGCGTGATATTTGATTCTTGAAAATTTTATACTCCATACGTAATTTTATTGTTCAAAGGGAAATACTCATTATAAATTTTTGTACTATACGTACCAATTTATCTTTGCCTCAAAATATAATGAATTAAGTATTGCGATTTTTATTTTGCAATTTTCGTACTTTGGAGCAACAAAATGTAGATATTGCTTACGATGATGTATGCTTTTTGTATATTTTTTAAAGTTATTAGAGTCCTATAATAAGACGACTTTTGGATGTAGAATCTTATATTATTGGATTTTCTTACAATTTATATCAACATATAATTATATCCTACATTACCTGTTAAATCGAATTATTTAAGTAAGAGATTTTAGGCGAATCAAGGAAAGAAAGCAACCCCAAAATTGAGTGGCGTGCTTTTTATATATATATAGATAGATATATAAATAGATAGATATAGACATAGATATAGATATAGATATAGATATTAGTGATTAGTGATCATTTGGGTTATACTAATGAAATAAATTAATGTGGCAATGTGTGAAGTGATATTCTCAATAATGTAGCGTCAAATTAAATCCAGACTAAAATAAATGAAATTACACTTGGTTTTATCAACGACATAATTCACAATATCATATTAAAATATCATGCAAATTCTTACCAATGTGAAATATCATGAAGTGTCTATGTACACAAAATATAAATTAGATTATGATTTATTAGAATAGCACTATATTTAAAAAATATTATAGAACGAAAATAATGTAGAATAATGCAATCTTACCATCAGTCAACATCACAATGAGCTAGATAACCACCACACCATACCTAATACCTAAAATAAATCTTAATTCGCACAATGTCATCCACCTTTAACTGGCGATGCTATTTAATCACACCTTAACTGACGATGCTATTAGCTGAATAACCACCACATCATGGATGCTCATGTGTAAGATTGACTATTAATGAACCCCATTATTGTTATTTTTCGTATTTTAGCTGATTTAATTTAATTTGTTTATTAAGTTTTGGTCAATTATTTTGTAAAGTTGCCAATAGAATTGTCCTGATCCTTGTGAAATGTCAACCTCAGCTTGCTTGGAATTAATAATGAAATAGTTGTAAGTTGGCTGCGAAAGTGCTAATCCTTTTCAATTATTTTCTTTTATTTGAAAGGTGAACTGTTCTAGTCTTTGAATAGTACAACTAACACACTAGTTGAAATTCATGGGGCGGCTTATTGACAAGGCTTAATAGAATCTGCCAACAATATAAATAAATAATTAAATACAAGATAGAATCATTTCCACTACTATATATAATACACACCTATATATATACAAGTTGAATAAGAACATTCTAAAAGTTGCTAGTATCATTCCATCACGTAACAATGTGTAGCAATTTTGCATTGACCAGCAATGCATCTTGAATTGACTAATGCATGTATGCATGCCCCCTTTTTATTTTTTCTCATCTTCTTCAGCATCTTTGGCTTTCACCTCGGTCGTCGATTCCATGCATTTCTCAATCTTTTCCTCTTCTTCTTGGAACTGCACGCATTATATATACATTTCAATATTACAAGTAGAGCTACTAGTTACCAAATCGATTATCGTTATTCGTTATCTTTTATGTTCAAACTTACACTATACATCTTAATTTAACTAGATAGAAAATTTAACTACTTGTTCAAAAAGATATATTTGACTTTAATAAGCCTAAATTAATTATCGTATTAAAAAAAGTTAAGAATTTCAAAATTTCAAAAATGGTATACATTTAAAAAAAAATGAATAATAAGAACAAAATATATATTACGGAGTATTAGAAAAGTAGACGAACTATTCTGAAAAACATTCCATAAAAATCAATATGGCAGGAATATTATTAGCAATTTGAAAATAGTATACTACTATATCTCTAATTTATTCTAATTGCTTGATATAATTTTGGATTGAAATGAATTTAACATTTGACCATAATTACTTTTCATTTCTATTATTAAAATATTATATTAGTGGTCAAAATTTCACATATTAAAATAACGTTCGATTAAAAACTTGGGTAACAAGAATAATTGCTTGGGATTGCTTGGTTAGACAAACAAAAATGGTGATAATGCCTAATATTGGATTTGAAAAGGTCTAATATATCATTACTTCATCAATAGCATCATCAACGTTAGATAAGAATTTGGCTGTTTTTTCAGCTCCTTGTTCAATGTAAGCCAATGCATCCTTGAACCATCCAACAGGGAGGCGATCCAGCCATTTCTCAGCCTCCTTCTCCACCACCACCGCTATCTTTTCGCCCTCCTCCACCGTATCTTCTATCCGTTGCAACCCCACATCAAACTTCTCTACAATGTTAAGAAATACAAAAAGTTAAAGTTATAGTAACAAACACATATATAATTATATATGCATAACATAGGGATAGATGATCAATAATGGAATTTATTTGGACTATATATTGATAAAGTCATCAATCCTCACTTTTCCATATTTCCAATGGCCCCAATTTGTGTGTGAAGAAGGGAAGAATAACTGATATCACAATTCCTAGAACCCAACCTTTCCTGAGAGCAAGTGAAAGAGGAATATATAAATCTAAATGTGGTGCATCTTTAGTTTAGAGTTTACTTTATTTGGATTATAAAAAACAAATTACCGAAAAAAAAACTCACCAATTACCGGACGAAGCCCCTGAAGATGAAGGGTTTCCTCCATCAATACTATTTGCCACAAACCTCCTAAACCAAAATACAGTCATAATAATACATCAATTGTGGAAAACCTAGCTCATGCATGCACTACCATACTTAGATAAAGATAAATTAATATACAAATGATATGGTTCATGGCTTGTAAATGAAGATCGATTTCGTTAAACTATAAAATTAAACTCCAAAATAAATAATTACCTCTTATTGGTCTTGTTACTAATAGTTAATGAATTGTTGCCAAAACCTCCCAATCTCTTAGCACATGATGAAGAACAATTTGAATTGATGATCTTTTTTCTGGAGAAAGATACATTTAAAGAAGGATTGAAGGGCTTCCAATGAAGTGCTACTGAATTTTGTACTACCAAAGTGGATAGTGAATTCATGATTGGCTATTTTCTTATAGGTGTGTATATAGATGAAATAGATTTCGAGTAAAATGATTTCTTGAAAAATAAGTAGTCGATCGAGGGGTCGAATGTTTGTCGCTATACTTATAGGAAAGATTGTTGAGTTGAAATTTGAAAAATATGAAAGAGGTAACTATATAGAATAAGGCAAGTAAAGATGGAAGAAGATTCGTGTATGAAATTTCTAATAAATTTTCAACCGATGTTCATGTACCACGCTAGTCATTGAGAAGTCAATAACTTAATTAGCTTGCAGTTATCTATAAATTTTCTAAATAACAAATTGCTATCTTTTCTTTTTGATTCCTGAAATTATCACTATCTTTTCACATTGCTCCCTAAAACTATTATCCTTTTAACTTTACCTTGAACTATCTTTCTTTTCAAATTGCCCCCCCTAAAATCAAGTTTTCTCTATTAAAATAGGCAAAATATTTTTAATAGAAGGATAAATTTGGAATTGCATAAACACTAGATATTTGGGGGAACTTTTTAAATACAACTAAACATGTGTAATTAATTTAAATAACCAAAATATATGTAATTATTTTAAACCCCACACCTCTATCCCATCCTAATATCATCTTCTTCACCTTCCCCCCCACCCACCGCATGCCGACACTCCAAAAATGTGTATGTGTGTGTGTGTGTGGTGTAATGATATGTTTGATAACATTTTGATTGATAAGTTTAAATCTTTTTTGATTTTTTTCTAGAATTTCATGGGCTTGGTTATGATTTTTTTTGTCTGATTGGTATTCTCATAAGCTTTTGGAAGGCTTCTTCAAAAAAAATTTGGATTTACTCAATGGATTTCCAAGAGGGCTTCCATTTCTCACTAATTTTGCACATGACTTTTTAATTTGGTGAATTGTTGCATAGTGATAACTTATTTGGATTGATGTATTAGGTTGTGTGTGTGTGTGCGCATAGAGGGTGAAGCGGATGATAAGGGGTGGGGTTTAAAATAATTACACATATTTAGTTGTATTTAAAAAGTGACCCCAAAATATCTAATGTTTATGCTATTCCAAATTTATCCTTCTATTAAAAAAAATTCCACCAATTTTAATAGAGAAAACTTGACTTTAGGGGGCGATTTGAAAATAAGAATAGTTCAAGGGATAAAGTTGAAAGGATAATAATTTTAAGAGATAATATAAAAAGATAGTGATAGTTTAGGAGGCAAAAATAAAAGAAGCCAAAGAATTATTAGTCCTTGTTAAAATATAAAGTCTTTCGTATAACAAACATGGGTAGACCTTGAATCCTTGATCATTAAGGAGGAGCTGCTAAACCAATTTATATTGCATATTTGTTATATTGAGAGGATTAATTATTAAAATGGAAAATTCATAAAAACCATATTAATAATTTATAATAAAATGTATAAAAATTAAAATTGAAGGGGTCGTCATCATTTTCTTAATTAGTCCTTGGTAAGCTCCGTTACTGATGATAAAAAAGATAACCGAGTTGGCCAATCATGATTCGTTGCATGTTGAATGTTTTAGTTAGTTGTCACATAAATATTTCTTAAAGTTCATCTCACCCAAACCCAATATATTTCCTTACACCTACCATCGATGACAGGTAATATAATTTGTCTTGCATATATCGCTCCGTTTAAAATATGATAAATACAGAAAATTTTTTATTTTTTTTCTGATAGTTGATTATTTATAATTTTAATATACAATTTTGAAAATTAAAATAATATAAAACTTTTTATATTTTTGATGTAATTTTCTGATATCGATATTGTTTTTAAATGTCTGTAATAAAATATTTTTCATTTAAACAATTATTTATTTTGAAACGGAGGTAATATAATATAAGTAATACATACAACGTCGTACCAAATGCATTATGCTTTTATATACGCATGTTATGCATCTTGAAAGCATTGTTTTCAAGTTCCCACCAGTGTTTTTTGTCTGAACGATAAATGGTCCCAGATAGTTAGGGGCAGATTTAGTTGATTGGAGGCGATTGTTCGAAATATATATTAAAAAATAGGATAATTTTTGTATAATTAATAAAGAATTTGTAAGAAAAAATCTCCTTATGGAATAAGAAACTTTTTAAAATGAATAAATATTGTCTTAAATTGATGCTTCAAATGTTAAAAATATTGTGAGATTACGTCGTAATGAACTATAAAAAATCGATTTAAAAATATAAATAAAACTTCAATTAGGTAAGTAATACCTTGAAGATAAATTTATAATAATATCTTTATTGAGGTCGCCCATGCGAGATAGTGGGGGACGGGGAAGTTACAGTTTTTCCTTTTAAAACGATTTTTTATTGATTAGTATGTAAAATTACAAAGATAGGGCTATTTTCTTTTTTAATAAAAAATAGCAATACTAAATCTCCAATCTATACAAGTATTCCAATTCTTTTTACTGCTATCAATCCCTCTCCAACTATTGATCTTATCTCTTATACTTCTTATACAATTTGCACCACTTTGTCCACTTCCTGCAATCCAAATGTAGTATGCTGCAGCAGCCATACACAACCTTCGAAGCTTACTCTTGAAGGTCTTCCCCATGCCTTTTCCCAGGATCCGACTGAGCTCCCTGTTCCATTCCTCTGGCGCACGATATTCACCAAGATAGAGCAGCACCTTCCTCCAAATAAGAGTGATGAGTTATAATTTAACATGAGGGTGGGTATAATGAGGATTGATTATTTAATTTGGTAAAAGCCCCAGCTTATTTATACTAGAAACCAATTTAAACAAGAGATTGATTTTAGAACTAGTGACTAAACTAATGCAAAAGCTAAAAAGATAAAATATGTATTTTTGGTTTGTTAGGGAACAAATTTCATCACTACAGTTTCTGCTAAATATTTATAAATAAAATTGCTCAATTATTTACTTGGGATTTATTTTATCACAAGGAATTCGGTTTCTTTAGGATGCTTGACCGTAAGTGTTTTAGGTTAATTAATCTCCTATGTCACTACTTGGCGAAATTAACTAGACTAAAACACAGGAAGCTCACAGAAATCAATATGAACTAAATAATTAATTGTATACTTCCGTATCATAATCTCCTATTCAATTATTCAAGCGATACATTATGAATTACCGTTCGGATGGTGGGCAATCATAATACTCGAGGATAATAAAATTATGCACAATGAATAAAACAAAATTATAATGGCGAAAATAAAGATATAATATAAAAGCGTCAAAAACTATATGATTACATCAATCCCCAACAATTTTTGGAATTAAAACTTAACTAAAAATATAATTAAAAGAGTACGAAAATAATCAATTCAAAAAGCAAGATCGATAAACAAACTACTTTTAATCCATGCCAAATTCTCACTACCGCTGTGAATGACGTACTACAGCTGGTGAACAAAGGCATGTGATTGGGATTGCCTTGGAATCTTTCTTTGCAAAATAAATGTTGAGCATCCTCCTTTTGTTTACAGAATGGACATTCCTCGTTATCAATCACTCCCCATCTCATGAGCTTATTCTTAGTAGGGAGCCTATTTTGACACACCAACCACAAGATAAAACTGAATTTCGGAACATAACCTTTGTACCAAACCACCTTCCACCATCCTACCTCGACTCTCAATTCATCCCACACCATAGCAGTACAATGTTTGTCAAGTCCAAACCATTTTTATTTATCATTCTCCTCACCAAACACAACAGGAAGGCCACCATCATTCCAAACACAACAGGAAGGCCACCATCAGTCCATCACAAGAATGAATAAGTAAGGGGATAATGGATCCTCTTGCCTTAAACTCCTTGAACTCTTGAAGAACCTTGTAGACTACCATTAACAGAGACTGAAAACCACGCAGTGTTGACACACTCCTTAACCCATCCAATAAAAACAGCAGGGTATCCAATCTCTTCCATCACCTTCCACAAGAAAGACCAACACACCGTGTCGTAGGCTTTCATTATGTCGATTTTCATAGCACATCTTGGCTTCCCCACTCTCTTATGGTATCCACATACAAGCTCTTGCATTAATAATATCCCATCATATATATCTCGACCAGGCACATAAGCCATCTGATGCAATCCAATGACACTCTGCAACGTACCCTTAAGTCGATTGGCCAAGATAGTTATACATTTATAAATCGTACTCCAGCAAGAGGAGTGATTCAAGAAATCCTCATATTAGTCCACATTTTTTATAATAATAATAAAAAATTTCTCTAAATCCTCTATATATAATGTGTTTGTGATTCTGAAAGTGGCTAGAAATTAATGTATTTCCTATTTTGCCTTTCTAATACATTTTTTATTTTATTTCATAGTAAATTGTCGTGGTGTAGCAAGTATGAATAAATTAATGAGCTAATAACATAAATATTATCTACTCTCACGTAATTATGACCAAGAGAATAAAGTTGTTTCGCAATACTTTCTATCTTTTATTTTACCAAAGTAGTAACTTTTAAATGCTTAATTTTTTTAGATTTTTTTTTAAATTTTAAAATTTATAATTTTTATTATAAAAATAATAAAATGTTTAGACGAAACAGTATGCACGTATAAGCCCCGTAAATGTAATGTCTTTAGCCCCTCTCAATTTCGATTCAAGCTCCACCGGTTTCACATAAAGAAAACTTTCCACAAAATACTGTTGTTGACATCAACTTGGATGAAAAATATTAACACAACTATAGCTACTTCGTTACACGGTAATAAAAGTTCCCTTGAAATTAAATAATGAATGAAATTGTCAAATAAATGACAACATTATTGCCTTCTAGTCTGATAACATATAATCTCAATTTACGTATATAAACAGATGTTACTTCTAATTTTTGTTGATCGACCAAATCAAAGCCCCTAATTTTTTCGTCTATTTTTGTTCTTTATCTTCTATGACAGATTCCTTGGCTTTCTTCTCGGCTGCTTCAAGATGTTCTTCTAATTTTTCGCTCTCTTCTTGAACCTGCAAATGAAATATTTTTTTTTTAATCACTTTGTAAGTAATTTTATTTAACAATTGTTGAAACGCGACAATGGTTAGGCAACTGCCTTTTTTTATTTCCTTGTTTTTTTCTGTAGAAGTTTTTCGAAAATTGGATCCATATAATTGGTGTGACCAAGTAGATTTTTATCAAATATAAATTGATGATAATGCCTAGTGGAATAATGCATACCCTGGGGTCCCTGACTCCTTATATCGAAACGGTTAAGGTATTATTAAAAAATTTAATAGAATTTATTTTTTTAATATTTATTACATTTGAGTATGCTTAAGATATAAGTATTTCTGATACTTTAAAAACATAATGCGATAACATTAGAATTGATAGTATAATAGCTTATATATATACTTTGTAATTTGGTCCTAAACTTAAAAAAATTAAACAAGTCCATAAAAATTTAAAAATTACAAAATAGATCATTTAACCATGTTAATAACACCATACCTTTTAACTTTTTTGTTCTTGTACACTACCAATAAATCATAGACCCAATATTATATTATTGGTTCTGTGTACTAATCATGGAGTCAATAATTAATTGGGCAACTTGGTTTATTGATTTATTAGTTATTTGTGTACTAGTAGTATAATTCAATTGGCAAACTTGCAGTTTTATAGAAAATTACTAGCAAGTGGTTAATGGTCACCAGACATTAAAAAAAAAATCCATTGATTATGGTTTTAGATTTAGCACTAATTAGACCGAGTCTTGTTGTCTGACCAATGAAAAAGTGGATTATTAGGAAATGAAATTACCATATCAATGACATCATCTAATGAATCAGCATCTTTGGCTGCTTTCTCTGCAATATGTTCAACAATGGATACAACTTTCTTGAGTTGTCCATCAGGAAGCTCATCAAGAAGATGTTCAGCAGCCTTCTCAACCCCTCCTGCCACTTTCTCTACTATCTCTACTATGTTCTCCACATTTTGGAGCGCCATATCAAATTTATCTAAAACATATAAAGTGAGGAAAAAATCAATTAATAACAAATTAGTAATAATCAACATCAACATGCCCCAATGTTTCTCAAGACTCAAGAGGCTCCCATTTAATGGGTAAGGGGTCGGATCGGACATTATACGGAGTAATATATATTCATATATTGATATGTTATACCTTTAATCAAAGACAATGGTCCCAGTTTGCCAGTGGCTAAAGGAAGAATAACTGAAACTATAATTCCAAGAACCCAACTTTTCCTGCAAGCATAAATGTAACAAATATTTATATTTCATTTTACAAGAGAAGCAATAAATAGATATGCAGAAGAATGAAATATGCAAAATGAGTGTATATGTGTTGACTACTGACATACCAATGACTAGAAGAAGGAGGTCCAGATGGTATAGGATTTCCCGCTTCAATGCTACAAACAACAAAGTCCCTGTCCCAAAAAGATTTCATTTATGAGGATTGATACTTATATATAGTTGAGTACCAAGAACAGATAAATACATGTAAGTACTTTGTATTTAATTTTTACCTCTTCATTTTCCTACACTTCTGGAAACTGTTGCCAAATCCAACCAAACTTATTACATTATTACATGCAACAGAACTTTGATGATTCGTTTTTCTTGAAAACGAAACATTAAAAATAGGATTAAAGGGAAGAGCTTTAGGCCTATATTGGCTAATTTGGTATTGATGAATTCTTGGAGAACTTTGTCTGGGCATAATAGACGACATGCTCATTATTATTTACTCAAATTACTTTCGAGAAGATAAAAAGATTTTAATGAAGAGATGAAGATGTTTATGAAGGTTTACAAGTCTTAAAGAGTTGTTGGACAACCAATTAAAATGTTTTTTTTTTGAATTTCTTGTGATGAGTTTAACAAAGTATGTTGATATTTATAATAAGAGTTGGGACGACTAGGAAAGTTGGACGTAAGGGTGGATTAGATAAACTTAAAAACGTTTTTCTTAAGGTCTTATTTTTTGTTCAATTATTTTTATATCTTAAAAGTATGTTTCACGTAGTAGTACATATATAAAATGACTAGGTTGACAAGTCAGTATATACGACTTTGAACATTATTATTATTATTGTCTCTAGTTTTTGTTTGTGATGCATTTCTTCATCCTAGAACCTCCGATTTCACGAGGTAGGACGCGTTACTTTCTACATACCACTAAATTAATTATTTTTTTACGTAATGATAAGCCATATGCTTGTTTAATCTCTATCGATCGAGAAGCTAGAGTATATATCTAATTATCTATATTATCTGATTGTAACCGCTAGAAAGATTTTATTATTTATGAGTATGCGTTTCAATACAATAAAATCTCTTTGGAGAAATCGTTCTAGGTACAAAGAAGATTTATCAAACGATTGAAGTCTGATTATCAATCTATTGCTCTCTAAACGGATTGCTGAATGCATGCTTGAGATGCTGGACTTGGATTTCTTGTAGTCTTGGATTTGATTTGGACTTGAGTCTTGGTTTAGGCGCCTATTATAGAAATTTGGTTGTGTACGAATAGTTATGTGATCTGAGTTGGATTTGAATTTGTGCCTTATGCGAGACTTGATCTTTGAGTGCTTTGGAGCTTGAGTCAGAAGGGACCCAAGCTTGATTTGGCTATGTGTGTCACAGCTAGAATGCCTTAGCGAGTTGATCCACGTATAGCTAGGCGAGTTTAGGCGTAACGACTTTCTCTTGATCTTGAGTGCTATCCGGTGAGATTCATGCTTGTTATTGTCAAGAGGATGCCTTAGCAGCTTACTCAGTATTTCTTGACAAGCAGACAGGGGCTATGCAACTTATATCCTGCCTATGATTTACTAGATGGGCCTTTTAAGGCTTAATCCTGTAGTTATTTAATTTATGAGACTTGAATGGTCAGATTCTCATCAGATTTTGGGGATTGATCCTGAATTTATTGAGTTTGTGCGATAATTGGCCTTTGATTAAGTGATATTAGGCACCTATTTTGGTGATGGAGTTGGCTTTTTATACTAAATTCTCTCAGGAGCTTTTTATTGTATTTTTTTTGTGAATGTGTGTATTTTCGGTTATAAGGGGGTATTTATAGACTTTCGGACTTCTTACGATTGGTTTGATGTGATAACCTAAATTACGATTTTAGTTGATTTTGAAACGAATGCGGACCGTCGATTTTATGAAAATTACTTGGCCTTCAAGTCAAGCAAAAGGGGCGCCTATTTTGAAGAAAAAGGAAGATTCTAGATCCTTCTCTAGGGCAAACGCATTTTTCATATTATAGCCCTAACTTTCTTGTAGTATTTATTTTAGCCCCGTTCTTTCTAGACTCTTTATTTTGAGCCATGAAACTTCCGAAACTTCTATTTTAGGCCAAAATAGCCGAAATTAGTATAGTAAAATTGGGGATTTTGGAGCCCTAATTTTAATTGACATTTAATTCGGGGCTATTTTCTCGGGAATCCTCGTTTGAGTTAAAATTTAGGGTTAATTAATATAAAAAACTCTAATTTTGACTTCGATTAATATCAGAGGCTTTTCACGGAAATCCTTATCATTTTACACGTGTTTTATTTTCATTGGAATTTGAATCGAAACCCTAATTATCACGTATCACTCGTGTAATTGATTTTTATTCAATTAATTTCATCAATTTTAATTAAAATTAATTAATGAATTTTAACCGTCTACATTGATCTTCAATATCCAGTGAACTCGTAAATTAATTAAATAAGGAATGTCTAATAATCAGGCTTTGTAGAAGCTAAAATCATGTTTGGATGAAGGGATGAAAATAAAGGACATTAAATCTCCTAAAACATGTATGTATTTAGTTATGCCTTAATTGAATACTACCCTCCATCTTCAACCTCAAAATAATATTTTAGGGTAGGCCAATCATCATTTTGGTAGTTATTTTTACCCTTTTTATATTTTATTTACACATTTTTGTGTAATATTTTTTCTTTAGATATTTTTGTGTAATATTTTTCTCCTTTCTTTAATAAGATTGGTATTTGTTCTTCGATTTCTTCATCAAATTGAAGCATACTTTGTGGATATAATTTACCCAGTATCTGGCCAGATCTTTTTACAGAAAGTGGTTGAAAGATTGTCTGGATCGAAGATGTCCAACCATCGAAGGTATTCGAGACTTGGATTGGATAAATGGGTTAGACTAAAATTGTTTGTATTGCATTTTCTTATGGTAGGGATTTCAATTTGTAATATATCATATATATAATCTGATTAGTTATTTCTAGGGATGGACTTCAATTTCATTTTATATATATGTCTCCCTAATTCAATTGTATATGTAGTAATTCTACAATTTATGAATGAATATCAATCATCGATTTAAATTAAAAAAATGACTATTGAAACTATAAATCGAGAATCTTAGGGATGTTTGTTAAATACATTGAGCACTTAGAAAAGCTTGAGTGAATTGACATTTAATTTATTATTAAAGTTTATTAGATTCTAATGAATTATTTTAAGTACTTAATAAATTAAGTACTTATCAAAATCCTTAACAAAATTTTAAGTTAAAATTCTCTACTTATTTTTCTCCTCATAAAAAATTCAGAAGTGATAAAGTCCAAATTTACATACTTTTCCTCTCATAATTTTCTTCACATTTCATTGAACCCTCCATTATTATTATTATTACTATAATAATAATAATAATAATAATAATAATAATAATAGTAATAATAATAATAATAACGTAAAATAATAATAATACTAATAATAAGAATAATAAAAATAAAAATACCAAAAAATAATAATAATAAACATAAAAATAAACATAAACATATTAATAAAAATGATAATAATAATAATATTAATAAAAAAAATTAATAATAGATAATAAAAACAAAAATAATAATAAAATAATAATAATAGTAATAATAAGAATAATAATAAGAAAGAAAAAATAAATAAATAATATTAAATTAATAATAATAAATATAATAACAAAAAATTAATAATAATAAGAATAATAAAAATAAAAATAAAAAATAAAAATAATAAAAATAATATTAATAAGAAAAATAATAATAATAATAATAAATATAATAATAATAATAAATAGAATAATAATAAATAGAATATTGTAATAATAATAATAATAATAATAAAGAATAATATTATTATTACAGTAATAATAATAAGAATAATAAAAATAATAAGAAGAAGAAAGAAAGAAAATAATAATAAAATATTGGAAATGTCAGCAGTTATTGGTTTCGTTTATTATGCATATTATGTGACAATTGTTGTAACAATTCATTTTACTAATTCGATGAATGTGATTACATAAGCGGAACATTCGACCACTTAATAATTGTAATTACTAGTATCTTGAGATTGCTAGATAAATGCATGCTTGGGTATAATAATATTAATGAGTCGATTATATTGATATCACATTTGCTATTATCTGCGCCTAGAAGGTCGCACACATACAGTGACGTTGAGTTACATTTCATGTATGAAATAAAACTGCACTTGCTAAATTGGGAAGTTGATTGTAATCAACGAGATTCCTAATTGGGATAATTACATTACACGAGTAATGTAAATAAATTGGAAGAGCTTGAATTAATTGACTTGTTAATCGAACTTGTTTAATTAAACTTGATAAGATTAATTAACGAATTGGTTGAGTTTATGTGTTTGACTTGTTAAGCTCAATCAAATATTAATGAGTTGTTTATTTTAATTGTCTTGATAAGACTAATTAAATAAGCGGGGTTTTGCTTAATGAGCTTGGCTGGGTAAGTTGCGTTTAGGTTTATGTGAGCTTTATATATTTCGAGGGCTTTGTAGAAAGTCTAATGCAGCAAAAACTCACAAAACCTAGTCTCCATCTAGATAATTTTTGGCCTACTTTTCTCCATGGTGGAGCCGATTTATTCTATGAGACAAATCAACGTTTTTGATTTTGTTCTCTTCATCTAATTGTTATCCGATTTATAGCTCAAGTGTGGATTCAACCCCTCCTGGTGTGGACTAACTAGACGTACTACAAATTGAAGTGGTAGCATATTGGAATTCAAATGAGGTTTTGTGAAAGAATTGTTGTTGATTAATTCCGCTGCACTATAAGTATTCTGATTTAATATATATTTTGAAATTCTGATTTTATGCAATTTAAATGATCCTGATATGTTTTTGATTAAGATTTAAACAAGTTATGCATAGAAAACTCCTTCATAAAAATATTAATAGTATAAATATAATAATAATAATAACAATAACAATAACAATAATAATAATAATAATAATAATAACAATAATAAAAATAATTAAAACTATAATAATATGTGAAAATAATAATAATAACAAAAATTATAATAATATTAATAATAATAATAATAAAAATAATATTAATAATAATAATAATAATATTAATAATATAATAACAATAATAACTAAAACAATAATAATAAAATCAATAATAAATAATAACAAAAAGTAATAATAATAAAAATAATAATAATAATAACAATAAATGTAAAAATAATAATAAAAAATAAAATAAAGTTTAATAATAATAAAATAATAATTATTATTATATTAATAATAATTATTATTATATTAATAATAATTATTATTATTATAATTAATGATAATAATAACTATATAATAATTAATAATATATTTTAGTAGTCATATTTATTCTATTCATATTAATAATATTAATAATTTATTTATCAATTGTAAGTATTATTTATTTTAATATATGATGAATATAACTAAATGAAATATAAGTAGGGAGTAAAGAGATTATCAATCTATTTCAATTTAAGTTTTTTTAAATGTTATCGAACAAGCTAAATATTTTTGAGTATTGATTCAGTATAATTCAATTTCGGTCACTCTGAGAAAAACAATTTTTAGAGTTCGGAGTTTTTAGTTTTCAAATTTAACTAACTGATCCTTGTTGGTTTTACTTTTCTAATTATTTGCAGGCTGACACCTAATTAAGATTGGTCAAATGCTGGAGGATGAGACTCAATTGCTGGAGGATGAGACCACTTTTGTACATGCATAGTTGCTTTCCTGGCCTGCATATTTGATAACAAATTCAATCGTAATATAACTTCAGTATATACACAATGATTTTATATTGTTGAAATTTTATCTACTAGAAAATCAAAACTTCAATTAAAATAAATTAAAATAAATTGGATAAAAATATGAAATATCACGAAGACTCAAGAAAACTAGATATATCTTACCTCTTCTTGCCAGTCACATCGAGCTGTTATAATTACCAATATGATAGTTTGAAGAGCAGTTCCCCCAAATATCATTCCAGCCCATATGCCCTACAAATTGATAGTTTTTGAAGATCATAATTCATATGCAAAATACACAATGGAAGTATGGAACTAGTAATTCAAAGATATGGAGCATGAACATACCTCAACTCCAGTATGAAAAACCCAACCCATAAGGACTCCTAGTGGTAGCCCAATAATGTAATAGCAGGCTATATTTACGTAAGCCACTTTCGATTGCCATCCAGATCCAACAGCCACTCCTATTAATAGCATTTAACAACAATAATAACCCCCATTAAATTGTATTTCGAATAATTGACAACCCCATTTTATTTATATTCTTACTTTCTAATTCATTTCTATTTGCATAATATTCTTTAAATTTGTATTTAATATTTTAAAGTAAAAGTTATGACTGAGTGAAAAAATGTGACCATACCATTTGTTTAGATTAAATAAGAGTATTAACCATTAATAAGGCATCGTAAATATTTAGAATATGTCAAATTTGTAATAATACACTAGCATAAAAGGGTGAATTTACCAAAAAAGGATGAAATGTATTTAATTTTAAAATAATAGATCATTAAAATAAAAACGAAGGAAATGTATTTATTATGGAGTATTATTAATAAATTCTCACCTGATAGAACAGGTTGAACACTATTAAGAAGAATAGTGATGGCCAAGAGATAAGCCATGTCATCAACGGCTTTAAGGACGTCAATACTGGAAGAAAATATAATGGCCAATTTGTTTCGAAATATTATAACAAGCACACAAAATATAATTCCGATTATGGTCGATTGTATCACCGACACAATTGTTGCAAATCTTGCTCCTTTCCCATTTCCTGCACCAAGCTCATTCGCCACCCTCACTCTACACCAAATCAAATCCACCAATTAACCAAATTTTAACAAATCTCACAACAAAAGGTAATTATAATAAATTGCATGTTTATTAGTTTTTTATTTGCGCTGTCAAATAAAAATTTACAAGTTCATTCAGTCGTTAATGTTTAGTAAATAAAAACGAGTGTCGATTTCATCTAGTCAAATAAAGCCTACTCCATATGATGAGTAGGTTTGAAAAATCCTCCAATGGGTAAACTTATTTAATTGTTTGGCCAATGATGCTACTGCCCACCAAACAGTTTCCTTATTTAATTTGTAGCCATTATTAAGAGCTTGAAAAAGGAAATAAACCAACTAAATTTATAACAGGATTAAATGAAAAGTGATCAAAATTGATGATGCTTACCCTGTTGCAGCAAAGAAAGCCATAGGAATCATCATCTCCCAACCATTGATAGTCTGGCTGCAATTATGATATTATGTATGTCAGCCTACATGCATTGGATCTTAATTGACCATACTTTGTGATTAATGGACCTACCAGATTGATAAGGCATCTACAGCAATTGTTGCATTCTCCAACTCACCAGTCATCAGTATCAATATTCTATAGTACCAATTCTCCAGGCTGCATCACCAACAATCACTGCCATGTTAATTCGAATAGGTAGTACTAGTACTTATGCACCCATCTTACTAATTTCAACTAACTTATTCATATTCAATATTCTAAAAAATCACGTAATATTCATTAATCTACATATATATATATAATTTAGATTTGCATGAAAACTATAATATCGAATGTATTATGTATAATGTACTATTCAAATATATTTTCTTGATATGAAAATATTTGACTAATCGACCAAGGAACTAAATAGTCAGAGATAACTTTATCAAATTTGATGTTACAAATTTTAGGGGCTTTGGCAGATTAATGAAGAACGGGGTTCATGTGATCTTTTTTACTTTATTTATTTTTTAATACATAAATATAGCATTCCGAAGCTTGTATATAAGACAAATATGTGATATAATCCGATAAGCATTACAGAGAAAACGACCAAACAAATTTAGGATGTTACCAAAGCATGACGCCAGAAGCTGCCGAAAGTTTGAGAAATTCCCAGAGTCCAGAAAACGCCTGAATTGAGAAACCTGACCAAGTTTCTGGACACCCACCACATGTAACATACACAAACATTCCAAGAAACATAAGCCACCAAGAAATATCCAGAGTAATTGCAATCCCAACCAGACCCATCTCAAATTTCTGAACAACAAGCCAACTCATAAGCACATTAATAATCAATACTCCAAGTGAAACCCATACTAGAATTCCAGTTTTCAGCTGGCTTTGCAGAAACCTTTGGATAGGAAACTGGAAAGCAAAGCTGAAATGCAGAGGAATCAAACACCATGCCACTAGTCCGGATTGTTCAGCGACGTCATCGGGTTGCCCGATCAATTTAAGAATTGGTGTTGCAAAAATGTAGAATGGTAATAACAAGAAGCAACACATGAATAAAACAATCCATGATCTTTGCATGTAAATTCCCAACATGTGGTACCGTTTGTTTCCAAATGCTTGGCCACATAATGTCTCCAGGGCACTTGCCATACCCAGCTATAACAGAGGAGCATAGAATTAATAATTCCTTCACTCAATTTTGAGTTTACATAATAAAAATATTCATAAAATTAAATACGACATACGACATACTTATTGTTGGGAAATAATAGTAGTAAAACATAACGAATTTAATTTCATGATTAAAATAATTTTGTCAAAATATTTTCCAAATAACAAAAATCTGATCGAGTTGTGCAGCCTTGTCTGTATTTATCCTTAAGCAGTTCGACCCCGTATAAAAGTGCTTGGGGTAAGCGGCGTATGTCTTTCAGGATAAAAAGCAGGATGAAGGCACGGCGTTAAAGCTTAAGCTTTGTCCATTCTATGAACTAAAATGGTGTCCAATTTTGCATTCTAACTTTAAACTAATTTCCAAATGATGTTTGATGTAAAAATATTGCACGTCGAAGCAGTTTAATTAAAAATAGTATTCGAAGCTTTATACGACGGGTAAAATTAAAGCCAATGACATGTTGGCATTGGAGGAAAGCGACAGTTCCAAGCTTCCACCAGAATTTGGCCAGCAAAAGCTAGAGTGATGATATTGATTGAATAGATAGCGACACGGTTGAAGATGGAAGGTCCAACAACATGCCATAGCTTCTTAGACTCAATCCACACCTTCTTCTTCATGTCATGTTCCTCTTCTTCATAATTGAATTCTTCTGACCCATTTCTTGATTTATTTTGAATCAATGGTACCTTGTTTTCTTCCATGTTGTTTGTGCTACTCGTCTCCAACTGTACTATTCGACTTGTATGTTCCAAAATTAAGGAACTTCATTATATGTAGAATTAACTGGAGATGAACGGCTAAACTTAAATCTATCTATTTATATATGTATGTATATATCACTAGCCAAACTAATATATATAAAAGTCAGAAATAAGGATTGCTACCAAAAATCTTCTTGTCGTTGCGGATTTCAAGAAGCACACATGATTGGACGCAACAATTGTAACTTGTAAGATCTTGTTCCTCTGTTTTCTATCGATTTTGGGACCTTGATATAATGCAAATTCGCATGTTTCATGAGGAAGAAATTTAACAAATTTGTTTGATTGCGCATTATTAATAATGTGTAGACAGTCCAATACAAATTTATTCAATATTGTGTCATAAATTTTTATATAATTCATATATTGTAATTTACATATGACATAATATCATAATATAATTTTTAAAAATTGAAAAATATAAAAATAGTTACAATTAAATACTCAGTAGTTATAATTTAAAATATAACATCATAATATAATTTTAAAAAATTAAAATTTTATATTTGAACATATCTATTTGAATAAATATACTCTTCAATATTTAAAAAAATACATTGATAAATCATTTTGCATCTTGGGGTGTATAAATTTTAATAAGCTAGCATTCTTTATTAGATTATGGTGGTTAGTTAAGTAGTTATATGATTTGCCAGTTAGAAGAAAAAAAATAGAGGAAAAATAAATTTCAGGTGAATTTAAAAGCATATAAGCAGTGTCGTGCTTCTAGAAATTGTGGCGTACAGGCCTCAGAATATAAATACTCTATAGTGAATGTGGATGGTTGTTTTTTAATTATATTTTTAAATTGAATGAGCTATTACGTGTCATCACATGAATAGCCTGAATGGCTTGAGGCAACAATTAAGGCGTTTTAAGCTGCCTATTGGGTAAAGCAATTGAAACTTCTCACGGGTTCGCTGGAAACAATTCATTACTTAAGGTTTATCACCATTCCAATATAAAAGCAATTGAACTTCCATGCTCGAAATTAAATCTTTGTCTTACAGTCTTTAACAATTATATTGTTAAAAAATTAAAAATTAATATTATGAAGTATTTTAAAAGGCAGATCGTTCTCAATTTACTATGTTTTTTAAAATAATTAATAATTCATGGTGATAGGTGAAATTCAATTTAATGCTTGTGATTATTTTGAATTGGAGGAGTACTCTAATAAATTTTCCAGCAATAATTAATGTTTAATTGGACCACAGTCCACAGTCCTGACGAAGCAGAGAGGGACATCATGTGAACATATTTTTCACTTGTCGAAACTTCTATTTTAAAAGTTACAAAGAAAAAAAAATTCAATTTATTAAGATGCTGCTTAAATTTTAAGTGCTATCTTTAAAAAAAAAAAATGAAAACAGCAGTTTGGTTTTTGTTAACAAATACCCTATTAGGTTGTCGGAATAGAATTTGTTTTATCATTGAGTTGAAAAAACACATTTATGCTTGATAATATACAGCTATGAAATTTGAATTGTACTGGAAATAACTATTACATCATAGGCTTGAAATACAACGATATAAAACATTAAAGAAATGATCCCACCAGGCACCAACCAAGATAAATTCCTCAAATAATATTAACACTGACCAAATTTCTTCCCATAATTGTTTGATTGCATTGCCATCTTTAGGCAATGCACAGTCTGAAAGGAATATGAGATAGAGGTCATCTAGCCTTACCAGGACAGATCTTCTTCAGAAAACTAGATGATTTATACGTAGCTTGGTATAATGCCGAGTTTCATGGTTTCGTTTTTGGATCATTGCCACATGGTATGGGGCATTAAACCTCAACTACAAACGTGAAGTGCTGGTCATACTTTTATGCTCTACCAAGGGAGCTTAACACTAGAAATTAAATGCTGCATTCAATCCAATACTAAATTGATGTTTACATAACTGCACAAGACTAGTACACATTCAACTAGTTGAAAGAAGCGAAGCTAGAATATTTTACATGTGAAAATGTTTTAATGAACATATGTACCAACTTATAACACCCCACACTTGAGCCTAATGTAAAGACAAATTGAAAGAACGATATCATCCACGAGATTATTTAGTTTGGCAGTTCGTTACCGTGGAATAAATTCTCATCGCCTTGAAAACTTGGATAATAGGTAAATAACGAAGAAACAAAACAGTGCAAACAGCACCACATGCATGACATGACTTGAACCCTCTTGAATAATGCTCTTATTCAGTCTCCTCATGTTGTTTTTCACCCCAGCTTGAGCTTTGATCAGTGTCATTTGCTGAACAGGAACGATAGTGACAATTAAAATGTGGAATGAGTAATTTTCTTTATAATAAAATAGTCTGGTTAAAGGACCATGAATATAACGCATAGGCCATTTGTTTGATCTTAACAGATAGTGGCAGCTAGTATAAGTCAATAGTTCATCATGAGCCAGCTGCCCAGCTCTAATCTAAACTGGAGATCAGAAATTAATGTTCTCCATATACATCAAAATTGCAAAAGATAAAGTAGATGTTGGGATTGTATCTATAGTATAAGTTGAAGCTTCATCTTTAAGAGCTTGTAGTTTCCTCAACTGGTTAAAACGTAAAAGGCCATCTGAAATGCACCGAGGTAATGAACTGGCAGTGGATAGATAAAGTAAAGAAAGAAACCGAAGATTCAGAAACCAAAGGGTTGGAGATCAAGGTGCCAAAAACAAAGGGGCAAAGCAATACCAAAGATTGAACCTATGTCAATAAAATCTAACATTTTATAAACTGTATATACAATGGTGCATACTTATACTGTCTAAGACTCTAAGCTAATGAGTTTTCTTTTCTTTTCTTTTCCATAGCTGGTGGGGATATGGGGTAGAGGGGATAGCGACAGCATTGAACCTATGTCAATAAAATCAACATTTTATAAACTGCCGCAATCTCTCAGAAATTTTACAAGATTTATAGATTCTTACTCCTCATAGATTCAAGAAATTTTTCATGCTCATAATCACCATTTCTAGAGCTAAATTATTATAGTTCGAATATTCATTTATAGTAACATTAGGTAACAGGTAAAACATGTTGAACAATATTTTCTAACAAAAGTGACAGAGCATTCATGAAAGTACAAAGCATTCATGAAAGTAAAAATTATAACTGAATTGTAAGAGCTTGCAGCATGTGTAACTAGTAGCATACCAATTGGTTGATAAAATCATTTTGAGATTTTGCTTCGGTATTTATCTCCTGAGCAACCTGCAATAACATTTTTCAATATAAATTACCACACTAAGTTATTAATGTCAAAGAGCATGTAATAGCTAATATATTCTTACAGAAACATTAGGTTATCAATGTTAAAGAGTAGAATGCATAACATCTGTACAACATTCGACCAGAGTACAAGGCCCATCCAACAGCTATACACATAGACTTAATATTACATGTAAGAGTTTATTGATCAGTTTTCCATACCTACTTTACTTTTGCTGCCATTAACGATATTTCTAAATAGGCAAACAAAGGTATTTGAGCCAGCAAGTATTTCAACAGTCACGTTCTTACGCCAAGAGAACTGTATGGCATATTTTAAAGCAAAGTAACAAGTTCAGCTTACTAGCAACTAACATGCCATACCTGACAATCAGCCTACAAGCTGTTAGCTGCTACATCTGGCAAAACTTATAGACAAAATATACTAGTAAGAGAGAGCAACTGATCACTAAACTTCTTTTCATAAGTGTGTGAGTTTGCACTAGCACACCAAATATATGTAAACAAGGTTATCTAGCTGATTGAAAGCAGATGTCATACAAAGATGGTAAGTGATTCAGCTTAAGCGAGTAACGGAATTGGCTGCTTCAGCCTGATACTTAGATCTAAGCAATCTAAATAAAAGAAAGGGAAAAAACTAAAGGACACTTTTCTATGTACAACACCGAAGAGACAACGTGATATCTTTCAACCAACTGGTGGAATCCAAGAGAAATCTGACCACTTTGGTACAACACTACAACCATGTGACGACACCCAAGCATTAACAACCCAAGTACCCAATTCTGCATTTATAATGTAAACTAAACTATGAAGTATGAACCCAAGAACTACGACTCAATCCGTCTCTCTCTCTCTCTCTCTCATCCTATACTAACTGGAATTTTTTCGGTTCAAATGATAAATTTACATATTACTAGAAAGCTTTTAAATTCATATTCGATCTCCTTCGTCAATCCTTGAGCCAAAACGGCCGAGCAGCTAAGTGTATTAGGTATAGTCAGCCCTATCAAAATACCTAACATGAACACATTCATGATCAACCATAAATGTCAATAATATAACTAAAGAATCACTCAAACACATCTAATCAACAATATGATGTTATAAATCATCATATGCTCATTTCACCTCGAAAACCGAAAACATCAATTAAATTGAATTTTACAATAAAAAAATTCACGAAAACAGAAAAACGTCAATTAAAACGAATGACATATAAATGAATGGGGGGTAATAATACATTTCTAAGCTGTTTAACTTGCGAGCGAAGCCCCGTGATCTCTCCATCCAAATCCTCATGCATTGGATCGATCCTTAGCTGCAATTCATCCGAACCCCCAACTGCTCGCGTGCTTAATCCTTCTCTGTTTCAATAATTCAAATATGTAAACCCTAATTTAGCTCCAAATTGAAATTTTCACAAAAAAAATCCGAATTATTGTTTAAATAATGCGACAAATTAAATTTAATAAAATAAAAATAATACCTTGATCTATATGGGTCAGCGCCAGAGAAACCAGAACCTGTATAAGAACTCGATGCCATATGGATGATCAAATTATTGAGATTAAAAAACTCAAGCGATTTGAGATTATCTTAAATGGACAATATTTTGGGACAATTTTGTTGAGACAAGAGACGAGATTAGTTGTTGGATTATTTACATTCGATGGTTACTTTGACGGTTGCTTTCACAGATTAGATGACATGCTTAACCCAATGTTTGATCCCCAGGTAAGCATAAAATTTAGGAAATTTCTTCCCTTTGGATATAATATTCAAAATTTAATTCGAGCATTATTTAATGAAATTATGTTTAATAATGAAATCAAACATGTGATGTTTAATAAGCTATCGACACAGTCTCGTTCTAATTTTTTACCACGTAGTGATACCGATCATGTCCGGTCAGTATAGAATCGGTTCCAATCTAAAGTTCTTATCAGATATCTGAATAGAATCGATAACAATACTAAATGTACATGATATTAATTTTATTCTTAAGCAGAAAACCAATTAAAATACTAGCTTGCTATCTGGGCTTTACAAGCCGATTTTGGTTTGCACTAGAGTCCTTGCTGCCACACCCCACAATAATAAAGAAAATAAAAAAAGAACAAAGATAAAATGGCAACACCCCTTCATGTTATTCATAGAACAATGAATATAAGGGGAATAAATGCAAGCAATGTACAACATTCAGAATATTAAATAGAACTATCTTTTAGTACCCCATGGAAACATAGTATCATGGTAAGTAAGAAGATTACAATCCTTATAAACACAATCAGTCAGCAGTTCAGCACGAACATATGACATTTGAAGCCCACCTACCCGAAAAGATAATTGTAGAGTCACAGATTAAGGCTCATCGACTTGATCCTGTAAAATGAAGTAAACAAAATTAAGTTGCCATTATACTCCCCGAAGGGCCCGAAAAAGAATACCATGGATTATATTTGAAGGTATTCAATGCAAATATTTAAACAAACAGATGCACTCACTACCTGCACATCCGAAGTCCAGAGAGTAAGATTGTCCCTTAAGAGTTGCATGATAAGGGTGCTATCTTTGTATGATTCTTCACCTAAAGTGTCCAGCTCAGCTATAGCTTCTTCAAATGCCTGCATAAGTTTGTTTTCCTAAACTTAATACTTCATTGAAGTAATGCAGCTATTTGCATAGAATACAGTCAGCAATCTTGGAAACAGAAGATCGAACTATTTTTTCCAATTGTAGAAAGCACCTCGACAGCTCCTAAGACAATTGTTGTGAACACATAATTAAGCAAACACATATTCTAATTACTAAATCAAGCACTTAGACAGCTCCCACAGTCCTAGCATATATGAGTAATGGGCACTTCAAATTCAATTTGCATTGAATAATTTTTTAGAGCAGCACACGTTAAGCTAATAGCCTCAAATAACATTTAAATGCAACAACCTTCTAACGACATACCATCACAATATAATTAGTAACTGTGTCTGGTATAGGGTGATGGTAGTACCTGTTTCGCCATACTGCAAGCCTTGTCACTAGAGTTGAGAATTTCATAGTAGAAAACAGAGAAGTTGAGTGCCAACCCAAGCCTGATGGGATGGGTTGAGGGCAGCTCTGCTAGCGCAATTTCCTTCATAAACATCAACCAAAATAAATAAGATATGGCTGATAGTTGTTCTTCACTTGAAGATAAAAGTCGAATTATTTGGTCTTAGTAAATATGAATGAATTACAATTTGGTATGAGTTAGAGTTAAATCTGAAGTATTACCACTAAGCAGGGCCAGATCACAACTCTTGCATACTTACAATACCAATTGACATTTAACTCGATACAAGTTCGAAAAAATTATGAGGCATGCTTCTCCAATATATGCAAATACACCAATCTACAACGCTACAGTTTCACAACGAAAAGTCAAACATCACACTTTCAAACATGGTGACCAACCTGAGCAGCCTTGTACGAATTCATAGTATCCTCAGCAGCTTGTTTCCTCTCATCACCAACCTTAAACTCCGCCAAATACCTGTAATAATCCCCCTTCATCTTCAAATAAAACACCTTCGACTCCCCATGTGTAGCAGAGGGCACCAAATTCGAATCCAAAAGATTCAAAATCCCACCACAAATCTCAGTCAACTCATCCTCAACCTAATACATAGTGAAGTCGAAGTAACTAATATTAGAAATATACATAATATTTTAATAAATGAAGGATAGAATACGAGTGCCTCGACTGACCTTAGCTCTATAGTCCTTAACCAGTGAGACGTGTTCGACATTATTCCTCGACTCCTCCTTCTGTTCTATGGAGGAAACTATCCTCCACGCGGCACGTAATGAGCCAATCACGTTTTTGTATGCGACTGATAAGAGATTGCGTTCTTCGACGGTTAACTCGGAGGTTCGAGTCGAGCTGATAACGAGTTTGTCCATGAAGCTCACCATCTCTTCGTAACGCTCGGCTTGTTCGGACAGTTTGGCTAGGTACACGTATTGGTCACGTGTCAGATTGTCTGGAATTGCCATATCTAGAGAGAGAGAGACGAGGTCTTGTGTGGACTGTGGAGTATGTGTACTGTGGATTCAAAATATGCGTTTTCTGGCAGATGAAATGTTTGCTAGCACTTGCTTCCTAGTGAAAAGTGAATCATCGTCATTCTTGTTATTTCCTGCAAAGTCAATATCCCTATGGGACTAACCATATGACATGAGTCCTGATGATATATTAAGTTGTTGGAATATGTGAATTTATGAATCGTTTATGTTTTTATTAATATTTTTTTGATTGATGCATCGTATAAGATTTGTCGAGTGTGGTTTCACTATCTTTTTATTATTAGTTGCGGTATGGCGTTCAATCAAGAGAGATCTACGCAATGCGTATTAGATAAATAAGCAGTTCTGAGTCCACAGTTACAAAATGAGTCACAATAGACTTTAATCAAAGTACTATAATTAGAGATAATATTGATCATTATTATATTGAAAAATAGCTTTTTGAACAAATATTGATAACAATGATAAAGGAATAAAAACTTAATTGACATTTTTAAGGATGTATCGTGATATCAATGACTTTAAAGCAATTTCGATATGATTTCAATGGTTCACTAACACATTTTTTAAATATGTAAGTTATGAATCTTATGATAATTAAATACAAATGAGCGCAGAAACCCAGAATGGCGAAAAAAAAATTGGGCAGACTATATAGAGCGTCACCAAAAGTTCATGTATTTAACACAAAGGGGCCCCGATAGGCGGGTTAAGCGTCGTATCATATGCCATGATCCGTTCGTTATTAAGGTTGTTTTTGTTTGTTTTACTCATTTGAGCTCTTCAATTCGACCAAATTGCTATTAGCCATATACATTAAATAGGGTTGCTGCAAAACTATCGATTCTTAATTATCGTATTATATTTTTAATTAAAAGTCAATGAATAAAATATAATACTACCGAGTATAACTATAATTCGCAAATCGAGTTGAAGGAACATGAATTTTTGTTTACGGTGTGGCTTGTCATTATATGATGTTACGCATTGGAATACATCGCGAGATGAGTTAATCGCGTGATGTCGCCGGTGATGAGGGAATTTAGGGGTTTTTTTTTATACTTTTAATAATGTTATTCATAGAGTCGAGGCCATAAAGGAGGATGTATTGTTTCTTAATTATATCCATATGAATATTCTATAGTTTTTTTATGGTGTCGTTTGAAATCGAAAAAATTAATTTTTTATAGTTGTGGTTTTTTACGTTTCGATATCTTTTTATTCTTTTTATCTTTGAAATAAACAGCGACCAATGATGTTGTTTTGATTGATTGTCGTTCTACGTTTTGATATAGTACGATTATTTTTTAATCTATATCTGAAGTGATAAATGATTAAAGTAATTTAGAATTTTTGTTTTATAGAAGAAATCTTACAAATATTTACGGGTATGTCATACGCGGTCTTTAAACGACTTGGAATATTGAGCAAATTAAAAACAAAGGAGGTCACGCTTTCCCATATGCCAAGATTCTTTGTTTGCTGGTGAGCTTAGAAGTAATAAAATTCGTTCCTTAAATTTGTAAAAAGAAAAAAAAAACATTCCTTACCTCCACTCTTACCATTCATTTTCTTCTTTTAACTTATATTATTAAGTCTAAATAAGGACACTATTTGATTCGGTTTAGCTAATATCATATAAATTGATTTGAATAATAAATGTAGATGGTTAAACATTAACAATAATAAGCACAGTAAATGAAACATGATTTTCCGAAACATAATATTTAAAATCAGTGATTGCCTTATCTAGATGGATCACCACAAGTTCCCACTTAGTCGATCTTATTCCATTTTCAAGTAATTTCATAGTCATAATTAATAAATATTACACCAATCTCTATTTCTTTCTCCATTTATAACTTGCCATATCTCGTTTTAATAAATTATCAAAATAATGTATTAAAACACCAAATCTCTCTCTCTCTCTCTCTCTCTCTCTCTCTCTCTCACTAACTGTACACCGTTGATTGCTTGATGATTACAGTTATCTTATGCAATTAATTAATTAATTTTGTTTTGATTAATTTAGAAAGTGCTGTGTAGTTGATTTTGGGTTGCTTTTGTTTGATTGATTGATGAAATTAGGGTTTGGGTAATTGTTTGATTTTTGTAAATTTGGGGGTAAATGCTAGTTGGGGAGGATCTAGAGTTTTAGTTCCGATTGGTGGTTGGGGTTATTGTTGTGTTGTTTCCGATTAATTAGTTTCGGTTTGATTAATTTAGAAAGTGTTGTGAATTTGATTTTGGAGTTTATTTTGTTTGATTGATGAAATTAGGGTTTGGAAAATTGTTGGAATTTTGTATATTTTGGGGTAAATGCTAGTTGGAGGGGATCTAGGGTTTTGGTTCCGATTGGTGGTTGGGTTTATTGCTGTGTTGTTTCCTCCAGCTTTAGGGTTGGTTGTCCGCCACAAATGGCGCCGAGCGGCGGCGAGGAGGGAGGAGATTAAGAGGTTATGTGTTCTTGCTTCTGAGGAGGCTGCTTTAGCTGAGCTGGAATCAAAATCCGAATATGGGTACGGGTACGGGTATGAAAGAGGGAGTGATTATAGTTATGGTTATGGATATGAAGATGGGAATATAAATGGATTTGGATATGGCGGTGGAGAGGTAGAGGGTCCAATGGCGGATGTGGCGTTGGAGACGAAAGGAGTCGGGGGAGGGGGGGATGTGGCTATGCCGGGAAGAAGTTCACAGAAAGTGATGCACCCTTGTGCTCGTTGTTCTTGCCCTACGAATCAGAAATGTGCTCGGTGCAAATCTGTTTACTACTGGTATGGAATTTATTGTTGATTTCTAGCTGTTCCTCTTTTTGTGATTGCAATTGATTATGAGTTTCTAGTTGAAGACAAATATTTTATATTCTCCGACTCTTTGGAAATTATAGCTAGTCCAATTCATCATGGGTCAATTCAGAAACAGTCTTCTTGTTATCACATTGGTGAGGCTGCATAGAATCCAAACCCCCTTATCCCGCTTGGGAGCCTCTTCAGAGGCATTGATGCATATCGACGTTGATCACTTGATGTAGTGTATGAGAAGAAGATAATTTGCACAAGTGCTTTATTATCATGTTTGGCGCCTTCAAGCCATACTCACTCAGCACTTCGTGCTAGTCAACTTAATCTGTCCAGATTCATTTGATTATAATTGTCAATAGTGTTTAAATATAGTTCCCTATGTTAAAACTTGCATTGCTGATATTAGTGTGTTGATCTTGTAGCTCCGGGAAATGTCAAATAGTTCATTGGAGACAAGGCCACAAGGATGAATGCCAACCATATAATTTAAGTCAGAAGAGAGAATCGGAAATGAAATCCCATCTAAAGGTGTCCAAGCTGGAAGAAAATGAAAGGGGTGACAATTTCTTCGAAACAGGAGAGGATTCCAGGGCCAAACCTGCTGAAACATCAAACAACAGTTCCACAGATTCTGGTCTTTCTGCAGTACATAGCAGGAAGGATGATTTAAAAGTGGTGCATCTTGAAGATGATAATAAAGACTACCAGGCTTCTAAGTCTGTGGACCCCTTTAAGGATGTATCTGGAACTAATGACTCCCATGTGTCTCATTCTTCTCACAGTTCTAGCAGATCTAGTAGGCAGTTGTCTGCTAAAATGAATGAGATTAAGATTCAGACTGATCCAACAAACAATGTGCAATCTCATCCATCTGCCTCGGAGCGTGACTTCTCAATCAGTTCTGTTGATGATACTCCTCGCAGGAACCCTCAAATTAGGCCTAGCAATGATGATAAAGATAAGGACTGTGCACCATCAACCTTATCTGGTTCGGGTGTTGGTCTTTCTGGGAAGTCATCATCACGTGAACCTTCTATGCCCATTTCTGACTTTTGGGATGGGAAACTTGTCCAGGTAAGACATGAAACTGATTCACCTGATGACAGTTCTCAATTTTCTAATGAGGCTGATGAACATGATGTGATTGGCTATCATGTTAGTTCACATGCTATTTCCAAAACTTCATCACTGGCTAGGTCCCAAGAAACTATTGCAGAGACCAAGAAACGCACAAATATGTATACTCATGTTGCTGAAGAATTTGATGGGGATGTCTCTAGGGAGTCAATAAAGTCGGGGTCTAGGCATGTTAAACCTACTGTTGTCAGCTTCAAACCAATATTACAGACTACAAAACTTGTCCCCTCTACATCGAGTGATAAGGTAGAGTCTATGACTCAAGGAACTGTCAAGTCTGGAATCAGTTTGAATAAATTGGAATCTAAGAAATCCGATTCTGTTATATCCAAACAAGCCATGGATCCTTTACCTCCTGGCACTCATGGACATATAGGAACTCAGAATGTTGTAAAAGACGGCAAGATGCACAGTACGACTACAAGTTCCTTGAAATTTTCTGGTACCAAGCACAATGCTAACCGTACCTTTGAATCTTCGAAGCGGGAAGGTGTTGACGTGTTCAAAAATTCTACACCACTGAAGCAACACACCAGAGGTTCTGGTGCTCAAATGTTGACGAAATACAAGGTACTGGTTAAGTCTTCCTAAAGCATTTGGTGCCCAGTCACTTTTGTATTTCCTAAGACCTGCAGTAATTCAACTTTTTTTGTAGGGTTTGTTTCCCTATGAATTGTTCGTGAAGCTTTATAATTGGAAGGAGGTTGAATTTCGTCCGCCTGGATTTGTTAATTGTGGGAACAGGTACAGTAGAAAGCTACTAGTCCATTTTCTGTGGGGTCTATGTCTATTGCTCTCAATATGCCATCTCTTAATTCTGGAGCCCTACAACCTTCATTTGTTTATTTTAATTTTATTTGTTCAAATCTCATCTGCTTGGTGATGGATGCTGATATCTGTAATATAGGCATGATGAAATCAATTATTATATATGATAGTCATTTTAGCATAGCCTTGTCGGGCTAGTCACATTTATGCCTCTTGCGTAGTTCATAAATGTCCACTAGTTAGGGGCCTATACTGGGAAAGCACATCAATATCTGGCGTATAGATACTCTGTATATGTTCTCTAGATTACTTGCATGAAGCTATATGTGTTATGTCATATGTGCTATATTTATGCAACGGATTAACAGATAAAAACTGCTTTTCTATCAGGGAGCTAAAAAAATATGTATATATTTCTTATGTTGTTACCATTTCTGGTTGTCTGGTTATGTTTAATGCTGTAGTTTGTTCTATCTTACATTGTTTCCTGTTAGTCATTCCTCATTCTAATATGATTTATCTGTGAACTACTGCAGTTGCTATGCTAATGCTGTACTCAACTGCTTGGCATCTACTCCACCTCTGACTTCTTATTTTCTTCAAGGACTCCATTCAAAATCCTGTAGGGACTGGTTATGATGTTATATTATCCTTTCTGCAGATAGTTTAGTTTACTTTATAATTTTGAAACTTCCTTCCTATTAATCCACTTGCTTTCCTGCCCTCACATTTTATAGGTGAAAAAAGAGATTGGTGTTTCACGTGTGAATTTGAAAGTCTAACTTTGAGGGCAAAAGTTGGGGCATCTCCCCTCTCCCCTATTCGAATAATCTCACATTTACAGAATATCGGTAGCCATCTTAGAAATGGAAGAGAAGAAGATGCTCATGAATTCCTAAGGTAACAAACTTTGCATCACTGCTATATTTTAGTGTCTTAGAGAGGCATTTGTATGACCTTTAATGATGTTAATTTCAGGTTTGCTATTGATGCTATGCAATCCACATGCTTGACAGAAGCTGGAGTGAAGGAATCTGGCTCTTTGGATGAGGGAACGACCCTCACAGGTCTTACTTTTGGGGGCATCGTCCGATCGAAGGTAATACATGTGTTTTTGTTTCCAGCTTTGACACAATGCACAATGAATGGTTTATTTTAAGTCCATGCATGTGTGTAATGTTATACTTTGCAGATTGAGTGCATGAGGTGTGGAGGCAAATCTGAGCGCAAAGAGAGGATGATGGATCTTACTGTTGAGATACAGGGAAATATAGGAACCTTAGAAGAGGCATTGAGGCAATACACTTCTGTTGAAACATTAGATGGTGATAACAAGTATAGATGTGACTGGTTAGTAACTTTGGTGTCACTTGCGATTCTGTTAGATTTGAGCTTAATGATTTCATTTACTTATAAATTAGTATTTACATGTTAAGATATTTTTGAAATATTACAATATTGTATATTTTCAAGCTAAGTGAAAATTAGTTTAGCAACAAAAACATAGCAAATTTTGGATTTGTTGACCAAAGTAAAGTCGACTTGGTCTTTCAAAGTGATTTAATTGGCAGCATGTCTTTTCCATGTTTCAACCAATAGCCTGACGCCTTAATTTGTCTGAATAGATTCGATTAGTGCCATTCATGTTTCGTTCTCTCCAGGTGCAAGTCTTATGAGAAGGCCAAAAAGAAGTTGAAAGTGCTGGAGGCTCCTAATGTCCTCACAATTGCTCTGAAGAGATACCAGGTAAAGTTGGGATAAAAAATGTTTTGATATCCTGCTTATATTTCCTGTTTGGTGGCCTATCATATGCAGTACAAGGAACATGTTTCTTTCAGTTTTGAGAGAAGGAAGTCTTCTTCACGGGTGTTCTTTGTGCATGTTCACTTTTTAGGTATTTATAAATCTGTGTT
Source organism: Lithospermum erythrorhizon (assembly GCA_019722365.1). NCBI lineage: Eukaryota > Viridiplantae > Streptophyta > Magnoliopsida > Boraginales > Boraginaceae > Lithospermum > Lithospermum erythrorhizon. The sequence goes on along the minus strand of JADFUC010002150.1, from coordinate 245,687 downwards.
TTTACAGTCAGGTGAATTTGGAAAGCTGAATAAGACGATCCAGTTTCCGGAGATTCTAAATTTGGCCCCTTACATTTGTGGGACAAGTGATAAATCTCCAATTTATGGCCTTTATGGAGTTATTGTTCATTTGGATACCATGAATGCTGCATTTTCTGGCCACTATGTGTGTTATGTAAAGAATACCCAAAATCAGTGGTTCATGGTGGATGATAGTGTGGTATGTTTTTCTCATGCAATTTATCTACATCTCCTGTTTCTACCTTTCTGAATTACTTGTGTAGGATCTCTAATGCATGTCGCAATTTTAGGTGAAAAAGGTGGATATTGGGAAGGTCTTGACCAAGGATGCTTACATGCTTCTCTATGCAAGGTAAAATGTTTTGGAGCTATCTTCTTTGCTGAGGAATGTGGCAATGTGGTATCTTATCGTGTTACCTTCCTAATAATTGGTTTATCTTTAGGTACTCGCCACGTGCTCCAAGATTAATTCGGAGCTCAGTGATTCCTCGAGATCCAAGAAACACAAAGTTTCATATGTGTAAGTCAAGGTCTATCTCTCGCGATTCATGGGAGGGTGTTTCTACCAGGGAAGATCCTCTACATGGTGAGGCCTGCCATGAATGCACTAATTCAGTTCATGCAAGTCTGAGGTCTAGAACGACAAATCCAGATTATGGTTCTTCTGGTGACAATTCATCCTTTTTCTCCGAGACTGGATCTTATGGTACAGATAGTAGCAACAGAGATTCTGCGAGCACCGAGGAGCATTTAGATTTTGTTGCGATGAGTACATTTTGGAATAATTCCGGGAGAAGTTCATCCGATTCGGACACATCATCGTCTTCTTCCTCCCCATCACCATTGTCCTTAAGACAGTCCCCTCTTGCAGATGCAAAACGTTATGCTTCAGTGACCGGTGTTGAGACTATAAAACATGGATCTAAGAATTATGGAATTTGGAGGTCTGCAAGTAGTGGCGACCTGGAAAATTCGAATCGCGAGGAAGAGGACCATTTTCAGCATTCGGACTCGGGTAAACAACTTAAACAATTCAGCAGTAGTAGTAGAGAGAATGAGGCTAATAGATTAGGACGCATTAACCCCTTTGAGAAAGTGAAACTTGGATTTCCCTTTAGAAGATCTACTAATGACAGACCGGGTAACATATTAATATGAAAATTTTGTTTTTTAGTGATGAGTAGAAAATAATGGACTTGGAAGAGGTGGGTCGGGTTAGAGAAGTGACTGTATGTATAATTCTCCAGGCAAAACTTCATACATGTAAGCCTTCTGTTGTCACTCTCTTCCCTGCTTATGTATACAGTATATATATTTCTGCCATAGGATCTCCATCTCTTATCAATGTATAGTGGGATGCGATTAACATCGCCCCATAAACAACAATACCCCTGGCATGTTTATGTGAAATTAACAATAAAATTATGAAATTATTATCAGATTTATCTGCCCAGTTTCTTACCACAGATTATATTAGGTGATCTTGTTGATGTCGTTTTATTCAAATCTTTATGAAAAAATTGTTAGAATTTATTTTATCGAACTAATCATTATTTATCGAAAAAATTGTTAGAATTTGTTATTCAAATCTATATCGAAAAAATTATGCGAGGACATATTTAACGTTTGAAATTTAAAACTTTATATCATTCGCGTTTGAATCGTAGATATATGATCATTTCGTATTTAAAAAGGCTTTACACTTGACTATCTACGGCAAGAATACATTGGTTCAATGAAGGTATTTTTAATTCGATTTCGTTTTAAACTTTTTTTAAAATGTCTAAATCTTCTTTATTTTTACACAAACAAATTAATTTGGAAGTGGGTAAGTTTGTATAAAATAAAAAAGATTTGGGTGGTGGCTTTAAAAGTGAAAGCCGCCGTTAAACTAACGAAATTGCTGCCGAGGAGATGTCAGTGAATAAGTTTTAAGCGTGGTGATCGTATGTGGATGCAGTGATAAGTTGATTTTACGGCGTGGTGTGTCCTGTCTAAATGTCAAACGTTCTACAGTAGTTTGCTACTTTCTGTGTTTTGGTAATGAAGAAAGTGCCAAATAGCTAGAAAAATAAAGCTAATGAGCATAAACAAGACCATGCGGTGTTTGTCCAACAAAGAAGCAACATTATGTTTGCTCAAATTCAACTCTTCCATTCTTCCCCATGAATCTACCCATTTTTGCACATTGTCAGCTCTAACTTTCGGCTACTATATGGTTGTGTAGTTTCACACTTTCACTTTTGCAAAACTGCTAAAAATTATTTCTTTCATCATTATTTTTCTCTGTGATCAAGATATGTATTGCTTATGAACTGAGTTAATAGCTATAACAATGATTCTTTATTTTTAATTCTCTTATTTTAGATAGTTTTTAATTTAACAGACAAACCAAAGTAGAGGTAAGCATGAGATGACATATTTGAAAATAAAGTTGTGGGCATTCTGAAAGGTTGCAGCCATGATGTTAAGTAGATAAAGCAAAACACCAAATTGATAAAGACTCTCCAGGTCCAGACCATACCTCTCACTTTCTTTCTACTTGCATAATTGCATTGCGTGCTTCTGAAACTGAAAAAGAACTGACCAAAGGAAATTGAACATTTACCAGAGGAATCAGTACTAGTTGCAGGGCCATCTTTCAGGAACCACTACTCAAACTGCAAAATCCACGGTTAAATATTCTAATTAGGTATTCTTCGAATTTCTAGTGTCACATACCTATGGGTCTCCATCCCATATCATTGGATTTGTTTTTCAATTTTTTCTTTTGTAATTATCAACCAATTAATATTATAGTTCGAATAATTGTCATTATATATTTTTAATATATTTTTTAGTATTTTTTCAAATAACTTAAAGTAGTTACTCTAAAGTGTAAAGATGACATCAAATCTAAGTGCAAATGTACAATCCATGTTCACTACTTCATATTACCGAATAAAGTACATATCTTTTTAAGTACAAATGTACAATTCATGAAGTCCACTACTTCGAATTACTGAATAAATGTATGTAACATATATGCACGCACAATAATTACATATATCCACGCACGATAATTACTCAGTTCAAAAGACTAAAAACAATCAATATCAGGATTACTTGTACAACTTTGAATACTCAAAAGATCAGCCACACTGTTTTTCTATTTCATTACACTAAAAAACAGTACCTTAAAAAGGGCTAAAAAGCATACGATAATCAAATACAACTAATGTTAATCAACAATAAATCAATCAACTACTAATGCCAAAACTGTATCAAAATAACATCCAAAATCATTAAAAAAATTAGTTTTACATTAAAAGAAAATTTAAGCTTATTAATATTGAACTAAACCAAAACCAAAGTCTTTAGTAAGGCGGAGGTGGGCGAGCAGTAGGTGCCCAAATAACATCAGACTGAAAGGTACTATACATTCCCATTTGATTTTCACGGCTTCCTCCACCGGCAGATTCAGCCGGCGGTGAGTGGTGTCGCCGCCCCTCGTTTCCTCCACCACCACCACCCGAAATAACACCCGCATTTCTTGCTTCATTATTATCATCAACTGGTAACCTTTGATAAGTTGGATTATTAAATGTTGCCGCAATCAAATAAATGGTCCCGGCCGATGCTAACGACCCCACAACTGCCCCTCCAAACACTTGTCCTTGTGGTCCACCTAAAGTTATCGTAAAACTCGAAGGCCATGCAGAATTATTATTATTACTACTACTACTATTACTATTATTATTATTGGGAAATATGGTGGCGGAAATGGATAAGATATCAAAACGGCCGTGAAAAGTGACGGTGGCTCCGGGGGTTGAGGAGGGCTGATGGAGAGTAACGTTAGTAACACTTCCGGAGCCGTTAAATATGCGCCAAGCTAATAATGCGTTTATGGCAAAGTGGAAAACGCTTTCTATGACTACGTTGAATTGGGAGCTCAAGAACGTAAGGGCTCATTGATGGTTCGGTTCCTTGGTGATGATGATGAGTGGTTTTCCTTGTTTTTTGACCCGGGTGGTCGGCCTCGAGGGCGGCGGATTACTTCAATGGTGGCTCCGTCGTGTGAAGATAGGTTGTTTGTTGATTGTTGTAATTTTTTGTAGGAGGTGATGGTGGTTGGAGTAGTTGAAGTAGTATTGGTGGGGCTGCGGCGGCTGTCGGCTTCTTCGGAGGTTTGAGTGGTGGTGGTGGTGGGGATGTGGAAGGGGTGGTGGAAGGTGGGTTGAGGTTGGTTTTGGGTTTGGTGGTGGAAAGTTTGAGTTTGTTGTTGAAGCTTATAAAACATGTCGGTATTTGTGTGATGATGATGGTCTTGTTTTTCTTCTTGATATTCACCTTTCATTTCTTTGGATTATTTTTTTTGGGTAAATCTAGTTTCTTTGCTTGAATAATGGAAGAAAATAGATACAAACTAAAGTTTTTTTATTCCAAGTAGTGGTATTATTATATTGTTGGTAAAATATGGAAGATAGTATTTGAATAATTCACTCTATACAATTGTAGAATAGAAGATATATATATATATATATATATAGCTAGTGATGAATCTTGGAACAAACTAAGAAGAAGAAGTGCAAGATAAGTAAATACAAATAGCTATATATGTGAGTATATGAAGGTTTAAGAAGATATATGTAGGGAGGGGGTGATTGAATAATATAAGGTGGTGGTGGGCTGGTGGCAATGTTTGAAGTTTCTAAAAATAGAAATATAACGGAGAGATAATAATGTGATTGTATGAACGAATCACAAGTTGTATAAAGAGACAATGGGGAGTTCTCAACTAGTTTTTGAGTAGCTACAGAACTCGGCTCTATTTGGGAAATAATTGAGGATTAGGTCATTGGGGAGGTGGATGAGCTTGACAACAAAGCTAAATAGTGATGGCTGTTACATACGTTGCTACGTTTGATATTGCAATAAAGTAGGCTCCACTTCATGTGTATGTAAGCCCATCAATCGTTCACCATCAATATTTCCTCCAAGCAAAGATTATCCCTACACACTCATAATCATGAGTGTGTGCAATTTTCATGTACGATTGTATTCCATGTATCTAATTAGTTAAATATAATGAAATTAAACAAAATCACTATTGCACTTCCTTTGTTCTTTATTTATTATTATGAAATAGTAACATATAGTATTTGCACTTCAATGCTTCATAATATTGAATCAATTCGAAAATATAGTCTCATTCATTATTATCACAAAGGTCATTAGCTTCCGTACAAATCGATCTTCTTAAATAATTTATAAACTGTAACCTCTTTATAGACATTGAGAAAAGTTTGTTATTGTTGAGTGAGTGCAAAGGATACACAACTAATTAGAGCATCCTCCTGGCCGAATAGATTGACAAAGACTCTTTGTTAGTTATATGTTACGTTCTTTGGTAAATATTAGTACCTTTTTTTTTTCCAAGTCATGAAAGTAGGCCGAGGAGCAGTGCTCTGTGTTTGCGTTTCTTAATTTTTTTGCTACTTGCTCTTGTTTGATCTTTTTAGCTAGCTACTTTTACTCCATCTTTTTGACATTCTCTCCATACTTGTCTACTACTATCTATTTATCATTATCATGTCAAGGCGTTAGGTTAATATGGGTTGAAATGTAGAATTTGGACCATGTGACGAAAATGACACAAGTTGTAGTGTTCTTATCTGTTTAATAGCAAGTGCATGCATGGGCTGATGGGAAAAGCTTGTAGGGGGAATTAGTAAGCATACCGAGGAAATGCATATCTATTCTTCTGGTAGATATGATCATATGAAGAGTATCTTGAATTATTACTTGTCAACTATTTCGTGTGTACTATTTACATTTATAGACGAACCAGATGGATATTGTGACACAACATATACTCTCCAAACAATTCATCAATGGTAGTATAAAAAGCAAAATGCCCAGGCATGGTCGTAAGACCACACCCAACACACGCACTTGACATTCATGTATCACAATTTGTACTCCCTCCGATTTTTCGATTTGACATTCTAGAAAAAAAAAATTGTGTTGAAATAGTTGTCATTTTAGAATTCCAATATAATGATTTATTACTTTTTCCTTTTAGGCCCCTACTTAATGTATTAAAAAACTACATTTGTTAATTGTTATTCTAGTTATTGATTAGGGATGTCTAGGTAAAATGTATTTCATTCTTAATTAACTTTCTTAATTAGCATTGAAAAATGTTAGGATGTCAGTAAAAAACACAACTACGGTTCATTAATTTCAATATAAAGTGATAAACATTATAGAGTTTATCGTTAGATAGATCTGATTAAAAATTCAAAATTACTTCTATGTACCTAATTAGTATGTGTACCAAAATTAGGTTGAGCGATGCAATTTATTCTCAAATTAAAAGGTAAAAATAAGCTTATATACTTGAAATTAATGATTTTTTATATGAAAATGGTATTCACGCAAAGGTAAAATGAAGAAAAAATAATGTTATTTAATAAAATGAATACCAATTTATCTTTGATCGTTAATGAACCATTAATGAATAAGAAGAACTTAATGAGCAGAATTTCTGGCTTGAAAAAAGTGCCGTCATTTTCAATCTTTCCATTTTTGTTTTGAGCTTCTCAATCTCTCTGAAATCTTTCATTTACGTTTAACTTTCACCGGTCCTTCGTCGTCGGACACAGTATGAGCAATCAAAGTGGTTACAACCACATGGATCCTTTTTCATGTTTATTGTTTTTGTATCACGTCACCGTATAATCGCCCAATTATAATTGTCTTTTTTAAAGAATTCGATTTAAGATAGCGGAGGTCACATATTCGAAATCGATGTTGGTAATCGAGGAATCGAGATGATAGTGTTTGTTCGTCTTCTACTTTATGAATCTAAGTTCATTCACTGTTAGCCAATAATTTTTCATTCGTTATTTGAATTCTATATCGATTGTTGTTCATGATGGCTTCAATGTTAGAAGCGATTAGGAACATTCTGGTTGTCATAGGCTTGAATCCTGTGCTTGTCGATTCTTGCAAATTTAAAATGTATTATAACGCATGATATTTTGCAATAATATAACTTTGATGGGAATTATAGATTGAAATGCATTATAATATTCTGATGTGATTAGACCAACTATTGAATACACCACAATTTCGCACGCAACTAGTTATCTAATAAAGTAACCATGTTATATGTGGTAGTTATGATTAAGAACTACCGATCCCTATATCATGTACCCCATTCATCCTAATTAAAATTTGTCCGATTCTTCCATTCGGACTCAAAACTTGTCCGAATCGAAAAAACCATTTGATTTTGCCCTATTAATATTTTTATACTCTCAATCCATGGTGTAGTTTTTTCATAGTTAACATTTAGTAGATGTTTCTTTGTGTTTTTTTATAAATATTTTAAGAGAAAAGATATCAATAAAAATAAAAAGAATTAGAATTAACAAAATTTGATATATTTTTTCATCAAAGTATTATAAAACACAAAAAAACTATCCCTGATCGAAAGTCAGCCTGAAAAATAGTCGAAAGTAAACGATATCTTTTGCTCGATGGAGCTAATATATTCAGGTTCTATTGGTGTCAGCAAGATCTCATAATTAAGCGTAAGGTTTGGCTCGAGATGACTGAAAACAACTATATTTGGATCACCCATATTGAGTCCAAACAAAACAGGCCAAAACAGAGCCAACTTTGAAGGCATTAAACTCGGAAAACACGAGCCCTATGGACATTTTGGAGATAAATATTGAAACATTAAAAAAAAGAATCAGATTTCTTCAAAAAAAAAAATTATACTGTCACCAAAATATTTGCTCAGTGGGTTTAACTTCTGCGATATAGATCTTTGTCATTTTGCAATGTAATTAATGTTGATTCACTAAAAAAGTTTGTAGTACGGTACAAAGTTAATCCTACAAATATAGGGAATAGAAAGTCTTAAAAGATACGGAGTATACAATAATAGACTTGAAGTTTGGAACTAGCAAAAGAAGTATTCATAGTATGAAATTGTACTTCAGTACTAATTGCATAGTTTGTCAAATGATCCTAATCCTAATTTCACTGTTTGCTAGATGATCTGCCAGAGAATTAGATTAATTTGAATGACCATTTTCCTTTCCTCCCTTCTTTCAAGCTCACATTTTTTTAAATCAAATTTCCACAATCGAATTGCATTTTCAACATCAAATTAATCTACAACAAACATACAGCAGAAGAAATGGAAATTCTTACACTTGACAACTAAGCAAGTGGATTCTTCCTAAGCCTACCGCTCTTCACAGGGGCCGAAGAACTCCTTGGTATCACCGATGTCGAGTTATTCACACTAGCAGTAGCCAATGGCACAGCCACAGGCACCTAGTTTTCTTTCGGTGCACCTTTGAACACTGCATTCCCTCCTCCTCCTCCAATACCACCATACTGCATTGGTGACATCCAATTATCGAAAGTGCCGCCTCTCCTCCCCCTCCCCGCCTGATCCACATCAATAAACTCCATCGGAAACATCCCCCAACAACAATAATACTCTTCTCTCCCAGGCACCATAGGTGGCTCATACCCAACACCCTCAGCAGTAAACGTCTTCTTACATTTCCAGCATCTCAGACAACACCCCTCGTACATCCTAGGATACTCATACAAATGATAGCAATAAGGACACCCTGTCCAAAAATTCTCAGACCTCAAACCTCCTTCCCAATTCTCTCCACCACTTACACCATTTTTACCACCTTTAGGCATCTCAACAACGCCTTTAGGCCTTCCAATGCTGCGTTTAGGCCTACCCCTTTTCTTCACTGGACTACTATAACTAGCAACACCACTTGCTGGAGCTGAAAATTGATCCTTTGATGAATACTGATTCTGCATGTTCTGCATCATCTCCATTTCTCTTCTTCTACGTGATTCTTGAAGATCCACCTTCGTGAAATTCAGCCCAAATTCATTATCAAGTGCCCTTTTCTTCACAGGATCTGAAAGAACACCCCACGCTTCAGCAACAAGATGAAACGCAGACTCAGCAAAAGCGAACTTGTTCTTGTCTGGGTGAAGAAGAAGAGCTAGTTTACGGTATTGTCTCTTGACCAAGTCAAGATCGTTGACTTTTGGGGGGATTTGGAGAACTGAGTACCAATCTGGATGGTTGTTGACTCGCTTTTCAGAAGCTAAAAGGACTTCAATTATGGCTATGATGTGGTCACAGCCTTCAAGCAAAGGCTCTGTTTCTTGAGCTTGGGTGGCGAACTTCTTGGAGCCGCTTAAATCTTTGTTGCATAGAAGCTTTTCGGCTAGTCCTAAAAGCCTCTCGGCTTCAGCTCGGCTTGTAGATGCGTGATTATCCATTGCAGGCGAGTTTGAGAGGAGGCGTAATGCAGTAGTTTAAAAAAGATTATCAACGAATTTTACACTTGAATGAATGACAATGACACTTCACTTACATAGTAAAAGTTAATGAAAATAACAAATAATGAAATTGTCTTCGTAATCAAGAAATTAAATGAAATAATCATTATCCGTCAATTATAATTGGCGCTTTCTATAGTGGTACTCGATAAATTTATTTCTAATAGACGTTATTGAATTTTAAGATGAAACTTTAATCACCAAAAAAGAATTATTCATTTTTTTTTCCTTAAAATAATTAAAAGTTTATTTACAGTCAACACATGCCAACAAAAATTGAAAATATTAATTACAATGAACTGGAAATAGCACTATATACTATCGTTTCATCCTTTAAGAAATCAAAGTTAATGTATTTTCTAATTTTCTTTGTTATTACTTTATTTGAGAGATTTTCCTTTTGTAGAAAATTCTTAAACTAATTCCACTTTTGACCAAAATGTGATATAGTTGTGTGAGGGATAATAAGAAAAGACTATAATTCAAATTCATCATAAATTATGTGAAACAAGTAGGCATTTGAAGCAAATAAACGATACAGGGGAAAAAAAATCTCTTACCAATTTCATAGTTGCGTCTAGACATTTGAACTAGAGGAATCAGAAGTGTTTTGCTGTTTTGCTTGTGACATCAGCTCTTCGACTCTATCCTTTTCTTTTAACAAACCTTTCTTTTTGAGTTCTTCCACCAGCTTCATATATGTGACATGAGCGGGAAGAAATCCTCGTTGCACTAATTCCTCGAAGATAGAGCAAGCATGCTGAGGCTTCCCATTCCTGCACAACCCCCGAATCAACAGAGCATATATTCCGAGATCCATGCTGACATCATTTTTGAACATGTGAGTCAACAAGAACGAAAGCACTTTCATTCGATCCAATCTACAGCACATCTTCAGCAATGGGACATAAGTGTCGATGCTAGGCTTCAGTTGGTTCTTTTCCATCTCGTAAAGCAACTTAAGGGCTTCTTCTTCTCGTGAAAGATGAGCAGCGACTGTAATCATTGTGTTATATGTATAAGCATCTGGAGCAACTCCCTGTTTCCCCATATCTTCAAACACTTCACGAGAATCTTCTAATCTTCCAGCTTTGCCTAGAATGTTTATTAGAGAACTGTAATATGAAGAATCAGGAACACAACCATCCTGCTTCATCTTCTCATAAATTTCCAAAGCTTTGCTAGTTTCCTTTGCCTTCCCATATGCATTCATTACAACCGTATAAGTTATAATATTTGGAGGGCAGTTCTTCCTCCTCATCTCTTCTAGCATAGCATCAACATTGCGAAAATCTTTTTCATGGCAGTAGGCTTCAATCAAACTTGTGTATGTAATAGCATCAGGAGCGACTCCATGACTTCTCATTTCATTCATGCTTGTTTTCGCTTTTATAATTTGCCTTGATTTGCTCCAACCATGCACTAATATGTTGAATGTATTCAGACTTGGAGCAATGCAATCTTTATACTCTTTGTATACATTTTCAGCGTGCTCAACACTCCCTCCTTTTACTAATGAATCTAATAATATGTTCAGCGCATTCACATCCATTTCCATCCGATACTTCGGCAGATTCTTAAAAACATTAATCGCATCATCATACTTGGCAGACTTCCCATACCGTCTCATTACCTTACTAATAGTTACCATAGAAAGGTACCCTTCCAACTTGCTCATTTCTTCAACCAGCTCCCACATAAGATCAAACTTCTTTGTCTTCCCTAAATTGTCCACCATCAAGTTATACAAATCAGGTGTGTGGCTAAACCTCTTCTCCAACTTCGCCCACTGGAAAAACCCGTAAGCTGGTTTCCACTCACAACTAAACCTCCTCAAAACCTGCCCAACCAAACTCTCATTCAAATCAATTTTGCAACCCTTTAACGCTCGAAATACATCAACGTCTGAATCAAACCGACCTTTCAGTATTTTGCTAACCTTGTCAACATCACTATCGACAATATTATTCACTATGCTCTTAACATCCAAATCTTGACTATCAACCTTATAATTCTCAATCCAATATGCTAAAGAAGGAAGCTCAAAATCATCATCATCATCACCATTTTTCTCCCCCAAAAACTTTACCCAACTAGGCAGCTCTGGTGACTCATTTGACACAATCGATGAATGGCTTAACTCAGTTACTGTACTATATGAATTGGGCAACAAACAGTGTACTTCTTTTAAGTTACTAATATAGGTTCTTGCATCACTAATACATTTTTTAGACAAAAAATGTCCATAAATTTGATAAAGCTTCGGTATACCAAAGAAGCCCTAAAGCTTGGACAAAAGCAAAGAAAAAGGGTTCAAATCAATTTAACAAATTGTACAAATTAGGGTTTAGGGTTTTGAGCAATATTCAAGGAATTGGCTAATTCCTCTCAGTAATACCATTTTAATAAAATTACTTCCCCCAAATATTGATATTATTGTTTCAAGTTTCAAGTAAACTAGGATTCTATACCTGACCAATGATATATCAAAATGTGTATAAATCTAAAATCGATTCGGATTTTAATTGTCATCATTAGTTCGATTAATATATGTTTGATTAGTAGGCGTGTGAGGGGGCCGTCACAGGAGCTCGTGCGGGCTAGCGGCCAGTTCCGCCGCAGGCACGGGCGGCGTGCGAGCTAGCGGCGGACACTCCGCGCTGGCGCATTATACATACCCAGGAATAGTAATTTTTTTAATGAAATGACAATTTTACTTTAATGAAACTTCCCCAACTATTACGTTTGCAAAATGGGGAGACAAATAGTCGTTTAGCTGAAGCCGAGGAAACACTATTTGGGTGTGTATTAACGACTCTGGGGTTTTTTTAATGTTGGAAAACTGGCCTTTGATTTTTAATTAATCTTTAATTATATTATTAAAAAAGTATATAGAAAATATTTTAAAAACTAGAATCCAATTATGTAAATTTTATATTTTTTAGAATAATGAATAATTAATAATTGATGATTAAAATTGATTTAACGTGAAATGACGATTAAAGTGGTTTGGAGGGAATAAACAATGAACTTTTCTGAATTTTTCCGCTACAATATAGACGCTGCTGGCATATTTATCCGCAATTGAATGGAAGATTAGAAATCTTATCGATGAAAAAAAAAAAAAACTAATTCATAGAACTTTTGATCTTGTACAGCTAACAAGCAAATCCAGGACTCAGTACTAAAGAAGAATTTCACATTATCCTAATGAAGGAGGGAGTCTTTGCAAAGCAAAAGCAACCACGAGGAGCCTGACCTTCTGGGATCATTCCTCCTCCTTTGCGTGTATCGATTGCCTCTAACAACTTCTTCGCTAAGGAACTTGGACAACACCGAGGGATATCTGGCCGTAAATGCTAAACATAACAAAACATGGAGAAGTAAATACACTGGAATTCACATTGCAAATAGTCACATTATGTAATTTCGTGTTTGATATTGGTAGTAAGCAGCATGTCAGAGAATTAGTCAATTGCAGAAACATTTACAATCAGACTTACATGTCGAACCACTGCTGAGGAGATTTCTGAAAAGCTAAGGTTCATGTACGGAAGATCACAGCAATAGGTTTCCCACAAACAAATACCGAAGCTATAAACATCACATTTCCTGTTATATGGCTTGCCATCAAGAACCTATATAACATGCAAAACAATGTCAGGAGCATCATAGAAATAATCAAGATGAGTCACCATCTCATTTTAGTATAAATTCATCTAAAATGCATGCTTTTCTGCAGCTAGTGCATACTTCTGGGGCCATATAGTTAAGAGTTCCTGTTTCACCGGTCATATCGCTGGGATTCTGCGCTTCAACTCGTGCAACACCAAAATCAGCAATTTTTAAGTTCCTACTAGAATCCAACAACATATTTTCAGCTTTCACATCGCGGTGCACAATATTTTTGGAATGCAAATAGTTCAACCTACTAAGTGCATATAAACAGCAGATGAAAAATTTTGACTTTTTTGCTTTTAACACTATGCAAAACTGAGGTTGGCTTTTAGGCCAGACAACCATGAAGGGTTTTCGGAGGGTTTGATGTGCCCATTGAAGCACCAACAAACTGAGAGAAGAAACCAAGTTTAGGATACATAGTAAAAAATCACATGAATTAGGTAAACTCGTTATCATTACTATCGAAACCATACTTATGTAGTTATCTGAAAGTACATTTCCTAGTGCCCAGTTAATTATCTAGTAGAACTTACACTTGTGACATTTGGATGATCAAGCTTTTGCCACACAGCAACTACTTAACATCGTTGTAGAATTCATATAACTTACAAAATTTGAACATTGTTCTAGTTATAAAAATCACAAAAACGATATTACTATTATGCAACCTACATGTATCACAAAAACATTGCCAAGTTGAATAGGTGAGCAAGATAGCATACATTTAGAATTAGCCCAAAGAGCCTTTTAGATACACTAAACACAATATGCCATTTCACATATAGGGTCAAATTTATAGTAAGATAACCGAATCAAGAAGAGAAACACCATTAAACTGTTATTCACTGACTTAAAATAGAAACATACGACAGCAGGATGTTAATTTTTAAACCGAATAAAATGAAATAATTATACCTGCAACATCTTTTCCGCTCATGTACCCATATATGAAGAATAAAGTACCTGAGCTTCAGTACCTAATCTAATTTTGGATCTAATTTCCAGCTTCTTCTGTAGGCCTTTGACTCTCTACATTCCTTGACCAAACACGACTCAAATGCTTATCCAATTGGGCATCCAAATTTTTCAGATCAATTTGATCAGCCCTCAAAATCATATCTTTACTACCACTTATGTTTCGGGATACATTTTACGTAATTTCCTAACACTAATGTCTCCTGTGCCCCTCAATTTTGATTCCTCTAGGCTCTCATTTTGTTTATGTGCCATCTCAATCACATCCATTTTTCAAAATGCAGATTGCGTTTAACTGTGAAACATAAAAAAAAAATATTTTTACAAATCTAGCACAGGAGATTCTTAAAAGCTAACTTCTTTGACGGTTTGATTTGGAGAGAATGATCTATTATTTGATAAAGATCTACACACCCAAATTTCTTTCAGAAAAATGAATCTTAGAAAATAAAAAGAGATGAAAATGTTAGACTGGTTCAGAAGGATGGAATCTCTAACTAAATATGCCAAGGAAGAAGATATGGCTTCTTCAATATTGGCTTAAGCATGACCATTTTCCAGGAGAAAATGATTCCTTTGGGAGACAAAAACTTATTTTCAGTATATAGCTTTTATTTCTCAAGGAAACTTTATGATCACACTCATCTTAGAACAGAATAACTTTCTGGGAATGTGCAAAAACAATAGTCTCAGAAATTGCCATTTTCCCAGCCTTTCATTGATCAAGATTCAAGACCTTCCACTCACATAAAAACCACTAAAAATGGAACTCAAATACTGCAATTACTTACAAAATACCTTCCTTTTTGGCTTTATTATTGATATACCAAAACAATGGCCGGTTATGTTTCAAAAGAAACTTAATCAAATTAGGAGAGAAAAAACGAGCTATCATCAACTCTTGGCAATGTGCTGGATCGTGCGCCACTCTCAAATCGGTTTTTAGTTGTATCAAACCTATGTCATTAGTCCGATTATCGAGTCAGGTTTTGATCGAGAATCAGGCATTAGGATTACCATGTTCATACATAAAATATTAGCAAAGCTTAAACGAGTAAGGATTAGCAAAGAGATACGGTTATATACATAATTTATCGAGTGAAGTAATTACTCAAATATTTCGGATATCGAAAAATACTTTTTATCCGATACAATTAGGTATCCGAAGTCAGTGGGGTTTTCGATTCAGTATTAAAGAAAAGCGGTTATAGATTAGTTAGCTTTGAAAAGATATTTTGTATTCTCTCATCCCACAAATAGTGATGTTAGTGGGCCAGAGATAAATGAGGAAGCAAGTTAGAGATACAATCTTACCCTAAAATAAAAATCTAAATTGGTTCACAGGATGGGAGAAAAATGAAATCATGTTTTTGTGCAAAAGAAATAAAATGAAATCGAAAGCAAAAATGGAATGAAAGGAAAACTTTAAAAATCAAGAAATCTTAAATATAAAATGCTTAATAATTACAAAGGGGTGTATATGTTACAAGGGCCCTAGGGAAGAATAAATTTTGGCAGTTCAGCTCCATGTGGTCGACAATGTGAAGATATACAAATATTTTGTCTGAATCTTGAAATGTAAGGCTCGGTTGTATACTTGAACAAATGGTTCATTTGTTGGTTGTACAATTAAAACAAACAGAATACCTAAATGAGTTGTTTCTTCATGAACAACTACAGTTGGTTCTTTTTGGTTAAACCTACTTGGTGGTTTCTATAAATGAACTTATATTCGGTTGGCAGTAATTGAGAAAATAAATACGCTGATAAAGGCATTAATAACTCAATTTAATAAATTAACATTAATTTTTGATAATTAACATTAATTTTAATAATCTAGCAACGTACAAAATTAACAAGAAGCAAATCTGATCTAAAGGAATTATCTTGACAAAATTAATATATCATCGTTCTTTTCTTTTTTTTTTGATTAATAATATGGTTCAGATTCTCCCTCTGATGACTTTCAATCTAATTGATTTTGAGATGATATTAATTTTTAAGTTTCTGATGTCAAAAAACTGATGATGTGGTGTGATGGTTTGGCTTTTGCCCAGGAATTAGAATCTTTTAGGAATAAATTCTGGGAAGCCCAGAAGACTACTTTAAACCACAGGACATTGAAGCCACGCAAATAAACAAAGAAACACGAATGTATAAAATATAATGAGAAGGACCTGCGACCACGTCGGATACATAGCGAAGTATCAAAAATGTAAAACACAGAATAGTATAAACATAAATACATCATAAAGACTTGAACGGCATGAATGCTCATGGCTGTATCCGAACATGGCGGTACTTCGGGGTTTGATCCCGGAATCAGTCACATTCAGGAAATCTGATAGACATGAATCACGCCAACTACTTGCCAAAAATAGAACAAATAAACATTTAGTATAGTTGCTTTCGAGCATTTAAAATAAAACATATTTCTTAATTGTAAATATACATGCGCTAGAATAAGCGATTGGCGAGGAGGGAGTATACAGGCAGAACTTCTCGTGAAGTTTGGATTAGTGACAAGACATGGTTATTGCATCGTACCCGATGCGTATAATGATCACTATGATTCGAACTTCGAGATGACTAAGCGGACCCGAACTCGGAAGGAAGGGGTGATAAGTGCGTGGTCCGTTGTGCCCATGGAATCGTAATCGCCATATATCGTCTCATATGACCTCGCGTAATCGGACAAACTAGCATCACGTATCGGGCATGATAAGCAGCTGAGGATCTGGTGAATGCTCCCAATTGCCGAGGTGACTCTCGGGGCATATAGGCTTCATTGAACTTCATAAAAAGGATACATCCATGGCCGATGCGAGAGACTGATCATATTCGGGGAACTGAGACCACCTAAGGATTCCATCTCACCTGAATATTAAAGTAATAAGCCAGATAGCAGTTAAACGATTTCAAAAATTGAACATTACTGAAATACGAGCTTTTTAATTATCAACTAATTTGTTCAATATCGAAAGATTAAATCGAATTCATATTGTAGAAGCCTAACCAATAATAACATTACTCTATAACCCCACAGACATTTTTAATCAAAGTAGACTTGCAAGAAAAGAACATGAACCTTAACATGAATCTGAACTTATATAAACCCCATGGCCGACTAGAAGTAAATTGCATTTTTTCGAAGAGTAATTTGGATACATATAATATTATGATACTCATCATCCGAGGTCAATCACAGCATAACTACTTCCTATGAAATCGTCAAAACATACGTCATACGTAACCGTGGAGGCGTTTGACCATCTTAACGCCGAGGGGCTCCCGATTCCCAGGAGACACTCAGCGCGGAGATCTTTGGAAAGTACTCACATATCCATATTGATTATACCACAGTCAAAAAATGGATTAATAGGCGATATATTAAAATTGATATTTTAGATATAAATCAAAAAGAACATATTTTACCTCTAATATTATATGAAGCGTCCGACCGTATCGATTTCGCGTCTGAAGCTCTCGATGCCATCCCTAGGTAATGGTATAGATATGCGAGTAAGCCCTTGAACAAACTTCGAGACACCTCAGTAATGTCATTCAACCTAAAACTACTAAAGCTCCTAGGTCGTCGCTTCACATGGCGATCTTAAAAACATTAGAAGGAGTTTGAAGCACAGTCGAGAGGCGTGGTTGGGGAAGCGTGGTCGTAGTAGGGTCGAGGTATTCAAGTTGCTTCTCTACCAACCTCTACTTACTCTTCATAAATATTATCTTTTATTATCCCATTTGTTCGATGATTTAATGATGTAAAAGGATAAAGCCCCATGGGTATAAACTGATGCGCTCCAAGTTTATGGCAATGAGAATGAGTGGCCTCGAGTGAGAAGTGAGTGTGTCTTGGAGCTAACACAAGTGAGACCCTTTCTACGACAATATCTTTGCTGAGGTCAATATAACTACTTTGATAAAAACATCTACCGGCTTAGGTGCAGCCAGTGTAGCCCATAAGAACAAATGGATGTCCTTTCCCGAGTAGGAGACACGTTATTCGCTACTAGTGTTGGGTTTTTTCACAGTTAAAATAAATTCTGATAAAAGCAGAGCAGTTCTCTGAGAATATAATAAAATAATAACATACAAATTATTGTACCTTTTTCGAGGAGTTGCGAGGCGGAATATATTTGAGAGACTACGAACAATTAAGCGGAGATTGTTTCTAAGATAGTTCACACTGACGTATGAGCGAACCCCTCCATTGAGGCTTTTCTTTAGAACTCTTTAAAATATTAAGCTGTAGTCAAGATTAGGCTGAGAAAAAAACTGAAGGTTTTTCTCCACCTACCCAGTCAACTAAATGAAGAAGAGAGAGAAAGATAATTCTCGACTTCAAAACTTGAAGGAATTAGTTGCAAGTTTTTAAATGCTCAAAGTGGCTATATATGGGAAATAATCTATTTTAAAGGCTTTCGAAGAGATGTGGTAAAACTCTTCACACTCCTTAAAAAGAATATTCTGGAATGATGATATTCTAGGTTGCAAAAATTTCTCCTCTATTTTCTCAAATAAAGATAGATGGATGTGAAAGTTGGGGCACTATCTTGCAATTAAACTATAAGGGTGTATTGCAACTGTGGAACTTTGATATTCCATCTGAGTTATATTTTAAGCCCCATAAATTTATAATGCATTATTATGGATTCGTTTTAGTTGTATTAATGAGCTACTAGGCTTAGATCAATATTAATTTATGTTTTAATCGAACATGCTATTAATATATAGATTATGAAGCGAGGACTCTAGAAAATGAAACCAAAACAACTAATATGATAGAGTTAATCCCTATTATTAATTGTTTAACAATTAACATATGTCGGAACTTATTAACTACATTTAATACAATAATAAATTTAAATTTAGATTCCAGGGACACATATTTATATGCGGATGTAACATCTCGTAGCTGCTATTGGAATCTGATGTTGTGCTTGTATGGACAACACAGGTAGAATACTACTACGATTGTCAAATGGCCCTCGGCCAGTATGGTGGTGTTAGGACACGTGCTACTCGGTTCTCATTTTATTGGTATGATGCTCTTCCAAATATTTTATTCTGATAATTTTAATCTTTTGCCTGTGTTCTACATGTATTTTACAAACTTCTGGCGAGGATATTGATTTCTCGATCTGGTCGACTTTTTGGCTCAAGCCATTGATCAAAGTGCCGACAACTTGTCCTTTAACAAGAATACGGAATGGGACTCTATAGCTGATCATCCCAATGCTGGTAAAGGGAGGATAAGTGGATAGAAAACAAATAAACTGAACATTGCTACAAGCCTGATGCTCTATTGCGTAACCAAATATGTTGTTATTTCATGCTGCTAATGGGACTGAGAGGTTAGAATGGACTCCTTAAAGTCTTACTCTTTGGTGAGGGGTTTCCCATTGTCTTTAGATTAATTAAAAATTAATGTTAATATTAATTATGGCAGTGATAATCCTGTGTTTATACAAGACAACTAAATATTCAAGTGAACAAGAAGCAAATAAAATATACAATAACATTTTGAACACGTAAACACTATCATCAATGATGACGCATATGGAGGAGGTGGACTTTGGAGGTCTTCTGCATGGAGGTCTCTGAGTGAAGGTGGCAGGAGTTAGCGGTGGTGGTGGTGTGGCAGTGGAGGGTGAGAACATGGCTGAAAATCTGGGTTTGGACATCAAATGCCTGCCCATTCTTGCAATGAACGTTGTTGAGGTCTGTAAGGAATGCAATTATTGGTATCAATACTTGTCAGCTACAAGTTTGAGACATTATGTTTTTGAAACTATAAAATAGTTGTAAGAAATTTTCCAACCTAGGTAATGAGCAAATTTTCACTTATAGATTTCACAACCCAACTTGTTATACCAATTTCTTCCTTCTTTTCAAATACCCTCAGGCCAAGCTTGTCCCCAACAGATTAATGTACAAATTGCATCAAATACAGTCACTTCCTTCAATGCCCCTAATTCTTGAGGAAAACAGGCACCCAAACCAACATTCATGAGAATAATCTCATTCAATGTTTTCCCCATCTTTGCTATAGTGGAAGGTAAACAACCTCTTTAGTATTTATTGCTTGAAACTAGGACCGGCAGGAGATTCCAAATATATTTTACATGGCATGAATCGAATTTGTTGTCGTTGATAAACAGGGCATCTAGTTCAGGTCAGCCTGACCCAGGATTTTCCTGATTTATTGGAAAGCGATAATCCAGGAGCTTGCTAAAAGGCAAAGCCAAGGAGACTTAAAACAGGGAGGTACAAGGAACCGATTGTTATCAAATCAGAGCTCATAAAAGAGATGAAGATTCTTGAATGATCCAGGGACTGTCAAGAGAAAACTTGATTAGATTTACATGGAAAAGAATAAATGTAAGGAAACACAATTCTTAGAATAAAATTTCGCGATATCTGCATGATTCATGTCAGTCCAGCTACATTTAGAGAGATGAGATTCATCAGGCACCGACACAACAAAGTTCCTGTATGAATTTATAGCTTATTCATTAATTGCCAATTTGAAGTGGAACCTTTTGGGTCAGAATTTATGGACATTTTTTCTGACTGGGCTTATATAGGAGGCTCAACAGTAGCTTGGACAAACAATTTTGGGACAAACAGGAGAATAACAATTCCCTGGAGGGCTAAATTGGAGTATGAATTAACCTTCATCATTTTGTGTTTTTGGCTAAGACATGAGGTTGAATGGTTGTAGGGAGATGTATTTATAAGGATGAGTCATTAGAGTTTTGAAGTCTATGTTGACTTTGTGTGATGGTGTTTATACATTTAAGTTAAGATTCATATATGTTTTTATTTTTAGAATTTTTTAAATATGATATAAAATCTTAACATAGAATCTCTTTAAAGGCAGATCTATTCTCGGTAATTAAAAGGATAAAACAACTTGATTAAACATATCTTATATTAGTGGCTGTTTGGTGCTCATTCTAATGCTGATGATGCCTGTTGGAAGGAATTCTAATCCTTGTGTTTGACTTCTGAAAAGTTTTAAGCAAAATCTTGTGTTTCTTCTATATTCAATATTTCTTTTGTGCTTTAGATTAAAACAATAACATTCTTTTATTTTAGGGTTCACTTATCAACAATGGCTGAATGAGTTCTATGATGGTTTTTTTTGAAATTATATACTAATCTTTTTTGGTTTATGATCTTAAATAACTATTTCAGACTGAGCCAGCTTCTATTGTTTAATCTTACTCCTTACCTAATTTGATTTTTAATTGTAAAAAACAAATTGTATAGTTTAGTGTATAACTTTTAATTTGATTATAATGGTGAATCTTATTCTTGAATTCATTTATTCTAAAATGATACTTGCATGATATATTTTCATCGTATTAGAGTAATCTTTGCAACGATATATTTTATGAATATTATTTATTTTTAAATTCATTATTCGAAAGGACTTTAACACATGATCTTGTCCTTTATGATAATAATACAAATATTCTATCTTCAATCTCTATTGATTTGATCAATCCCTTGCGTAACATTTTTAGAAATTGTTGGCGGTGAAATTTATTAAAAAGTTGCTACCACTTGCATGCAGACAATCGGTCAGGCAGGAAATCTCAACAAAATTAAAATGGAAAAAAATCATCTTTTGAATTGGTAAATGCATGCATACTTTATCTTCAAAATATAGGGAGTATTATTTTTCTGAAGAAAAAAAAAGTTTGTCAAATAAGTTTTAATTTTATGTTTGTTTATTCATTTACAAAATTAAAACATAAATATATTCTAACATATTAATACATCGTGAAATTATATTGTTAAAAATAAAGTAGATTGAAAGTATGGAAAGTTACGGGTTAGATTTAAGGCACTTTGTTAGAACAACCAGATTAGAAATATAAATTCTCATTTCTTATTCTTTGAAAATACTAGTATATTTGAAAATACTTTTCACGAAAAGTTAGAAACCATATTAAAATTTAAAATATGAATTGTGAAATATGTTATTCAAATTTTAAATATTGATAATTCAAACTATGAGGTTCTATTTTTGTGTCTTAAAAGAAATCTAAGATGTTACCAGAGTTTGATATAAATTAAGTTGGAAGGTATAATGTAATTAAAACGTAACATTAGGATATGAAAAAACAAAAACTGAAAAACTTAAAGCAAAAGTAATGATACATTTAAAGATGAGAACCACACGGTGTGATTAAGCCCTGGAGCTATCTTTACCTGAATCTTAGAGTCTGGATTCTGAAATGCCTTATTTGGCTAACTCCTTGATTGAATCGGTACATTCTTATTGCCTCTTTCTCTCGGTTATTTTACAACATTGCAGATTGGAGTTCGAAAAGTAATAAACTACTCCAGAGAGGTAGAGTTTGATGATTATACATTGTTATCTGATACTTCAGTGTCAATTGCTTTAGCTTTCTGCTTG
This sequence comes from Lithospermum erythrorhizon, assembly GCA_019722365.1. NCBI lineage: Eukaryota > Viridiplantae > Streptophyta > Magnoliopsida > Boraginales > Boraginaceae > Lithospermum > Lithospermum erythrorhizon. Next base: position 223,180 of record JADFUC010002150.1, on the reverse strand, counting down.
TAGGATTGTAGCATAAAACTGCATGCACTCACTGCTTCTCCGACTGTCAGAAACATCCACTCTTTGCATATATCGTCGATCAAGTTGGACTTGTGCAGCTTCTTCATAACTTCACTTCCTGGGTTGGCTAATACGAGCTATAATTATAACAACAAAGCAAAGTTTACTAGTTTAGTACACATGCATATAGTTTTAGTTGCAATGAGATGAAAAGTAAATTATGATTTCTCTAGTATTTTTACCTTGATGCACATTGTACCCAAACTTCTGTTCAGCTCCTTAAGCATGTTTATCCCACTGGTATCGATGCTTCCAACAGCTGTTGCATTATGAATCCAGGTTACTCATTATATTATTTCACAGAATGAACGAAGAATTTAAATAAAAAATGTCCCTCGTTTACTTACATGTCATGTCTAGTATAATATACTGAAGTTCTGTTTTAGACGAACATTTTAGCCTATCTTCCTCTTCATCGATCCATCTAGAGATCCTGATGAATCAAGAAACTAGTAAATAAGCTTTCAGGATTGATCATGAACCAAATAGGCACGATGTGATGAACATTGGAAACATGAGAGTCTGAGATGTTATTGTTGGAATTGTGTAAGGTACCTCTCCCTCAAGTAACCTGCATTGGCAAAGTAGATAGGGGCGTCTACATGAAGGATTAGAATCCCTGGCACTTGTTGTGCTGCTGGATACTGATTTAGGCTTCTATAGGCCATGGAATTTGGAATGTTTCCAAGGGCAAAGGTCCTTGGCCTTGCTACAGATAGAACAATTCTGAGAAGAGATATTGCCACCTAGAACAATTCAGCTCAAAGTCATGATTCAAGAAATTCAGTAAGCTTAGACAAAATGACTTGTGATTTTGGTATCAAATGACTTACTGCAACGATTAGGCCAATTTCAACGCTGCCAAAGACGACTCCAACATATGCACTGATGCAAATCATGAAATCAAACTTGTCGATCTTCCATAGGTGAATAGCAGCTTCATAGTCTATAAGGCCAAGCATTGCTGCAATTATGATGGAAGAGAGGACAACTAATGGAGTATAGTGAAACAGAGGTGTGAGGAACAGCAATGTTATCATCACTGCTGTTGCCATAACAATGTTGGACACTGCACTCTGGCAACCAGCGTTGAAATTCACCGCTGTCCTTGAAAATGGTCCTGAAATGGTAATCACCATCTAAAATGAGTTATTATTTTCCATTGATCAGCTCTTATCATTTCATTTTGATACTATTATTATTGAACTTGTTTCAAGTATACTAATTCAAACAATCTCCTGTTTACAGAGCAAGTAGTGTCAAGGTGACTAAGTTAACTAACTACTATCCCGACCTCCTACCCCTCGGCGAGGCGTAAGCCTCATCAGAGGCATTAAGTATATTTATGTTTTTCCGATATACAAGCTCCATCCCAAAAAGATGACAAGATTTATACCTGCTGTTAAGTAGCAAGATGTGCAGGAGCCAACCATGTTCATCATTCCAAAGGCCAACATTTCTTTGTTTCCATCAATGTGGTAGTTCTTAAATGCTGCAAAGCTTCTTCCAACAGCTATTCCTTCCTACAAAACAAGAAAGAGATCACTTTTCTTTAGCTTTGGGTTCACCGAAAGTAGCCAACAAGAGACTTAATTGCTGCATAGATAGTTTGTGCTTACCGCTAAGGCGATTATACCAGTGATGATTCCAGTCTTAATTGATGTCATTAGGTAGGGTCCCCCAAAAGTCAATTCTGAGGCGGAGAGAGGGTTCAGCCCCTTCTTCAAGTATCCGATCTGACAGACAACCAAAACAAATCAGTTTTACGTAGATAGACAGTATTTGCACTTTACTTTTGAGTTAATTCGGAAACAGTCTCCTGTTATCACAGGGGCAATTATGATTTTATGAAAACCATTTTTTTGTTAAGTTAGTTATGTATATAAACACGATATTTTGTTGAATATTTTCAATTTCCAAGAGGAGAAAAAGAAAGGAAAAATAAAAGGCGGGGATGAGCTTACAACTTGAACTCCATGATTTTCTGCATGGGTGAAGTAGACAAGAATACTTCCCAAGATGACCGAAGTGAGAGGCGCCATAGCATTGATCCAGAAGAAGGCTTTCTTTTTCTTGCTCTGCAGTGCCATGAAATCATCACAGGTTCATAACAAGAAAACATCTCAAGATAACCAAATTAATTAATTAAGTTACAAATGATTGTACATTATGCAAAATGATTATGAAAATAAACCATTTAACTACCTTGAATACCGAATTTTTGTAGATATATATGAAGGTACTTACAAAATACTTGGTGAGGAATAAGAAGAAGAGGAAACAGCAACCAAGGACTCCGCTTTCCCATCTCCACTGCAATAATAAAAGGTATCATAATTTGATATTTAGAAAGAGCTAGCTGATGAGTTCATATATAATTATCATAAATTAGGCAAAATCCCATAGGTAAACGTTGTCTTATGCAAATTAAGTCAGTTCATATATAAGTATGGATGGTAGATAACAAAATTTGATGAGCCAGAATTGAAGCGTTAATCGAGATACTTTACCTAATTTCTCTTGTATTTACTATTTTAAGAGTGCTTCTAGCTAGATCCATATGGAATGTAATAATTTCACATTTATAATGAACCTAGACATTGGGAAAAAGCAAAGGGATACTCATACATAACTATTGAAGGAAGAAAAACGAACCTGATGTGTTTGGCTAAAAATAGATTTCATAACAGATACAACATCAGTGGAATGAGAAAAATGGACAAGTCCAAGAATCCCCTTCAATTGTTGTAGACAAACAACCGTGGCTGCTCCACCCATGAATCCCACAATCGTTGCATGTGACAGAAAGTCTACGATAAATCCAAGCCTGCACCAATTTTAATGAAAATTAAACACGTGTCATGATTTTAATTGAATGTAACAATATCACACAAAGTATAAGATACATGATACGATCTATTGCTATAAAAGTTACCTCAATAGGCCTAAAGAAGCTTGAAGCACTCCGGCGAAAAATGTAGCGGTAAAAGCCAACTGCATGTAGAGGTAAGGGTTCTCCTTGGGATGAACTTCTCTACCTATCATCGATCCTATGAGAAGCGAAGGTACAGCTATTGTTCCAACTGCTAAATCTTTTGAACTTCCCATCATTGCATATACTAGGGGTGGCACAAAGCTTGAATCTGCATGCAACACAATTATTATTACAACGATTTAATAAACATACTTAAATATATATAATAGAATAACACAACTTTCTTCTATCCATTTAGATCATTTCTTGGTTACGTATACATGCATGTGAACAGTGACAAAGTCATGATAAAACAGAACTATGTGTCGTAGCAAAAATCTTCGGAAATTTACTTGGTATGCACCCAAGGGCCGATATTTATAAGTTATGGATCCAATGATGGAACTAAAAATTTAATAGAAATTTAATATACATCGAGATAGCGAATGATAATTTTATTTTATATCTAGTTAATATGTCACCTCTATAACAATTTTCTATAGTAAATTTCATTCGAATAATAGACGTTTGGGTCTCAAATCCTCCACTTATTCAAGCATTTAGCTTTATGGTCCCAAAATGTTACTACTTCGATTATTGATATTTTGATCATCCAAGAGAAGTCATCATGACAAGGTAACCAGTGTAAGAATTAGGGAGTAAAGGCGAGCAGTCCTCCTTCTAAATTTTACATTTATTCGTTTAAAAATTAAGTTATTTGTTCCTCTAAATTTGTATATTTTTCTTCATTTGTATAATATTAATTCATTCTCCTTTATAAATTTTATGATTCCGCCACTAGACATAAGTACATAACTAAATTTATATATATATATATATATATGTAACATTTTTTTATATGACACATATAATAGTAGCTTACATAGGCCAATAATGGGAGGTAGATTTGCAAGACCAGCATAGCTAATCCCCTGCGGAACAGCAAGGCTAGCAATCGTAATTCCAGCAACCAAATCAGCTTTGAAAAATCCAAAAGTATATCGTGGCAACCAATCAAGAATGGGCACAAAATATTGCAAACCAAGAACCATTTTTCTTGATAAGGGTTGGTTCCTTAGTGACCTGAATGGATCATCAGGAAATAAAGTTTCTTTGATTGAAGAAGCCAATGACTTAAGAAATGGTTGTGGTGGAGGTATTTCCACACATTGCTTGAACTCATAATCATTGTTGCCCATTTTAAACAAAAACTCAACTAAAACTTGGTTACCACTACTGTAAAACAAGAAGAATGTAACCGCTTAATTAACAACACGGATTTAGAACTTCAGTTTTGTAAGGAAATATGAACACCAAGTTTCATGGTCCCAAAATGTTACTAGGTTATACAAAATATTGTCAATTTCAAGAAAATTCACTAGGGTAATGATTTTTTCAAAGCTATAGAAATTATGCATGCATAGGAAGATAGAAAGCTATAGAAATGTTTAATTTCTGTATGCATATTTTTGTGTGATGTTTTAGCATTTGGGGGTTATGATTATTATATAGATGAGCTCATGAGTGCAACAGAAGTGGAATGTGGGGTCCACAAGGGAATGGACACTTGTGATGTAGTCAAAGGGTACAAGGACAGCATGGCAGGTGTTTGGATATGTGGAAGTATGTAATTGGAAAAGGAATATTTCAGGGACCACTTGGAGAAGAAATATTTAATACTTCCTCCATCTCTTTAAGAATTATTTTCTTAAAATAAAAATTCCTTTTAAAATTTTATGTTACCAAATTAAGTAATAAAAGTAGGATAAAAATTATGCTATGTAGATACTTCAATTTTTTTAAACTTTATATAAAAATAAATAGTCTTTAAAAAAGGAATAGAGGGATTAAGACTTAATAATTTGATAAAGATGAAGATTTATGGGTTGAATCTTGTGTCTAGTTTTGGAAACATTTTTTTTACCTAATATACATGATTAAATGATAAAGTAACAATAATACATTGGAGATTTGCCATTGGAAAAAAAATTAAAAAGCTAATTGTCAATTTGATCTTAGATAGTGGAATTAAGTCGTATTTAGTTCAAGATGATTATAATGTTGCAGATTAGTCCTTAAAATCTGCATAACGTTGCAAGATGCTTCGAAAGCGTGCAATGTTGCACATTCGTCCTTATTTTGGACGTTAAAACAGGGGGAACATGCAACATTTATCATATTTATGACCGAATATATAATATTTATACCACTTTTGAGGATTAATTTGTAATATTATTGTTATAACTGATGGAAATCAGAGTATATTGATTTCTATAATTATGCTTGCCGCGACAATCACAGAACAATTAATTTACTGTTTTAGTTAAATGAGATTATTAAAACTAAGTGTTCAATAACAATAATTAAATTATTAAATGGAACTCACGATAATATCGTGGTTATGCCGTATTGCTAGATCCCATGCATAAACTATATAATAATCATAATGGTCAATTATAATATTATACTGGGCTAATATTATCCGAGTCTAGAAAGTTTTCACACACATACAATGACGTTATATTCCATGTATGAAATTAAATCGAGATTGTTAATCGGGAGTTGATTGAAATCAACCAGATACCCAATCGAGAGTTTTACATTGATAATTGGACAAAATTAAATCGAGATTGTTAAATTGGGAGCTTGAGTTATATTTCACTCTGAGGTCGTAGGATTTAATGGAAGATTCTAGACAAAGTTCATCATTTCTCGCCCGCTTGTAAGTACTCGTATTCATACGTGTATGAATCGCGATTGTATATGTTTTCTAATTGCTATTATACATTTATTCGATCTTGGTTGCTTTTGTTTATTTTTATGAACAAATTGCACTTTTCCAACAATAACTACCAAAGAAATTCCGCTTATAAAAGACAAATAAGGGAATTTAAGACAGCGAATTACAGAAATACTAAAATAAAGAGAAAAATATTTACCTCGTATTCTAACAACGTGTTACGACTAATCCACTGGGCAAATGCCTACGTATCGATTTCACTATAATCTTATGGAACAAATTACATACTTGAGCTAAAACCAGTTGTCATATTTATTTTAATCCATGCTTTCTGTATACACAACCTAGATTATATCAATAGATTTGTGTAGATAATTGTTCTTCAAAAAATGTAGAAAACAGACTAATAACTCAAATTACACTATTCAAAAGAATAGAATAACAAGACTTAAGTTATTCAGAAATCCTAACTCTATATTTAATAGCCTACACAATCGATTTAGGGTCAAGTGACCAAAACCAAGCTGGCAGATGAGCAGCCAAATCGCTAAACGTAAAAACCTAATCCGGCATCGAAAATCCCAGATTGGGACTCTGCACGGACTTGCCCAAGTCCCGACTCTTAAGTCCCGAGTAGCCTCTGCCCAAACAAATCTTCTAACGACTCGGTCCATGTCCCACCAAGTCCCCACTTAAGTCCCAATAAATACGTCGTAAAACAAAGATACCACTTTTGGGATTTCGAGTTTAATTTAATTCAAGTAACGACCAAGTCTTGAAAGCTCGAAACATCAACAAGAAAAACCGTATTCAAAGTATTTTCCAACAAATAACTTTAACGACTATCTGAAATTAAAACACGATTTAATCCTATTCTATTATCTAAAATCAAATAGACAATCATCTTAAAAAGATTATACCAACATGTAAGTTGCTACTTTTGTCGGCCAATTGAAATTGGTTTATTAGACCTAAAAATGCCTAACATACCGTCATTGTTCGTGTTTAAGGTCAGATGATGAGAGGCAAATTAGGAAATAGTTTGTGGAAAAACTTGGAAACATGATTTTTCTATGTTGTTTAAGTACTTAAAGACAGGGTTTGGCTCACCATTTTTGGGACTTCCGATAGAAGGAAGCATACGCTGCCTAAATAAAAGAGCTTAAAAAACGATATTTAAGCAAGTGAGACACTTAAATAGTCTCTTTAAATGATATACAAGTAATTCATTCAGATGAAAAAAGTATGGTCGTAAATAGCACCAAGTATTACTACTAATATTTACGGGCCCTTTAACTATGTAAACAGGAGGATCGGAAGTCCGATGTTAACATCCAACTATCGATATGTAGAACTTCATTGGTGGAGATGAGGCACATTTTTAATTCGTCTTCATCAAACAATTAAAACAGTGAGGGGATCCAATGGCAAACGGGGAAGGACCAGAATCGCCAATAACTTAAAGGTTTCTTCACTATTTAACCAAAAGAATGTAAGTAATGGTCCTAATCGCCAATAACTTACAGGTTTCTTCACTACTTAACCAAAAGAATGTCAGTAATGGTCTTTTATCTAAAAACTAAACTTTTGTCCGGTTTAATTTGTAATAATCAAAATTGATTAATTTTATATAGTTAATTCACATACATAAATTTAATTTCAATAACAATTATCATGTATGTTAATAATAGACTACATTAAAAAAACTAGCATTTATTATATTTTCATAAAAAATAAACCACCACATATAACAATACTTGAGTTTACGATTTAAGAAATTAATTATTAATTTTCGTTTTTTTTAAAAATGATTCCAGTATATATACTATATTGTCTTCACCTTATCAAACTATTATATAACTAAATAACTCATAATAACTTGGAACATGTAATTTTGTATACTAAAGTTAAATTCTAAAATGATAAATGCTGTTTATATGGGAGGTAATACTATAGAAAGTGAAAATTTATTAAATAATAATTAAAATAATTAGTACGATCTAATCAAATTAATTAAATCAAGCCACTAAAGAAATGCCACGTGGCTGTGGTTTTCGATCTAACCCTAAAATTAATGTAAACCTAGTATGAACAATGATTCCCGGAATTAAGCCTCCGAATTAATTGGTATAAAATTAGGATTTTTATATTAATTAAACCCCTAATTTTAAACTAAATAGGATTCCGTGAAATTTACTTGGATTTTTAATAATAAATTAAAGGTAAAACCGAAAAAATCTAATTCTTCCTGGATAAACGGTACCAAATTAAGATCCGATTAAAATAATAAATGAATTAAGGTAATGTTACCCGCGAATTCAAAGCGGCGCCATATCCTTGCTGCCGTGATCTCCAAACAAAAATATTAAAATATAATTTTAATATTAAATATCTCACTCTGCTAAGCATCTGCTCAAAATTTACCTGCTAAGACGTGATTCACCGAAATTAAACCAACCAACCAATCATCGAATCAAATATCTCGCCCAAAACTTCTATAAACGCCTTATTTTCAAAAAATACAACATCTCATTTAGAAAATACACAAAACATCCGAAAATACAGCGACACCTCCGAAATTTTCTAAATTAAATCTTTTAAATCACCAAATAGAACACCACAAAATTGAAAAACACCTCCATGTAGCCTAAATAGCACTGAATAAAGAATTATCAAGACAAACTACAACAATTTTTCAAGTTAAGTGAAAATCGATTTAACTGATACAAATATCTCAAGAACGCTCGAATAATTCAGAACGTTACAAGCACTTGATTATTCATAAATCTTCAGATGAATAATAATAAAACCTCGTGTTTAATTCTTCAAGTTCCATAGAAATACACCTACTAACTCGCGCCTAGAGTCCGACATGAAATACGCTGCTAAGGCTCCCCCGGCCTGCCGATTGCCATCAACAAAGCTGCGATACTCAACCTTCATACCGATCATCACTACAACAACAAGCTAAAGGCCATTGTGAAGATGCCTTTACATATAACGCCACAGCCCAAATCAAATCCAAGCGGCGCGCTAAAATCTCACTAAGCTACAACAACAAAGTTCGTTATGTCATTGGTGAATACAAGCCTATGTTGCCGAGGCAAAAAATCTCAATAAGTCCTCCTTCATCACTACAACAACAAGCCAAGCAAAATGACAGAAGACAAACAAAGCAAGCCGCATATCGCTTCCACAATCAGCCACATCATTCCATACAACCCACGCAGCCCGGAATTATATCCAAATCGTCTCACTAAAGGTATCAGCCTCAAGCCTACAAAGCTCCACCAAAGACAAAAGAAGACATCACCAAATATTAAAGCAAAGAAGACAGCCACACAAATCCTACTTTAACATCCTCAAGCCCCACCACAGGCGAAGTAATAAATCTCTTTAAGACCCATCGCCGCAGACACTCATAGCAGTTCATCGCTTCATAATCAAGACGTTCTCAAGCACTCCAAGACGTTCAACACAGCCTAACACTTTAACCATATCCAAAGTTCGCACTGGCCTCAGCCTATCAAGATCGTGACATTATATCCACTTCATGAGCTTCTATCCAAATCCAACTCAAATCAACCCAAGCTCAAGCTCAGTCAAGTTCTAGCCTCATACCAGCCTCCCACTGTTTCTCAAGAAAGCCAAACATCTCACAAATCGCCAAGAAACGCCAGAACTCATGGGCTGACAATCGATCCTCTTCGATTCGAGCAAAACTTCAGACACTCGAAAAAATTTTCCCTACAAAGAAATTTTATTTTATACTCCCTTAAATAAATAATAAAAATTCTTCTTTCCATTACAAATACATTAAGAGTATATAAAATTATAAAGAGTATAAAATCTGCTATGAATGCCTAATAAATATTTTCGTATCATCATACGTCATGCTAGATTAGAAGTTATTTTGTGATTCTAATAAACGTCATTCTTTATGCAACAACGTCATAAATATATTCCTACTCCAATAAAGTCAATGCCAAATGTGTATCATGTTTTTCCTTTCTTTAATTTAATGATGGAATGGAAACTTTAACCTGTGAATTCATCAACTGGTGAACTATTCATAGTCGAGGAACAGCTAGAGGATCCTAATTCACAAAATCACTTAATTTCTTACGAATGATTCATGACTACATTGATCTGGTTTTAGTTAACAAATGATAATAATATTGTCCTAATAGAAATTGAATCAAATAGCACATACGTCCTAAATCATGAAATACACGTCAATTATATAATATCAATATAACTTTTAATAGACAAATTTTTTAGTTTAACGTTAGAAGATCCATTATACCAATTATTTAATATTCCATAGAATATAATCACATGTCTATATGTGAAACAGAATGACACGAAAATGTATATAAATTGACAAAAAATAAAATAAAAAATTACTAGCATTTCTCTTTTGTGCGCCATTGTTTATGCTTAAATATATGTGAAACAGAATGACACGAAAATGTATATAAATTGTCAAAAAAAAAAAAAATTACTAGCATTTCTCTTTTTTGCGCCATTGTTTATGCTTAAGAATAATCTGAACATCCAACCTATATATAGTCCCACTACCAAATTTAACGATAGCACAATATCCAGAGATTTTCCCACAAATTCTACTATTGATTTGATGATTTGTGAAATATAGCTCAAAGTTACTGGTATAGAGATTCCAAAAAACAGACAAAATACTTCAAACAAAATTCCCATCATCGGAAGTGGGAGTGTAGGTACCACCACGTAGAGATGAATAATTGAGAGTTGGTGATCATCATCATCATGCATTGAAATAAATAATGGAATACGCAATAAAAATCCGAAAGAGCAGTCCATGTGAGCGAGAGATACTCGCTCTTCCGGAGTTTGTGGTTGCTACTATTAACTATGTTTGTGCAATTTCAATATGTGATAACAAATGAATGCATGTAATGAGAGAGAACATTTGCTCATGATGTTGAAAGCTCTGTCTGGTATATCCATCTAGTGATGGGAAGATGAACGAATCATCTTATTATCATATGGAGTTATGGACCTCACAGAGCTCTTACTTCCAATCTACTTGATCGAAATATGATGATGTCAAGTATGGCAATCGATGAAATGAGTCATATACGAATCTTTTAGTATGGAGATGACTCCATTGGATGGATTAAGTGATAGTAAGGGCTAAGGGACTACTATGAAGTTCCATATTTACCTTTTCTAAATTATTTTTTTCTAAAATGGAATTCTAGAGATTATGATTAATTTATGAAACCGATAAATCTTGGTATAAAATAGTTTTGTAAATAATGAAAACAATCGAAGGGATAAGATCTTGACATCTCAAAATAAAAAGTAGTGCTAAAATCATACAACCATAGAATCCCTCCATTAATTAAACTAAGAGATTTCTTATATTAATATGTATGATTAAAAACATGTTACATGTCTTTTGGTAAAGTTATGAGTTCGTGTTACGGTTGGTAATGAATTGATAGAGATAGTTGAAGGACCACGTAGAGATGTAGAAATTGGTGGTGCTTGATCATATTATAAGGTAAGGAGATACATGAACTTGAAATAGAATGTAGCTATTGTCCTATGTAGGTCCGATAAAAGGGTTTCTCCACGAATCATGGACAAACTTGTGTATGTCTATGAGATTTTCTGAGATTTAAATACTGCAAAAGCAAGAATGGGATCTATCAATCTACTCGACCATTTATCATGGAGTTGTGGAACTTTCGCCTGCAATCTACATGGTGACATATCACATGGTGCATGGACTTCAAAATAATATGCCATTTTCCCTTTTTAGTTGAAACAGGGCACATGAAATAAGGCGATATAAATAAGGTTCTAAAGAGTATTTGATACTCCTGTATCATTTTGATATTTGAATCGTTTTCTAACTTTTTTTAACAAAGTTATTTGAGTGTTGATGACCTGATGAGTGATGAGCAATATGTGAAGCCCGTGAAGGATGTTTATCAGAAGGAATTAATATACTCACTGCTTCAATATAGTTAGAATATTGATTAATTGTTATAAATATAACTATAATTAAAGTAGACAATATATGAATATTGATTAATTGCTATAAATATAACTATACTAAAGTAGAATGCAGTAAATGTAAATTTTATTCATTATATACATAATACATGAGGCTATGCCTATTTATGCGCTCACAAGTTTATAAAATTAACAAAGAATTCTTCCCCTATAATCTGCAACTAGTTCGATTGACATCCACTCAATTAGATAACTATTCATAACACTCTTTGGACAAGCTCAATCATAAGAGACACGCCCACAAATCTTACTTTAAAACCCTTCTCAGATAAAAAACCTAGCGAAGAAAAAAAGAGTGAATTATTCTCAACATACGCTATAATGCCGCCTCATTAAAACCCACAGTGAAATTCAATTTGGGACACAAAACTCGACACAAAAGAGTACAACGCTGCATTAATCCCCTCAGCGACCGCATCGCTTGACTTTCGATCTCGTAGTCCCATCATTTTGGATAATTTCTCGAATGCTGGTGGTGGAGGACTTAAATAATATATCTCGCGATATTACAAAGATCGAATTTGGCTTCTGACATCGATTTAACCATTCTTTTCAAGCATCATGTACAAGAATTTTAAATGCTTGTTTCCTATCTCCTTGATATATCTCTTCCTTTAACCTACAGAATACACACGTAATTATCTTCATACAGGTCGCTTGACCAACTTCTTCGGCACAATCCACACGTATTTTGGATACGATGGATCACAGCTTCTAGCCAAACGCATTCATTTACTGCTTTCAGCCAATATTTCAAAGATGAATTGAATGACGAGTCAGCTGAAGTTTGTTTCTTATAGATCGCCATGAAATAGCCGCTCCACCACTAGTAAATAAATATCCAGCCTCAGATCTTCCATTACGGGGACGATAGATATCCCGCACGCGATATCCTGGCCGATTAGCTCCAATTTGGAGTGCATTTGAATAGAACAACACCATATCCATCACACTTCTACAGAACGTAAGCACTTGTTTAACTCCATTCCAATGCCTACGAAGTTGGCGTTAACTATATCTTCGCTAATAGATTAACAAATAAATGATAAGTCCGGTCTGTATTTACTCAAGTAAAGATACATTAAATACTCCAACAAGCATTTAAATAAGCGTAATTGCATCAAGTAGTTCTTCATTATTTTCTTTTAGGCCCTAATGGGCCTTGCTCACATCTAAATGATCTCACAACCATCGGGGTGCTCAACGGACGCTGACTTATCCATGCTAAATTATTTTAAGACTTTTCATAGTTTTCGACATACAAATATTCCTTTTACTCAAGTGATCTATTTGGTACCAAGACAAAATTTTGTTTGTCCGAGATCTTTTCATTTCAAATTCCTTCTTTAAGCAGTTTACAGCTTTTGAAAGCTCTTCAAGAGTTCCAATAATATTTAAGTCATAAACATAAATGGTCATTTTCATAAACTTTTCTCCCGATCTTTACATGTAAATACAATGCCATGTAAGATCATTCATATAACCATCTTTTGTTAAATAGTCACTAGGAAAACCCCGTGGGATAAAAACCTAGTAAAACAAAAGACTATATTTCTCTTTAGATATGCTTCAAGTAATTGTCTCATTAAAAACCTTACCAAGAAAATACAGCTGGAAAACTTAGCTTTTAAGGAAAAAGAGTACAATGCATATCGATCTCCCCATGACGTAGATCATCATTCGATATCATATCTCCCCCGCTGAAATCATCGCTTAGATTATTCAAGTAATCCAAATAACGCTACAAGCTGCTTGTCAATATCAGATGATTATGTAATCACGTATCGCTTGTAAGCAATACATTAGAAGTACCAGACCAAGTTCATATCTTTCAAACGAGATACTAGTTGGTGTCCTATGAATCTCATTTGTTTGGAGATGAAACATTTATCATGTTTCATATATTCAAAGTTCAAGCGATTCGTGATTAGACCCACTCCACCCCAAAGTCGCCGCCTGAAAGGTGAGTCAAAAATCGAACACCGTGAGTCACCAAACCGACGGACGACTCAGCTTTGAAACACAATTTGTTTCATCCAAAGTGACTGCCACCAAGCTTCAAATCAAAAACAGCTTTAAAATTTATAATCCATCGCCTGATATCAAACCACCAACCCATATATATACAATAACATATCCCAAAATAAAGAATGCCGACAAGCGCTACAAAAGATGATACATACCGTATCCTCAATACAACGACAACAAATTTACGCTAAAGTTTCAAAAGGAAAATACAACAATCAAAACAAATGACAACACATCAAAATCAGACCGCTGGTGACCTTCCGCCAATCGGCGCTCACTCACCACTCAAACAAAAAACTCTCAAACAGCCTCACCAACTGCCCGACAACCTCGCACAAATGAAATGTCAATGCGAAAAGTGGGTGTAAGCCGCGAAGACTTAGTGAAACTTAACATGGGTGAACTTACCATACGGAACGAGTCAATCAATAATATAATAGTCAAATATGAACGAAATACATATATTCAGATCACCTAAAAAGGTCATACAACATGATTCCATAGAAATCCGAGACATAATACATTTAAGATATAATAGAAAGCCTTTAAAGAAACACACAATTCCGTAAAAGCAAATCAAGAGACTCAACAACGACTAAAACTCTAGTCATCAAACCTCCTATCTCTCTATATCCCAACAAGATACCAACCTCTAACGCTACATATGCTCAATCCGCCTACCTCAGGAATGGACTAATCAATATCACCCCCGCACTTATACCGCAAAGAGGCGCCAAAACCGCATTTATACACAGTATAAGGCGATCGCACTTATACACAAAGTATAAGGCACACCGCCTATACACCAAGATATAGTACACCGCACTTATACACTAAGTATAAGTGCACAGGGTCGTCAAGATATCCCTGCAAGCGAAAGAGTCACCTAACCCCTAATCATCCCAACATAAAGTCAAACTCGACACTAAGTCACCTCAAGTCATACATAACTCTAACCATCACCTCTCAATAACCAAATACTTACTCCCAAACAATATCCAAGCACATAGCTAAAACATCTCACAATCGTAGTCAAACACAATCGCCGACAAGGCCACAGAATCATAAAGGCCGACAAGTGCCACATAAATCGAAATATATTGGGAGTTCAAGCTTATTACTTACCTCACCTCAACGCCTACGTAATATAATCACATAATCATATATCAATTACATGTGTCATTCAATGTAATCATAACACACAATACGATATTTCACTCTACATAATCATATCATAATAACATGTATATCATTCTCTACATAATCATATCACAATAACATGTTCAAGCAAATTTAAAGTAAGTAATTTAGCAAGTAACAATCTGCGAGATAAGTACTCACCTCTGCTAGCTAATGCAAAACCTCTTAAAGATAACTGCTAATCGCCTTTTCCACGATCAACGCTAAACAACAATCTTAAATTATAATCACACTCATTACTATACCGGGCGCTCTAGAAGATAAATAAATCAACTCTTAGTGGAACTATTTCCAAACGGTTCAATACGACGGACAACTATCGAATTATAATCTCATCGGACACAACCCAATCGACTCGCTAAAATTCCATCTTTTAATACTTTAACATTTCAAATCAACTTATAAGTCATTTAATTAATCACAGTCCCTAATTAACAACCTATAATTCAAATATCAATTATAACTCAACTTGAATTAACACTTTTTCGACATAACTTCTTTTTAATCAATTTAAATCACTAATTTAACATCATTAATAGTTTACATTAAGGTCCCAATATAACCTCCTACACATTTAAAGTCTTATAAAAATATCAACCCAAAAAGTCAACTAAAACCTAAAAAGTCAACTCGGCCATAACGTCCTCAAACAACCTCTAAATCATGAATTACACTTCTTATACATCATAAAAACCCATAACATACTTAGAATCATCATAAAATTGAATTATGGAAAAGTCAACTAAAAGTCAATAACTATGTCAAAACCCAAGAAATATCTCGAAAGACTAAATTTCTTACCTTAACTCAAGAGAATTGATGAGAAAGATATTCTACAACCGACTAGCTGTTGACAATCAGTTATAGAATGGAAATGAAATTTTTAAGGGAGGCATTGCCCTGGGGAGTAGTAAGAAAGGAAGAAGATGAACTTGATTATGACGACGCGAAAAGATGTTGTCGATAGACATTTAAAAACTGAGTCCGACGGCTTTAAGACTTATCGTATTCTTAAATCTCCACGAACCCGATTCCAAAGATAAATATTCCATGGCAAAACTACTAAATTATAAATGTAATCCGCTAAAAAATTTACTTAAATAATATTATCATCGAGATTATTTATACTATCCCTGTCCCAATCAATGACCTAAAATTTAATTTTTTTTTTTCAGAATAAATGTTATTACACGCATATGAGTCATACCATCACAAGGTATTTCTTTCCAAATCCATTTGTGAGACTTATTAATCTAGCAATCGAGAACTCAAGTAGTGAGTTTTCTCACTAACATAGTCACGATAATTCTAGTCATCTCGTAACTCTTCTCGAGTCTATGTTATACCTGGATTCATGACTATTCAGACATCAACATGATAAATAACTCAATCATTAATATGTAATATCAAAAAAATATGTAATATCAAAACCAAATATACACCGATAATTCAAATATTTCATGCCACATAATAAGCAAATAAATAAATCATAATCACATAAGACATAATATAGTCAAACTTAACATGTATGACACTCTAATGACAGACTTCAGATATTCATGCAATATATAAAATGCAAATGAATATCTAATAATGCATTAAACTCAGAATCCATCTTCTTGAATGGATTTAAATATATTCAAATATTTCTCATAATTAACCTCGAAGTGAGTTAAGCTCTCCGAATAAATATGTGCCTCGGCATCATAAAATATGTGCTTCTAGCATCATAAATCTTATACATGTCATGATACTCATTTCTTAGCATTTATATCATAAATCAAGTACGCATATCAAAAGGTTATATTTTTGTCGCTACCAAACATATATTATTTTGATACCTCTCTCTATCAAAGGCGTATGCATCACCTTATAACTCATTTAGTGCTTTTACAAGACAAATCATATGTCATTTATTCTCACGTATATCAATACTTCGCACTAGTCGCCTTCGTTAGACTTCAAATCTAAATTTCTCACTTACATCAGCGAGTGAGTTTCCTTACTGACAAGGCTCTTTTCTCTTTGGGCCATTCATAAACATATTTCTACTCACCAAGCGGAGATAGACTTATGATCCTCATATTGCTTTCATCATATAGAACTCTTCACATGCTCAATATTCATTGCCCGACAATCTTTCCATGTAGTTCCACCATATTCATGATAATTGAGACTTCATTGCATTCATGAATTTCTGTATGTGTATGTTCTCTTTATATTTATTATACCTTTTAAAATATTCATGAGATATATTATTCATTTATTTCTTCCGAAGTAGTCATCTTATAGACCATCTTTAAATATTCTTCTTTAGAATTTGGATGGGTGAAACTATTTGACCTACAATGGTTCTTCGTGAAACTTTCACTCTATTTTGAGTGTTTACAACCGTATATAATTTCAATAATATCTTGAGGTCGATATTTTGTTTGCAGTGAACTTCTCCGTTCATATTATCCCTCAACTGCTCATATTATTCGAACTTCTCTCGAACTTCTAGTTCATATTTATTCATCTTCGAGGATCAGATAGCTTGGATATTCTAAGCTCATATTTATTCATCTTGCGATCAAAGTAGTTTAGGATATATCACAATGTTCAAAATATTGGATACATCACAATGAAAACTTACTTTAATTCTATAGATGTTTCTATTACTTTAATTACATACCTTCCGGGTATAATAGTATATGGATGTATATACCTTTTGGGTATAATAAGTATTCAAAAATCAACATTTGTGCATACTCTTGGTAATATACGATACACGTATAATTGGAGGGTAAAATATTTGGTTTCTGACCAAACCAATTATATTGGAGGAGTTCTATGATAATTTGGCTTGATGCGAACAAGTGACACTACATGTAATAATATTTCTCAACGACACTGACGGTATCGCATGAATTTAACATGCCCCAATCGCTCAATGAGTTTACAACACATTTATCTCACATAAAAGCCTTTTAAACTCAATAATTTGTTGACTCTTTAATGAAGTCGCTAATCAAATTTCAAATTCATTATTTCAGATCATAACCCATCCGTAATGGGTCTAACTGTCATGCCAAATAATCAAACTTCTTGTTTGATAAAATGTATTTTAATAATATATACGTGTTACTTCAGTAACAAATATTTTAGTTATTCTCGTTCATCAATTGACTTTTTAATATTCTTTGATAAATATTAACTCTTTCTTGATATATATAGATCGATAATCAATTTATATACGCTAATAGTCACTCATTCAGTGGATGTAATGATTATCCTTTATTGTTACTAGAAATCAATGCATTTAAAATACTACCACTTCAACACTAGCAACTTTATGCAACATGTAACAAAATATTTGTGTGAAGCAAATTATCCATGCTCCAAGATAGCATATGATGTATAGTGATTCAATTCATCATTCACTAGAGGCATACAATACATCTTTCATATAAATTTGTTCATTTAGAGATTCCATACGCCAAATTTCCTGGCATTCAATTAATTTTTTAATTATATCATATTGTGATTTGATTCGTCAGGTTATCTTCAAGAAATCAAGAGTAATCAAATTCATAAAGCTCAATTTATGTAACTGACCAGATATTTCAATTATATGAACTCATACGATTTCATATTATTTTCAAAATAATGGCAATCATAGAAATTCTTCCTGAATATCTAAAACCCTTAATTTAGACGGTTGTCAATTCTAAACCCCGATCTTCCTCAACCAGCCTTCCAAATTGACGATTATTATTAAATATTTGGCATATGTCAACTCTTCCGACCTCTCAAGCACCTCGACTACGATCTATAATTTGCATTTCAAGGCTTTAAACCGCAAAGGGCCAAGCACCATCTTCATCCGTGGCTCGACAAGGAAAACAGACGACCTAAAAGCGGGGAATACACTATCAGCAAGACCACCCTCAACTCGAAGCTCGAAACCCATGTAGAAATATTCAAGTGAAAAGACCTAAAGGGTATCCACGGACGCTGCACCACCCCAACCGCATATACGGGAACCATGCGAAATCGTAGGTCGCAAGGGAAAGACCAAAGCGTATCCACAATATGGCTCCACTCGACTTCACTAGCGTAAAACCTATTATCAAAACATACTGTAATGAACGATATAAAAGGCATTCACGGACGCGACACCACCCCTTTTTCATAATCTAACTTTAGATCATTTTATCATCATTAACCACAAGTATTTTGAACTAGTCTTCGACTCAAAATACATGACCTTTGACATGTGTATAAGCATTAATGAACCCGAGAAGACATTCCGTGAATCCCATTGGGGATAAAACAGATTATAAATGTGTCCAGCCTACCGATGGTAATTTAATGAATTCTACGGTAGATAACATGGACTAGAATCGTGTCCCAAGTTAATCGACGGTGAGTCATCAATGAACTCACGATAAATAAATATGGGATTAGAAAATATCGGTCAATCGACGTATATTGTCACTTTTATTAATAAATTATTATTTCAAAACAAGTCAAAATAATTTATTTTACAAAAAGGATAAAATATTAAAGATAAAACTTCAAAATGAAGTTTATCTCTAATGTCACAATTTAAGGTTTCAAATTCTAATGAAACATAAAGTCTCAATTTTCAAGCACACCTAATAAATGAAACATACACGACATTCTTTATTGTGGCTACCCACTGAGCAATACTCAAAACGTAAAATACACGATTATTCTTTAAAGAGTTCACTCATATTCCCAAAGAAAAATCCACAATTTATATAGGCTTCATAATTCATGTTACCAAATACTCCGTATCTTATACCAACAATGAAAAAGAAATTATGTGGTTGATAAATTGGATTACAATGAAGTATATCAATCAGATTACTATGGAGCATATTACATAGTATAAAAAAGGGTTCAATAATAAGGAATAACAGAGTTAGAACTCATATTTATGAATTTAATATTTCATGCATTTTATTAATGACCATAAAATCAAACATGTGAATCATTAATCTAAAACATATACTACGTTATATATAAATACACTAAGTAGGAGCGTACTCATACAATCAATGATTACTAGATAACTCAACTCGCCGAGAACTGGACGCTAATGATAACGTTGCTATAAATATAACTATAAAGAAAGCAGTAACGGTAGAGAAGAGAGATTTTATTCATTAATAAACATAATACATGTGGTGCCTATTTAGCTTCACAAGCTAGACCGACAAGTAACTCTTCCCTATAATTCAGCTGCTCGACGACATCCACTAATTAGCTAACTATTCATAACATTAATAATTTAAAATAATGCAATTTTTATGTTAAATTAATCTTATCCAAATAATTTTTAATGTTTAATAATTCAATTTTATGATTGTAATGCAAAGAAGAATTTTTATTATTTATTTTAGGGGTATAAATAAAAATTCACCTGTAGGAAAATTCCTCAATACAAAGTTTTATCAAATCAAGAGATCGACCGTCTAAACTATGATCCCTGCCGCCGCTTCTGACAATTCGAGCGACGCCGACTCGACACTGACTGTCTTTGGATAGAGCTGTACGAGCCTCGACTTGATTCGAGCCGACTCGAATTTTATTTGACTTTGGATTTGACGGATAAGAGCTCTATGAACCGGATACGTGTCCTAGTCTTCATGGACTCTGCATCGGGTCCGGACTCGATATGGTCCGGCCCGGGAGCCTTAGCAGCGTATTCCCCGTGTCACGCGGCTGACTCGATCTCGAAGTCTCGACTCGATCTCCTGGCCTATATTGGGGACTACTTGACTTACTTCACAACCTAGACAGAAATATGAAGCCTTCACCTTTACGATTGACTTAAGTGGATGTTCCCGTGGAACTGTAATGCATAAGCTATCAAGCCATGAGACTTAGTAGCTGTAGCTATTTTTCTTTAGAGTTGACTCGACGTGATAACTCCGAGCCTCTAAGTTCGGGGAGCGATAGCAATTTATTGTGCTAACGTACGCTTTTTGCTCAGACTACAACAGTTTAGCAGCCTGTTTGTCAGAAGGAGACTTAAGTGAGATTTGGCCCTCACTTGGTTTTGATTTAAGCTAAGTAATGTACGATTCTACCAGACTACAACTACTTTAAGAATCTTTCTGAGTTGCTGTGAATGGGATGATCAAGATAAGGTCGGTATCTCAACCTTGTCATTTATATCACCATCCATCGACGTGGCCCAAGAAATGTGTTTTGCATGGACTCCAATTATGTGGACCTAATATTTCTCGCGGTATTTCATATAGACTCGATGAATCAAACCCCAGGTTTTGAAAATTCCTCACTTTGATATCATGAAAAATCAATAAGAATCAAGAGTGACGAGAGCCTTGACTCCTTAAAGGTCGTGGGAGCCAGAATCAGATAAATGAAATTTAGTACACTAAATGTTAAAGAAATCTTCCTACAACCTTAAAAAGGTATAAGAAGTTGATTAGATTCTTGTACATTTGTGAGCCTAGCTACATATATGCGATATATATGCCATATAATCAAATACATTATATATATGCGAGCTTGCATGACATTTGCTTGTTAAGTTTAAGATGTCATTAGCTCGAGGCGATTGAAATCTATACAAATTAAACTCTATAAATGTATTTATTCTCTTATCGACAAGACAAATTCAAGCATGTGCCCAATCCCACAAGTAAGTATTCCACATTAACGAGAGCGGTTGAAGTCTATTACATAGTAATACGATTCATCAGATGTCAGATCAAGGTCATGCTATTGCCACAACAACTATGACGTAGTACGACCCCGTGATTGAATTGTGAAGCTTTACTAAAGGTATCTGCTGATTCGAATACGCTTGGTAGTAACTTTAAGAGAATAAAGGTAACTATAGTTACATGGAACGGATCAGCTGTTGATCTTCACTTCAGAATCAACGCTATAGTAGCATTATGAATACTGCATATATGAAAGTTCTTATTAGCCAAGAATTTCAATAATAGACCTAGCTCAAGATGCTCATGAATAAACTAAAAGGAAACTCGAACTTAGTATTTCAACTTGACTAGTCGAATCGCTTGGCTGCAATGTTGTTAAAAGAATATGATGATTAAGACATACGTTGCTTAACATTTCGAGTCATGGTTAAAAATCTACCCGATGTAACCTCAAGCAGTTCGCTTGAAACCCATTTTGATCATAGTCGTGCATGATCATGTCGATAATCTTAGTCATCAATGATTCCTTAGTTAAGAGACCGGTCATTTAACGTGAAGAACTGTAAGTAGTATTCCATCAAAGGACGCGATTATAATCACTATTCTTTCGCTTTTACATATCCCCGAAACGACCTAATTCATGCAAGCTTAAAGATCCATGTATGAATTCTTAAGCACGATCTCGGAGTCGAGATCCTTCCCGTAATTCAACCAAGTTTGGTTTCACGAAGCGAATGAAGGAACCGAACGTGGAAAAGTTCAGAGGAGCGTTTATCACTTTCGAATAAGTTATAATTGATTAAACAAAAGTTCCTTTGTGTTTTAATCATTGTTAACTAAACTATGTGAACGCCAGAATTCATTCATATAGTTACCATTATTTATTTCACAGTCGCTCAAATATATAATATACATGTATCAGATCCTCGATTTAGTGAAAAGTTTAAATCCCTAGGCTAGTCTATGTTTTCAGAGAGGCAACACGAATTGCTGATTACACCTCTTCAAGCCTAGATAGCCAAAGTGCCTCGTCGATGTCGATAGTTGGGCGACAACATCATACGACTAACATGGCGACCATTAGCGATCAAGCTCGATCACGTAAGTACTGCCAGGACTAGATCAATACCATGGGCCGCCGGTCCTATGACTGAGTCAGGTTTAATCGAAAACGAATTCATAGAAGATATATATTTATGTCCTATGATATTGCTTAGAATTCTGTTATTCCATTAATTCTAGACTCATTATATATAACTATCTACATGTTATATAAGTTTCCTGTATTTCACTATGACCAAAGTCTTTAAGCTGGGATTATAACGAATATACGTCATCACACAAATGTAGTATAACGACAGATGTCGATATATCAGAGGATTTATCCGGCCCTCGATATACGAGGAAAGATCTCGCCTCTCATACGCCAGCCATCGATTAGTTTACGGGAAGCCATAAATGCTTATTCAGCTCATACTGAGTAGAAAGTCAGTATGCTTTCATAACACACTTTTACGGTTAGCCTACCACTTGCATCCCGTATTAAAGGAATTATACGGTAATCGCCTGGCAAACAAGTTGAAATCAATGAAAATCTATTCCTTTTTATTATACCCGCTGCGATAATCGCATCAATTCATTTACCAAGTTTGGCTAAATGTGATTATCGGAACTTAGTACCACTCTTAGTAATCGGAATATTACCAGCGCCGGGTTCTCATGATAATTTAAGGGTTAAGGAAATATCATGTGATTCATCATTAATCGCTATAATAATAGTGTAATTGGTCGATTATTATTATTATACAACTTACTATTATCTCGAGCCTAGAAGCGTCACACATACAAAGGATATTCTAATTATATTTCATGCATGAAATTAACGAGACTCAGAATTGAGAGATGGGCCTCAATATATATATATTTGTCAAATATATATCGATGAACATCAATTGCTTTCAAACTTGCAAGTTTAATCAATTAAGTATCGAATTGACGAATAACTTGATAAGTTATTCAATAAAGGACTGTTAATATTTTAATTAACTTGTTAAGTTAATTAAAATGAACAACTCACTCAGTTGACTCATTATGCATTAAAGACATAACGGCCCAATTAAATTAACGAGTTAACCGATTTCTTTAAAGAGCTTAAGCTTAACGGTGGAATTAGCTGGGTATTTAAAGAAAGAGTATTAAGGCTTTTCATTTCATGAAAACTCTTGCCTCCTCCTCTCAAAAGTCGCCTCTTCCTAGAATCGAAAGAGATTTTCTTCCAATTTTGTTTCTCACAACTCTAGCAAGTCTTACTGATTCACCCTTCCTCGCGCAGGCATTTCTGTGAGGACATTGTTTGGTGTTTGACAAAGAATCGGAAGCCACGGGCATTCACATGAGACTTTTCAACTGAGGAGTTGGTTTCATTTCGTCTTCCGCTGCAATGTAAGAACTCTTTTATTCATATTGCAATTTATGTGTTTTAGATTAATATATATTATTTTGAGGATCCGGGATGTATGAATTTGGTGTTTTATCACGAGTAAAATTCATACTAGATTCTAACAATAATCTAAATGCTTTAGCAAAGATAACCCTTTCGTGATTGGAGTTTCACCGTGAGCTCGACAAATGGTAGCAAGACTGAGAGGGTTACTGTTGATGTAGACTCTGCTATGTCAATGTTGGACCGCTTGAGACATCCGCATGTTTGTTCATCTCTGCACTGCTGTGTTTGGCTATCTTTTTTAGCTAAAAACTTCAGGGGACAACTTGATGTTTTAGGTTACGGGTTAAGGCTTCACACGTGACAAGATGCCTACTGCATTCTCCCATGGTCGTCCGGGGATCAAGCCAATGTAGTCTAGGGTTCCTGAGCATTTTATCCTCATATCAAGGAAGTTGGGTAGTTTACCCTCTTGCTCTAAGGTTGGATGATTTGTCCTCTCATCCGGGAGGAATAATTTATACTCGCCGGGAGCGAATGAGGTTTAAGCTCGTATCGGTGAGCCGTAGCTTGGCGCTTATCCTCGTGTTTAGAGGCGCTGGGCATTATCCCCACGCCAGGAGGATACTTGAGTTTATTTAGGAATATTTGAACCTTCCGGTTTCACTCGCATGCGCATTCCCACCTTTGTTCCGACAATTCTTTTTGTCGAAGCCAAGCCTCAACCCATCAACCGCTTTCTGCTTAAGATAAGGTGTCAGTTGACTTACATATTAGGCATTTGTTCGAGGCGGACATTCATTCCATAACGTTTACCGTGGACGTATTTATATATACGGATCGCCCCCACGCTACTCAAGAACTCGCCTAAAATACTCTTGGCTCGTCTGTGTGTAGAGTCCCGCAGGTTTGCTCTATAGACATTGCTGGGACCCCTAGTTCCTCTAGTTCTTCTGTGGAATATCGCATACGAGACTTGTATCTCGGCTCATATACCAAGTGTGTCTTGCCTTATTGTCCTTCCTCACTGATAGGCATGTAAGTGTAGACATAAATTTCGCTTCAAGCGAATTCCTCATGAACGAGGCATTTCTATGTTATTGAAATAGCGGCCCCTGTGCGGCATGTCTTCCTCTTGTTCTCGAAGTCTCAACCCTCGGTGTCAAGGATCTTCATACTCGTGAGCCTTGGGCGACGGGCGCCATTCATAGCTCGCCGTGGGATGTATTTCAGACTGGTCAATTTGATGCCGCGAACTTGTCCGTAATGCTATTTATTGCTATCACCTAAGTATTCCTAGAGGGTTGTTCATGGATGTAGCATCAACTTCTAGTTCTCTATCTCCTCTAAGGAATACTTATTGTGGTGTCTTGAATTCACGCACTACTTCCCCCGCTTCTCGATTTTTACTTACCGAGCATGCATGTGGCCGGCATCAGTTTTCAAGGACGAAGGTCTTCATACGCCTGGCCGGGAAGTGCAATTCTTGCCTAGTGTGTCTCTGCTCTCATCTTGAAACACGAGGCAAAAGTTTCTTCTTCTCCGACGATTCTTTTTCACGGTCTCGGAGGTCGCCCTCCCCGAGTCTCAAGCAAAGTCGATTTCTTCAGTCGGGTCAGGCTCTTTACATTCGCTTCCCAACCTCGTGAAGACCGATTTTCTTGCTTTTCTTTTGCGAGCTGAGATTGCCCCCAACTTGAGTGAATACTGAGCATCGCTCCTCGTGTATTTGGTCTCGGGAGGATTTCTTTCGCCAACCCTCTCAAGCATGCGGTTAATACCCTCTGATTAGAACACGCAGCCGGGTGGTTTTGAGGCGTACTTAACCCCAAGGTTGAAGTTCTTCGAAGACCATCCTTTCGCCTCATCATGTTTTGGGTCTCATTTAATCCATATATTTTGTCGCTTAAGTGACCTCGGAGGTGGGCTAGTTCCATGGCTTGCCCTTAGCAGATCATAGCCACTTTTAAGGTGAGGTCATAAGTTTTGGACCCACGGTTCCATGTTCTATTTTGGGGTCCTTCGGTGTCATGTTCCTTTAAGGAGTGTCGTCACCACCTTTTCTCTCGGGTTGAGCGAGGCGTAGAGCGGTTCTCTTTAAATGCTTGAACTAGATCTTCCTCTGTTTCTTTTAAAGGTAAGGTAACTTCTTGAGGTGATAGAGGTACTTGGGGCGCCTTTGGCCCTTCATCTTGCTGGGATTTGCCCTTTTTCTTGTAGTATTTAGCATTAGCAAAGTGGGATTCTTCAACAGCGAATAGATTTTCATCCGCTTCGATCGCTTTTCTCCATCCCATTTTGGCAAGATTTTAAACACTGTGAAGTATGTAGGGAAATCATTACTACCATGGTCTAAGGTCGCCCTAGTAATATCAGATGTGACCTCGGGTATCTATCACAATTTAAACCAAGCCGGTGGTTTCAGTTCCCTTATCACCAAGCGCATTTCTACTTTTTCCAGCATTCGCCTTCCCCGCCTCGATTAAAAAACCTGAATGATAATGCAGATTGTTGTAAGTCTTCGCTCAAAGTATATAGAGCAAAATTTTTAATGTCCGAGTAAGAGATGTTTACAACCGATTTCTATCTAAAGATTCTCGTTTATCCGATTTCATTTTTACATAGCTAGCCCGTCACATGACTGCTCATATGAGTACCATCTTTCTGCGGACAAGTCTCCATCAAGAATGTGATGGCTAAAGTCTAAAAGACTACTTCAAGGCATTGCTACCCTTAATGCTTTCTCAAGAGTTACCGAGCTTGCGCTTCAACTTCAACACATACACGGTATATTTCGTGAGTCTTCGCCATCCGAGTAGTCGCCCCACGCCTCGTGGATGGCTGGCTTCCCAAAAGTCGCTGTAATTTGACCTCAAGTAATGGATTTACGATTTAGAAAGATAAGGACTGAAGAGACTTGTCTTCTTCCAAGGTAATTGCTCCTTTTCTTGTAGATCCATTACCGCTCTTCAATACGAAGCATTTTTCATCAGATGCCCTAGTATCCTCGTTATACTTGCAAGTTGGGCTCCGTGCTTCGGCTCTGCCTTTCAGCTGCCTCTCTTGACTCGGGAGTTTATGAAATTTTGCTTTCAATAGCTCATCAAACATTAAGGAAATGTTTTAATTCGGCGAAGTGGATACCCTTCTCTTGCATCTCGTTAAGTACGAGACGTTCTTCGAGGCCCAGTCCGCCTCGACCTCCTTAGTTTTATAGGAGAACTTTGTTGTTTTTGAAGTCATTGTATTTTTCTTTCGTGCTGAGGCATCTTAGCTTCCTTGGCTCATACTTGGCCTTCGAAAGTAAGAGTACTGAGAAACAGGACGCCTCTTTGCTTGGTAAAAGCAATGTCGGTGCCCATGTCGTGAGCTCTTGTTGTTAGTTGCTCAAGGTTTCGGAAGTATCCCTTGCATAATGTAACGGTGTATACACGTGCTAACGGCCGATAACTCGGTGAGCCTATCTTTTGCATTTCAAGCTCACTTCATCGGTTACGAAGTGATGTAATCGGCTCTCTTTTCTTTTCCTTTGTCGAAGTTAGCTCTTTCATGCTAATCGCCCTTTTACTAAAGGTTGATTGAGGAATTCGCCTGGGCCATACCAACTATCTAACAAGGAAAAGTGTGTGCTCCAAGTCGCTGTACCAAATGAACAAATTCCCTTTCATGAAATAATTAACTATTTGATCATTCACCCTTCCGGGCCCAAAGATTGTTGCATGTTTCAACAAAGGGCTACATGTTGTTTGGGGGTTCCTGCCTCAAAGTGTTGGAACTTGGGTACTGACAACCCTTCGCCATTTTCACCGGTCTATGCTGGAGGCGTAGGCTTTACGTAGTGTACGAAGGCGACTCCCGATCTTCATGGTCTTTTTATCGCTTGCGTGATACGAAGTTTCTATTTCTTGTTGGTCCATGTGACGAACCCGAGGCCCCCTCGTCTGGGGATGGGGATGAGACGCCCCATCTCCCATTCCGCAGGTTGGGAGAGGCGCCTCTTTTTGTTTTGTGAAATTTATGCTCTCGGGTCAGCTATCTTTCCCCGATATCTCAACAATAGAAAACATCTCGCTGTCGCAGTGACAAAGGTAGTTGACAAATTCCCACCGGGCGTGCTACATGCATCGTAATGTAAAAGAAGAATTTTTATTATTTATCTAGGGGTAAAAAATAGAACCCAATCAGAAGAAAAATTCTCGCATAGTTTTATCAAATCTAAGAGGATCGATTGTCCAAACTATATATCTCTAAGTGTTTGCTGATAATTTGTGAGATGCTTGACTTGACTTGGTCTTGATAGGAGCTTGATTTGAGCTCGACTTGAGATTGACTTGACTTGATTTGTCTTGATTTGATTTGGATAAGAGTTTCCATGAAATGGATACGCGTTTCTAGTCTTCGACGGACTCCGAGATGCTCTCCGACTTGATACGTCCGAAATGGGGTTTTAACAAGATATTCCCTGCAGGTTGGCTGGTGTTGGACTTGATCTTTGGCCTGGATTTGATTTCCGGTCTATATTAGACTTGGATGGACTTATCGCAATGTAGTCTTCACCTTTGCGACTTTTATTCTACGGACACCCCAAACCGATAAGCTACTACTAAGAGGAGAGACTCGGGTAGATGTGCTACTGGTTTTTAAATGACTCGATTTGAGATAGAACTCAAGCTCTTAAGCTGTGGTGGAGCGACATAGCAATTTATTTAAGAAATGTATGCTTCTTTTTCTTTGTACTACAGCCGTCTTAGCAAATTGCTTGTCAGAATATGGCATATAAGCGAGATTTGGCCTCACTTGGTTTTGATTTAAGCCAGTGCTGAATGCACGTTTTTAGATTGTACCATACAAATGGGCCTTACAGCCTTGTTGCTGTAGTGATGATCAAGATGAATGTTGAGTATCCCAACCTTGTCATTTATACTATTCAACTCTAAAGTGGGCCTTAGCATTTGTTTCCCCCGCTCGATTCTGCTAGCGGACTAAATATTCAAGATACTTCCTATATTCGGGACTCACGAATCAAACCCGAGATTTTTCAGTATTCATGCAAGATTTATGAATCGTGTGCTTGTAGCTTATTCCCGAATATTCGAAGCTGCCTCTTGTATATTTGTATCGATTCTCACGATTTTAAGCCTCGACTGGGCACTACTTCGCTTGTAATAATCTTAATTTCAAGCACCTATTTTAGGCTACCTGGAGATGTTTTCTAGCCACCAAAGTGGTGTTTCTGCTGGTGATTTAAAAGATTTAATTTGCTGCATTTCGTAGAGGCGTCTCCCGTATTTTCTCAAAGTTTTGTGTATTTTTCCGAACGAGAATGTTTATGTGAATTTCAAAATAAGGTGGATATTTATAAAGCTCGTCAATACTTGGTTCGATTAATTGGTTTAATTTCAGTGATCATGATCTTAACTAATTTTCGGCGCAGCATCTAAACCGCCGAAATTGGAGAATTACTTTGCCCTCGAAGAAAAGAAAAGGGCGCTCTATTTTAAGGTATGTTAGTTTCAAATTTTTTTCTGCACAAACACATTTCATATTGACCCCGGACCTTTTGGAGCCTTTATTTTGATCACCATACTTCTGAGCCTATCCCCAAACTTTCGGAAGCCAATTTGCGCCATTTTAATTAGATAAAATTAGGGAAGTTTATTCTCGAACCTTGCAATTTAATGTACATTTAATTCGGGACTATTTTCTTGAAACCCTCGTTCATAATGTAAGATTTTACATTAAATTTAGGGTTCAGCTGGTAACCTCTAAATTCCACATGTCATTTTTTAGTATTGGCTCGATTAAATTAATTTGATTAAGTCATCTTAATCATTTTAATTTATTTTTTAATAAATTTTCACTGTATAAAATGATAAATTAATCTTTTCTTTTTCAAAAATTTGACCATTGTCTATTTTGGCAAAATGAGGCAATGTAGGCTATATACCTATAGTAAATAAGGAAACAATGGAATTAAACATATGTAAATGGGCTCTAAGATAAGCCCGACTCCAAATCCTGAAATTTAGAGCTTGTAGTTTGGTAGGCTTGATTGCCTAGTAGTCCTCTTGAACCGAAGTAATCATTAAACAGGCCGATTCTGTTTGATTTCTTTTTTTATTAAGCTTATTTAAAAATCTACATTATGAGTTAATTAGATACTGTATTTCTTTTTAGCGATCTATCTACATTATGAGTTTAATTAGATACTGTATTTCTTTTAGCAATCTACCTCGATAGACCTAGAAATAATCAGTTTTTGAAAATAATTACTGACAAAATAAAGTTTAAACAAAATTAAATCGATTGATTCCAAAGCCATAATAACGTTAATGGCCCATGGTTAAATGCCCGCTATGATGCCGCTTATTTAGTCACCATTCATCGCTATTTACCGCAAAGGCCAAGCAGAATAAGCTACACTACCTCGACGTGCCGCTATTTACAACTATGATTAATTCATTTATTGTATATAGTTTAATAAAACAATTATAATAATTGATTCATTTATTGTACATAGTTTAACAGAACAATTCTAGTTAGGTGGTCTAAGTCACATGTCTTCGATAAAAATGTGAAATTATTATTAAAATTATAACTTTACTCTCTCATGATACCTTATCAACCAACATTCCATAAAGAAGAATGAAATAGGAAAATTGGCACAAAGTTGAATATAAAAACTACATATAGCCTACAAATACCATATCACAAAGAGCTTAAAAGGTTCCTCATAAGTACGCCTTCAGAAAATTCTGGACTCTTTTTAACATTTTCTTGTACTATTTTCACTGCTACATTTTCGAGGGAATTTAGTGCCTTTTTATACCTCTAAAATTATTGTTAAATTATTTTCACAATAATGAATGCCCAAAGAACCCCAATAGGCCAATACCTCAATACACATGAATCAGACTTTTGGACCATTTCAAACAATCACGTTTTAACTATGTCACATGGTGAAATAATTCATATTTGCCGCATGCCATTTCCATATATCATTTCAATCAATACCTATGTCCATGAACCTGCAATCACAATATCAAATGAATAAATCCAAGCTTGTGAAATGTGTCACAAACTTCATAATAATAAGTAAAAAAAATTCAAACTAAATTTTACTCGTATTAGTTAAGAAACTAAATAATGTCAAACAAATTATTATGAAGTAAAAAAGTATTTCTTTTTCGTATTAATTACTTTAAATCATATATTACACTTTTATGATATTATGTGATACAATATATGAAGAAAATATAGTACATTTATATTGAATTAAAAATAAAACATAAGATTCACCTGAAAATCTTTTTGATAAACGACTCACCTGAAATCCAACAAGAGAAGATTTGCAGTAATTAGCATTGGTAAGCACAGTACTCGAAGATCCACATTCACTATCTTTGAGCGAAACTGCTGATTTATCAAGCTTAATGGACCATGGATACTGATAATTTTGTGCCACGGTCGCAACATGGGAAGATGATCTTTGCATTTTAACCCCTCTTGGCACATTTCTCCCTTCAATTGAAGGCCTTCTCCTACCACTATTCTGCCTCTCATACGACTCCGGCCTCGACTTCGGCGCACTATGAGACCTCACTTTGGCCTTTGATGATTGTGTATTTGCCATATAGCTTGGGTACATTTGTGGGTATTCACTGTAAAGTGATTCTGCATGCTCTGATGTTGGATAATTTGTTGGGATTTTTGGATAATATTGTGGGCTGCTTTGTGCTGCGTTGAATGAATAATCTTCAAAATGGCCACTGTTTGTCCTTGGACTCAGTTCATTTATTGCTGATGGTGATGGTGGTGGTATTTGTTGTTGTTGATCATGTTTTGAACTTGTTTTGTATGTAGAAGTTAAATGTTCAAATGGGTACATTTGTCCATTTCCATAGCTTGAATAACTACTCCTGCTCCTTATGTTTGGCTTTGCATCCCCTGGATCCATTTCAACAATCTTCACATTCTCTTCCGTTCCTCTTTCAAGATCCTAAAATAATTCAAGCATCAACAAAATGAGTAACTTGGAATAAGTGAAGTGGTGGAATTACAGGGAAGCAGGTATAGGTGGCCTAATTTTTAGAAAAATATAATTATGTTAAGTATTTTCTCAAAAATTATGTTTATTCTTTCAAAAATTAGATCGTATGCTTTTTTACTAAATTTTTATATTTTTATCAAATTATCTGTTTCCCAAAAAAATTAGGGAGTTTAATGTAATGATTTGACACTCACTTATAAGCCAGAGGTCGAGAGTTTAAACTTCGGTCACTAAGTTTACATAAAAAAAAGTTATCGATCCCCATATACAAAAATTATAATTCTGTCATCAAATATAAATCATACTCCCTCCATCCCACAAAGATTGTCCATTTTTACTTTTTTATTTTTCATACAACTCGATCGTATATTATTCAGATTTTATAATATCTACGAAAAATATATCAAATTTTAAATACTCAAATGTATTTTTTATTAATATATTATTCATAAAATATTATAAAACACAAACAAAAATATATACGATCAAAATTCAACTATAAAAAATTGAAAAAGTCAAAAGTGGATATACTCCTTAGCATATTAGCATGGTCCTATATTTGGCATGTTATGTATCATGATCCTACCAATTGAGAAACAGAGTAGTAAATGGTGATGAAGGCAAAAATGTTTGGGCTTACTTGATATGATTCCCTCCTGAATTCATGTGCAGATTTTCTATGATTGAATTGCTTCTGATTATTGTAAGATCTTGATTCTTCAACCATGTGAAGTCTTTGAGCTCTTGCTCTTGATTGGACTGTTATCAATGCTTGCATACATCTCAGAGTAGCAGCTGCCTGTTTCCTCACTAAATGTCCCCTAACTAATGCCTGCAACTTCACTAATCCCCTCAATGCATTCAGAGCCTTTCTTGACTGCAAAACAATAAACCAACCTAGCTTTTTAATGGTCAATCAACCATTGATTACAACATCTCTTTTTGTTGCAATAACCATTATGCAATACTTATCACATGAAGTGAAAGATTTTCTATAACTCTTGAATAGAATAAAAATAAAATAAATGAAAATTATTCATTACAGTACCTACACTTCGTATCTCTTCGTATTTCTTGTGAAAAGTAGTAAATCTTGGGTCAATTCGGAAACAGGATCGTTGTTAATTGTTATTACATAGTAAGACTATGTACTATTCGACCTTCTTACCAAAGTATTATTAGTATCCATTACTTACCAAATAACCCCTGTAGAAAGATTGAATCTTGATAGCTGCAGACTGATCAATTGCATTAACTCTGTTTGAAGCAGCAGGAGTTAAGTCCATTGCTGCATCAGCAGCAGCCTTGACCACCACCCCAGCTGCATCAGAGGATACATTGAGCCCCAATGCATGTTTTTTATGTTCACCTTCTACTTGTTGAGGCCGCTGATGACCAGGTGGTGTTGTGGTTGATGATCGCCGGAAACTCCACCGTTTCTTGTCCTTTGCTGGTGGCGTTGATTGGACTGTGATAGGTGTTGGTGGTGGTCCATTGAGACCCAAAGTTTCATCAACTTCATTCTTTGTACCAATGTTACAATTCTTTTCTTTATCCTTCTTCCCTATCAAGAATTGTTTTATCCATTTGCCAGTTTTCCCCATCCTTTTCACCTGAGAATTGTGATGTGAACTATCTAATAATGGATATAATGATATATATATATATATATATATATAGCCTATCAAGATGACATTAAAAGTTAAAACAAAAGAAAGCAACAACTGATGCATTAAAAGTTCAAGATCATAGTATCTTTATCCTTTTCCCTCTAATATTTGTCACCTTTTTATATATGTTGATTTGATGCTTTCAAACCCATAATGGTAAGTTCTACTGAATCAGAATTTTATAGATGCAACTTTCTTTGTTTTTAGACTTAGTTTTCACAACTATATTGTCAGCTTATGGTTATAATATATGGAGAATTAATGTTTTTTTTACTATTGGCTAAATTAAAATAATGAGAAAGAAACTCAAAGGAAACATCACGAAGTAGCTGAGAATGGTCACCGAGACACCGACTGATCGTCTCCTAGCTAGCTAAGCTTGGACCTATTACTAATAAATACTCCACACTTTTTAACAAAAAGTGTGAAACCGTCCAGCGGCCTGAATCATTACCGAGTAGCTAAATCAATGGACGCGCCTCAATCGACAGTGACGGATCGTTATTTACGCGACCGAATCAACGCATTTAAAAGAATGGACTATCATTCGCGCGACTGAACTAATAACCGCATTTAAAAGACCAGTGCATCGATGATCAACACTCTACTCCTTTACCAAATAGTTTTACGCTACAGAATCCTTACAATCAAGTATCGACAACCCCTATAATCGACAATAACTCCGATCCCGCCCGTAATGCAACAACAACAAGAAAAACCGCATTTATTATACCACTAATTCAGAGCATGGTGAACCCTAATCGTTACTCAAGAACCCCATAATTGATAATAACTCTATCACACCTAGGATGCAACAACAACAAGCAAACTGCATTTATATACCACTAATCTCAGAGCATGACAAAATGTAGTTAAAATAATACTGAATTAAATTGGGACACAAAGCGATTTTTACCCCTGCTCCCTCAATATGAAAGTGCACATCCACTCGCCGCAATTCACCAATAATATCATGAAGATTGGTTACAAGACTCAAGAACCCTACTCAACGAAGCATCCTCAACTGGATGTTTTTTTCTCACACGAAAACTTCGCATAAGTCTCTCATATACTTCTCGAATCTCTCATGACTCTTTTCATTAACGTCACCAAGAATTATGATAAACTCTCATAATTCTGGGCACAAGCACGAACTTTTCCTATTCTAACCTCCAAGGCTGATTTAACCACCATCGGGGCGTGTTTTCACACATACAAAAATACTACAATAAAAGAAGTAGATGTGATAAAGTTTCACAACCTATACAATTACTTTTGTTCAAGAAAACCACATCAATTAACCCGCCTAAGTAATTAATTACTCCCTGCCAGTTAAGACTTTGAAATTTACTTTCTTGTTCTCCAAGTATGTCCTTGCTGCACGTTTCTCGAGAATAATCCACGCTAAGCGAGGCTTCACATATAACAATCTCCCACTAAGCACTCAACTTATCACCGTCTTCAAACTCAATCTCTAGCCAGCCTTACCCGAATTCATCATCCTCGAACTCCCCACCGAAGCTTAACTCGACTTCAATGCATTTTTCACCAATCATAACAATCTGAATGCCACCAACTTGACTATCAAGAGACAACAAATCCTTTTTGTCTCCGTTGGAATTTCTTTACTCACATTCAAATAATCATCATGTTCTCGCTTTGCCTTCGATCTTCTTTATGTTCATCCTAAGCACTCAAACAATCTCCAAAGTTCGACGGCCATTAATGAATTTTCTTTCTTTTTCCTTTTACGTGTCGATAATTCTAATTTGATCCATCTATCGACCTTCGATGCTGATCAACATCTCATTTCTTTCCGCTAAGAAATCCTTTGGAGCGATGAAACACTCTCACATCGATTTTAATCATGCCCATTAACTTGAATGATCTTACGAACACAACCCGCAACCTCAGATAGAGTTCATAACTCGACCTTTGAGCAACAACCTGCTTTTCTCGCCATCTCCCAAAACTTATCACCAAGTCAAGCCTCAGATTCTCGTTAGTACCTCTAATACAAACCCGTTTTCTTTTCATGACTTTCCAGAACTTCCAGAACATCTTCTAGTACCACAATACAAGAATTTTACTAGCTTATTATCCATTTCCTAAGATTCAAGAAATTCTCCGTCACCCACGACAAATCAAGCTTCTAATAACCAAGTTAAACCCCTCTATCGATTTTCACATGTAATTTGTACACCTATCTTCTTCACAACCATCATCATCAAACAAATACTTCATATCCGGCCAACATCCGCATAAAGATTTTTTCTTATCAGATTGGGGCACAGATCTGATTTATCAAATCTTCCATATGAACTATTTGATTTAATTAATTATTCTCCAAGCAGCACTCTTAACTTTTATTTCTTTTTCTCCAAATATTTTCTTAAATGAATGCTTTCTGTATCAATATGGATTCTTCATGCTTCACACGTACAACACTATGCCTCGGAAGCCATTTTTTAACATTTTGACACATGATCCAAGAATATCTTTATAAAATAATTGAATGATAATTTGCCATTTTGCCATGGCCGAAAATGAAAGATTGGTTGATCTGAGATGAATTGACTAGGGCACACACCGTAATTGACTGATTCTGCATGGACACATATAAGTTGGCAATCACATGGCTTGTCTCCTCTCATTTGTTTATCATCAAGTAATTTGTTCTTGCATAGTTGCATGCATAATGCATTGTCTAAACCTATAGAACACATGCCATTGCCATCAATATGTATGTGCTCACTGCTCAGTAATATCTTTCAAGATTCCAGTCTAAACAGACGGGTTAAGGGAGATTGGGGAGAAAGTATAATTAAATTTAGTATTTAATTTGTTTCATCAAATAAACTTCGAGTACATGCTCAAGATTCATGTTCAACCTATGAAAATAGAAATCAAATATGTTGATAATGCAAGATAAATTAAACTAAAGAACACAATAAAATGTACTTCGTACATGATAATAGTGATAAAATTAGACTTAAATGTTTTGATTGATTAAGTTATAATATTGAACAAATTATGTCAAATTTCATAGAAAATTAGTCATAACCTCTTATTAGGTAAACGATTAATTGAGTCCTGATTTTCTTTTCTTCTACAGTTCTATTATATTACACATACAAATCACACCTCAGAAACATTATATCCTTATAGTCTCAAAGACGATAAGATTTATCATCACTGATCAACATGTGCTTGTAATCTTCTCAGATTTAATTCATTGCACCAATAATGAATTATGTCCAACTATAATTAAATAAGTCCCTTTTATATGTTAGCCATATGGCTGGTTTTGTTTTATCTATCTGTTCCCGAAATGGTAGTTAATTTTACTTGTCACAAATAATGCACATGCTTTGCTTCTTCTTTTTGGACTATTCCTAATTAATGTGAGTAATCTTGATCATTAATGAATTTTGAACTGAATGAAAATGAGGTTAATCTAAATAAATTCATCTAACAACAATAAATCTATATGAATACAAAATATATAAATTTAAATGGAAATTTAATTAGATTCATCCCAATTCGAAGGAATTATATGGTTGGGTGGGCAGAACGAAGCGAACAAGTGACCGAATTATTAAACATTTGAATTCGCCCGAACGGGTTCGGGAAGTATTCGCTCGTTCGGCCCGACCAATATCAATTCTTGTATTCGCTCGATTCAATTCTTTTGGTAGAAGAGGTTTGGCCTGACGCCGAATGGTTCGAAAAAGCTCGGTCCGAGATACATTTTTAAAAATAACAATACATTGAAATTAAAAATGCATAATAAGATAATGATGAAATATTAATTACAGCTCCAACATCCAATGTTTAAAAGTCCTAAATTGGTACTGTAATATAGTCTTTTCAAGAATCGTAATTCCGACACGTTATGGTCAGAAGCACCATGATTGCCATGCCAAGATCAAAACCCTAAAACCCCTAATCAAACCCTAATTCCCAAATTGAAACCCTAATTACAAAATTGAAACCCTAATTCCCAAATCGAAACCCTAATTCCCAAATTGAAACCCTAATTGATAATTTGCCCCAAACTGAAACCCTAATTACAAACAAATATCAAAACAACATAACAGTAAATCAATGTTATTACAACTACAAAAAAGAATACGCAATCTTAAAATAAGAACTTATTCGATTTAAAATAGTCAACCGAAAAGTCAACCTAGATCTAACACAAATCGAAACAGAAAATAAAAAAAATTAACAATCGAACCCACAAATGATAACAAGTATACTCAACCGAAGCTATTACAAATAAAAATCAAACATGCAAACTCAAATCATAAGAATAACCGAAGTCAACTGTATCTAAACCTCGATCCGACTAGAAATGGAAATAAGAATAATCGAACTCAATAAACGATAACAAATATACTTCACTAGTTTAATTATTAACCGAAAATCAAACACGCAAAACCAAAATAACAACAATAGTCAACCTAAAAGTCAACCTAAACTAAAACCAAAAGAATGGACATGTCTTCATCATTACCTCAACTAGTCAATAAATAAAGTGCTCTATATTTATTATTTTCGTATGTTACAACCTATGAAGATAAAATTAAAGCCAGAAATTTCTGTAGAAAGATGTAGAGATTCTAAACGGCGCAGTAGAAAAATGGTAACGAGAGAATTATGAATTTAATTGTGCTGGTAAATTACGGACAAACGACAAACGACAAAGTATAATAAGGCCGGATTTGGTCATAATAAAGACGGCTCCAAGTCTCGGGATCGTGGATTCGGGGTCGGGGTTTTATATAACGGACCACCGGTCCAACCTGGTTGCACTTAATCCCAGTCGAATAATTTCGAATCCGCCTCTGCCTCGACCTAATGATTTTCGACATTCAAGGCTCCTTGATTTCTGTTCTGAGACTCTTAATCTAATTTTTCGAATCGAATCGAGCCTTCATTAGCTCGCTCCACCCCTAATTGCCAGGTGTGACAATCCATCGAGTAGCGGATTTGACAAAGTTTTAGCCAATGACACTTGTACTGACTACAATATTTATTACGGCGCTTTGCATTGTCATTATATTAACAAGTCGAGTGTTCTACTATTCACCCGATTCGACTTGCTTTCACCACTAATAGTCTCAGAGTGGAACAAACACAATAATTCCAAATCAATCAAAAACCCTAATTAACAATTAAAT
Source organism: Lithospermum erythrorhizon (assembly GCA_019722365.1). Classification (NCBI taxonomy): domain Eukaryota; kingdom Viridiplantae; phylum Streptophyta; class Magnoliopsida; order Boraginales; family Boraginaceae; genus Lithospermum; species Lithospermum erythrorhizon. The sequence continues at coordinate 184,059 of JADFUC010002150.1, read as the reverse complement.
TAATTTGAATTGAAAAAATCTCCAAAAAAACATAGTTCATAAAGTTAAAAGAGCAGTGGGTTTGCTGTGGCGACGGTGGTTTTGTTAAAGAACGGCGGCGAGGAGGAGGCAAGTGATATTTTCCGGACCTCTCGATCACCTTGACATCGATTTACAGATAATTATTTAATTCCATTGTGGTCCCAAAAATTGTTGTCCACTTTTTCAATTTCAAAATCATCATGCAATGCATTTTAAATGGTGGCTCCTTATGTCCCAAAAAGATTGTCCAATTTATTTTTTAATAGTCGGAATAAATTAAATGGAAAGACACCTGATGGATATAACTTTGACAAGGGCGAATTTTGGCGAGGCCCATCTTGGGTCACAAGCGAGGTCGCATCTATCTCACATCTATTTCCTACCCACTGCTGGGCGGTAGATGATGTCATCCTCACTCTTTGAAAGCCTCGGCGGGCCTCGACAGCTTCTGACGGATTTGCGGCGATGAGCCTATGTTCGCCTCCCAATGCACTCGTCCCGTACTAACTCCCGGGTTTATCAATTAAACCATTATGTCGAGGTCCAAAAGCCGTCTGAAAGTACTAGCTAATTTAATCGAAGCCGATCAGAATAATTCGACGATAAAGCTTAAGATTTATCGAGAATAATCGACTTAGTATCACAGGAAAATATTTAACTCCCAAAGGATTAAATGGGTGGGTATTCATAAAGAATATCAAAGGCCTCACTCACAGCCTCATGACACGCTGCCACCCCCCTCATTTCGACAAATATCCATCAAGGACACAAAATGACTTTTAATGCTACTCTCCTCACGAAATCACCAATAAAAACCTTTATTTATACTAATTTGACTTGAATCAGTATTAGCATGTTACTGCGAACATGCTGAAAGCATTTCATATTAAATTTTTCTCTAGATCTTATATAACACATAAAAAATACTCGAGTTCAAAATTTGTGAAGTCCATCATAAAAATTTGAAATTGGACAATTTTTTTAGTGATGGAGGAAGTGTGTTGATCTATATTCCAACTTTAGTTGTGTAATTGCTAAGCTGGTTTTATTTGGAATTTGTGTATCTGATTGAATGGGAAGATATTGGGTTACGACCTTTTATTTGATGATTCGACATTGAATTTGAGTAGGATCTGAATTTTCTTGTAAGATTGAAATCGATGAAGGGGTTTATACATTAATCGTTTGAAATGTAGTCTGGGATTAGCATTTGAAGTTTTAGGTTTCTGTTAAAGAATGATAATTTACTTGCTCATGTTAGAGAACGAGTTGTCCTATTGGCATACATATTGGAAGTGAGCAAGAAAAGAAGTGGAATACTCGTATTAGATTCAAGATGATTCTTTTGCTAATGTGTTTGTTCTATGTACGTTTAATCCAGGTAACATCTCCAGGAGGTAATGTGGTGCATAATCTGAAAGGAACTTCCGGAGATAAATTTGAGCTTAAGGTTCCACGGAGTGGCATGTACAAGTTCTGTTTCCACAATACATACTACACACCGGATACTGTCTCTTTCTACATTCATGTTGGTCACAGCACAACCTTGGCCACGATTGCTGAGCTCAGGGAGGCCTTAGAATCTGTTACTTCTGATCAGAAATACTTGAAAGCACGTGAATCTCGCCATCGTCACAGTAAGGCCTTTCTTCCTCGTCCGTTTTAATGATATGAGTGCATACTCTGCCATATATTCAGCTGTTCAGAATTTGCTCTAGATGTTAATGACTTAATGTCATGTGGGAAGTTGTAGGTAGCTAGTCTATCTTGCCTGATTGTTTTGCATGATCTGTATAAAGGAAAAAAAAATAAACCAAATTAAACTTAAAGTGCTCTGTCAGGATTATTTAACACATGAAGGAATAGAGTTAAAGCCAGATTGTTTTCTGGTTTCTATCTCTTGTGGATAACTTTGAAATAATTAAAAAGATCGAGGAAATCCAGATTACTGTCACCTTGAAGAAATTGTGACTTGAGAATAGATTTCAGCTTAAAGCTAAGAATGAAAGAACAAGTAATTCGTTTGAGCTAAAATGCACTTCTAACTACTTCCTGCTGGACAATGAGTACATGCAGCCCACATGAACTCAAGAACATGTATTGTTGTTCTAGCAGCCGTAAATGCCTTTTAGAATAATATATATGCTGAGATTAATCGTCTTTAGAGAGTCGAAACTAGTTTTCTTTAGCTTACAGTTATATGAAATGAGCACGATCACTGATGTTTTGTTTCCATCTTGTTACTGGGTAGCTAATGAGAGCACAAGGAAGCGAGTTATATAAGGCGCTTGCAAGTGCACTTCAAGTAGCGTATATAAGGCGCTTGTTTACCAAGTCAGTTGCCTACAACCGAGTATAACAGTTGTTGGAAATATGTATCAATGGTCTCCTCTTTCTTTCCCGGGAATCAATCCCCACAGCTAAGACAATTGAAGCTTGTTGATTTTCTTTACCTTTCTTGGTGAATCTAACTCAGAAACTCACGAATCCGAAAAGCGCATACTTAAATCAGAAAAGCGAAATAATTATCAGAGTTAAATGGTAAACGACCGAAATTGAAGAGATATCGTTTGTTTAATGCTAAAGACTTAAATTAGTACCAAGATACTTTCCGCGCGCATTAAGATGATGGTTAATTTCGAATCATAAATATCCTGTGTTCTAGAAGTCATTAGTATCAATTTTTAAAAATGACTTAAAAACAACTAATTTTGGAGGATATGTAGATTATAAAAACTAATAAATTAGAACTGAAATTGTTTTGTTTGTACGGATATAATCTAGCGATAAATATATCAAAATAAATTACATTTCAGATTTGAATATTGACGATCTAGAGTTTCATTTCAAATCAACTCCTTGTTTGCAACATTGAACTCTTACTTTTTGAATTTAGGTCATAATAATTTAATCCTATTCGACTTGGAGCACTCTGATTTGTTCATTTCTGCTGGGTTCAAGTACCCATAGGCCATAGCCCACTGAATCAAAGCAATCAAATTTTCTTGAACAGATGACCCGGAAACGGAAAACCATGTGGAGCCACGTAAGAGAACTAGCATCCTTTGACCAACCTACCATTAATAATGTCTTAAATTGTCTTAATTTTGCGGCCGAATATACGTAAAACTGATAAAAAGCCGAGAAAGATTAAATGCCGCGACCTTAATCTCTTCATATGTGTCGAGCCATTAAACGACATAATTTCTCAGATTGAAGTTTTATTAAATGAAGCTTTTCATCCCCGATCACTGGCGATATCCCGCGATTCACCTCCTTCACGAATCCCAAGATAAACTGAAACTGGCCAATAAGTTAATGCTTTCACAACGCTTAAATTTTATTAATTTTGACAACATTTAATGGTAGGTGGACCTTATAGTCCGTTTTAATCAATCTTTTAAAATTGATTGACAATAATCTCCTAAGTGAGTGCCAGTTGCTTTTGGCCACGTTATCTATCCATTATGGATAGGCTCAATTGACATTTTCCCAGTTTTAAATGTAACTTTAAGTGGTGGAAGATATTTGAAGTGCTAAAGACACATATGCCCTTTTAAGATATTGTATAAGCTACGGAGTATTTTGGAAGGTTGGAGATTGCCAAGTTTCATACAGTTCATGATTTTATGATTATTCTATAGAAATGTCACTGGGGATTGTTGTGTTGTCTACAAGCTGGAGGTGGTTAAAATGAAATTTGTATTCATAAAGTTGTTGCATATGCAAGATCATGGCAAAAAGAAAAAAAAACAATTAACATGGTTTTTTTATTTAAAATTAAATAAAGTTCTAAAATGATTAATTTTGATAATTACAAAATAAATTCAACGATGTTTTTGTAGTGGATGTAGTAGTATTTGACTAGAAATTACGTATAATAAGATCTCCATCAAATCTCATCCTAAAAGTGTGTAAATAAAATATACTCCAAACCTCAATTTCTGCCTGAAACCTCGAACTAAGCATCCTAATGCTATCCATTATCAATTACACGAAGAAGAAATCGCGACGCGCTTCAATTTATTTAACTCAACTTCCTTTTAAATTACTTAAATTTCGCTATCGGCTAGCTTGCTTGGTGATTTTCAAGACTCAAAGTTTTTAATGATTTCCATGCATTCAAGCCACTTCAAATCTCATGTTAGTAGTTATATGTGGAGTACAATCTTCTTCAATTATTTCCGTTCAAAATATAATAAATAAATTAATTTATTATAAAACTATCACCTTCCAAATCAATGATTGATATTAAAATTTGAACGTAAACATTAAAAATGAATAGTAATAATCCGTGATATTCTGCACCCTCAAAATAAAGGATGCAAATTAGTATGGTAAAATAATCGAAGGGCATTTTTGGCATGAAAATTAGAATCACAAAACCTCTATAAACCAATCCATGATCCACCTTGAATTATCTTCTCCTCTGCATTTTATACCAAAATCATTCACAAACTAATCCCAAAAAAAAAATCAAGAAAAAATGTTGGCAGTGTTCGATAAATGTGTAGCAAAAAGCCCAGAAGCTTTGCAAATTCCTGAGAGTGGTACATCAGTTTGTGCACTGAAAGATGGTTTTTTGGGTCAACAATTTTCATGTGTACACCCTAATTCCATGACTATTAATTTGGGTTCTAGTGGCCTTTTGGCTTATTCTAGTCAAAATCAGAATCCTCTTCTTCCAAGGTATTAATTGAGACAAATTTAGCACCTTTTATATTTTTTTCTTTTAAATTCGGCTCTCGTCATTGCAATAAATTGAATCATTCCTTATTAGGAGTAATATCAATATCGTGTGTTCACTATACTAACCTAGTTGTTACCTTTTATGCCTTTGTTATTTTTTATTATTGTAGTGATCTTGGTCCTTTTTTTTTTTTTGCCATTTCTTGAATATTTTGTGTATGCATTGTGTTTATTGTTCTTGGATTTTTTTTCTCCTTTCCAGGTATTAATTTGAACAAAGTTTTAACCTTTTTATGTTTTTATGTTCTTGTGGTGATCTTGATATGTTTTTTTCTTTTGTTTTTTGCCATTTCTTGAATATTTTATGTATGCATTATGCCTACTTTTTCTTTGATTAATATTTGACTTCAGAAGAAAACATTGGATCCTCGTTTATCTGTGCTTCGTGTGATAACTTGGGCATTATTATTTTAACCACCGTCATATTTGTGTTTTTCTAATTTAAAGTTTTAATCATTAACATGCCCCAGCAAGCGAGGTAAGGAGTTGGATAGTATGCAACCTATTATCACAGTGGTAAGGCTGCATATTTGAAATGACATCTCGTGTATGATGATGGCTGTTATCACTCGGCGACTTCCTCATTTTGAGCATTCGGATACCCCTGTGTTTTTCTAATTGATTTGATTTGATTTTGTTTTATTGGAATATTTGATGGTTTCAAGACACTTTTGGCATGTTTATCTTTGTTGATTGGTTTTATTTCATTTGAAATTGTTTATTGTCTAAACAACTGCTCCATTATCATTGTTTCTTCTTAGAATTGCTTTTTAGTAATCTTAGAATGTTTCATGTTTGCATAGTTATGTGATTGTTGATTGTCTTCTGTCTTTCGTACTATGTGCCATATGATTTTGTGTTCTTTCAAAGTTTTTCCTTTGAGTAGTTAAAAGCTGGAATCATCTATGCAGATTGTTTGCTGCGGTGGACGACATCTTCTGCTTGTTTGAAGGCCACATTGAGAATATTCCTCATCTTAAGCAACAATACGGGTTAAGCAAGACTGCTAATGAAGTGATCATTATCATTGAAGCCTATCGGACTCTGAGGGATAGAGGTCCTTATCCTCCACAACAAATTGTGAGAGATCTTCATGGAAAGTTTGCATTTGTTCTCTATGACAGTTCAGCTAAAACAACCTTTTTGGCAGCAGTGAGTATTGTTTTTCATCCGTGGTAACTAACTCCTTAATATTACATTTGAGTTAATCATTGCTATGCTTTTTTTATCAGGATCCTGATGGCAGTGTTCCATTTTTCTGGGGAACTGATTCTGAAGGCAACCTCGTTCTGTCAGATGATGCAGATATTGTGAAGCAAGGCTGTGGAAAATCTTTTGCACCGTTTCCTAAAGGTATATGAGTGACTTGCATAAAATTCTTTTGATTATTACACTTTAGTATGGCTGTTTATTACTTCCTGGATGTTATCCTCTTTCCCTTTTTGGATGTGATTAATTATTACCTTCCATGCTTCCTCATATGGTGACATGATCAGCATCTTCATACCCAATATGCGCATTTGTAAAATACTCCCTCCATATATTTGATGGCTTATTTTGGGCTTACTGCCTTGTGGAAGAACATAGAAGGGGAATACTTATAATTTTCGTGAAGTTATGTTAAATAACTCATGTTGTGTTCTTTGGAGTTGAATTTGGGATATTCCATAGGCCTTGAGTTTCTATTCTTTGTGGGGCTACTTGTTTAGTACTTCAAAACTGAATACTTTTACACTTGCATATATCAGGATGCTTTTTCACCACTTCTGGAGGATTGAGGAGCTACGAGCACCCTCAGAACGAATTGAAACCTGTGCCAAGGGTGGACAGTTCAGGAGAAGTTTGTGGCGCTACTTTCAAAGTTGATTCAGAGGCTAAGAAAGAGGCAACTGGAATGCCAAGGGTTGGAAGTGCCGCAAACTGGTCCCAGAATTATTAGACTTAGCCATGCTTTGAATCATGCCTAGTCTGTGTAGTTCCACGGTCTTTTAATTGTCCGGTTGCGGTGAACTGGGATTTGAGTTATGGCATGTAAGCTCTATGGTTGTAAAAGATTTCAAGAACCAGTATATTCTTGAGCTGGAAACGATCATGTCGATGGATTTTCCATATGGCATCCTTTTTACTTTGTGCAATAAAATTGAGGTTATATTATAGTCTGGAACTATATATACACTGTTTTATCTGCTGTGGAATTGAAGTATTACTTCAAATAGGACTACATTTTAAAAACAATTTTGAGATGTTTCCATATGTTTTTTGAAAGAGAGAAAGGGATAGGGAGCTACCAAATGAGCGCGCCAGAGTCGAGGCTACCATTTTATAGGTAAGATTTGGTGTTCATTTGGTATGCTACACTACATATAGGCGACAATTGATATACAACTGTGATAATCTTTTAACTACCTCCTCATCTGCATTTGCCTGAGTTTTAATTGGATGTATGAATTAGCAGATAAATATTTTTCACATAGTTAAAGTGGACTTCATGATTTCTTCAGAAATATTTACAAAGATCTATTCTAAAAAGATTCACATTAGTCATCCTTACTAGAACTGTAATACATTTTGAGTTCCAAACAAACTAAAACTAAAGATATTGTTCTAACATTTCAGACATTCTCCCTATATTTACAGACACTACCATTACACTATTACAGCCACATTATCTCCAAGGCCAATGCTTCTTAGCAGTAAAACATCACCCTCTTCACATTTTCTTTGAGGGCGGGCAACTGCCGCACTCCAGAATCAACCATGGCTCGTGTGCCCTTCCCATTCTCTTGCATATCTGGTTCCATGTAAAATCTAGCTCTGAAAGCAGCTAGGTGGGCATAATAGGCTGGTGGAACTGCAAAATACAGCGAATTATTAAAGCCAAAAGTTACTAAGATGTGATGTTAGTGAAACATTTTAGATGTAATTAGTTAGATGAAACCGGTTGGATCATCATTAATGAAAAGAAGTGCAAAATATGATGTTAATGTAATAACTTCAAGAGTTACATCGCAAACACATATCATGGGTGTGTGATAAGGAGAAAGTTGCATACCAACGGAGACAGAACGTGTGCACCTTGCATATGTATAGCAAAGATTATTTGTCAATGACTGGATTCCATCAGCTGTAAACTTATTTTCATCCCACAGGACGTGATAGTGTGCTGGTCGACTTGTTCCCTGCAACAAATGACAAAAGCGAGTAATATATCAGCAAGTATTAAGGAGGTAAGTCAATATAGTGAAGAACAAAGTTATTAAGCTTCTCCCGACTACTAAGTACGATTCATGCTTCACAAAGGCAAGATAACTTTACCTGAATACCGGCATGGCTGCAAAGGTAGAAGTCAAATTCTGTTGGATGGCATATTTTAGTGTCAACTACTGTCCCTGTCGCATCATGAAGCATGATAAGATGGCCAGTGATGATTCAGAAATTGCTAGTATTTGCAAATGATTAACAATGTTTGTGAATGAAGTAGCATACCAGGTAAGATGTTGCCACTCTTGTCCGTGCTGCTCCGATCCTTATGGTTGTTAGCAAACAGCCGAGTGTGATGACGTTTCTGTACCACAATAAAAGTTACTGGTGGCTGATAGTTTGGCTCCAAAGAGGCACAAGCCTGCAAATAGTGCGACTGGTCAATCCACAAGCATAGCATGAAGAAAAGTTTGACAAGTAAATTTAGCAAGAAAGCCTTCATGGTGGAATTCACCAAGTAAAGCTTCCATGGAAGAGACAGGAACATGGATCCTAACCTTTCTTATTGCATCTAACTCAAAGAGTAAGATTTGATAAAATTGCCCTTCACTTACTCCATCCCTGCAAGATTATCTGCTTGTAAGCGGTTCTGGGATACAAGTGGCCAAAGTGGGATACTAGAGGGAACGTATAAAGATACATGTAAGAACATACCTGTAAAAGATAATCCTCTGAGGCTTTTGTCCTGTTGCCTTTCTAAAAGAAATCAAAAGATCCCTGCACCCAAATCTTATTAACTGAGAGACTATCAATATTCAATATTTTCATCGAAAAGGAGATAAAATTAGTAGCAAGAGTACTAAAGGAAGGAGAAAAGGAAAAAATGCCAATTAGCAAAATTATACAGATGAATAATTGATTCACACCTAATCATGCCACCACTGACGGTTCCACGGACAGGATCATGCCATGTCTTATACAGGTCTTGAATGAGTTCTTGTCTATGAGCTTGCGCACAAACCAATCCCGCATATTTTGTGACCTCGGGCCAATCCTGAGATGCCACTACCTACAATAAAAAACCTGATATAAGCTATGTGGAGATGAGAAGGTTGGAACACAAAAAAATCATGGTCGGTTGAGGAACTCTACAGCAGCAATAGACGGGCTAGATTCTTCTCCATTCTCAGGATGGGTCACATCGGCTCCAAATATGATTGTTGGTATGTCACTAACCAATGGGATTCTACAGCTTAGGGCATCCAAAAGTACAGTATTCCTGCCACCCATCTGCTCCAAGAAATATATAATTACTATGAAAGTACATATTGTGCAGATTTTGTTTGAAGTAAAGTAGAATCAACACATGATTTGATATTCAAAATAAAAAAAACCTAGCTTCGGAACTCGAATTCCAAACAGACATAGAACCGCAGTGCACATGATAGAAGAGTGATCATACCTTAACATTTATCTTCAAGGACACATTCGCCAGATACTGCTTGTTAATTTTGAATACATGTTTCGTGAGACAGCATTGAGATATTAGACCAAGATCAGTTTCACATATCCGTTTTATATCTCCTACAGCCATTGAAGATTAACAAGAAGAATATGTCACTTTTCAGATAGCTCGAGAATAAATCAGAAAATTTAAGGTTGCATGTTTCATACCATACAAGGACCCATTGTTGTCGGGCAAAATAACTAGCAGAAGTTCTAACTCTTTTCCTTTCAATTTTGTTGAGCATGCATGGTATAGATGCTTTAGCGCCTTCTCAACTTGATCTGGCTTGGCTGAATAAATTGGAATCACAGGTTCTGGATAAAATTCCTGAAGGGTCAGATTTGTTGTTAGTTTGGTTTTGAAGCTATGGTCTAATCTACGGATGCAATATTTGTGGGACAAGGTAAACGCGACAGAACAGATGAAATTGGTGAGGTGAAAAAAGTGCAAACACAAAGGAATTACAAACCATGCCAGATACTTGGCACATTTGACCAAGTTCGTTACAGAAACCACGAGCGACGCTCTCTTGAACATTCCTTGAAAAACTGATGCAGGCCCAACGGCTTACAATCATTCCATTGATCATTTTCTGTAAAAGTAGCAAAAAGTTGAATCAACAATTTCAAACATGATAATATGACGGTACAATATAATTACTGCACATTCTTGATGGAAAGGAATGACGAACAAATATATACAAGAAGATAGAGAAGAGAGAGCCTACTTGGGTCATGATTCACAAAGCTCAAGCAGTAGGACTTATCGAGCCATACATGTTATAATTTGAAGTTTGTGGATATGGCAAAAGGGAGTGAATCAAAGATAAAGAAATAGGACCGATCAAAAAAGGGAAAAAAAAACCTTATTGACCATATTCCATTGTCCGACTTGAGGCAAGCAATCCTTTTCTTTCCCGGCCTCATGATATTTTAACTGGCAGTGAAGCATGAAGAGAGTTAGAGATGAAAAACGAAAGAGTGAGAGCGTTTAATAATGAAATTATATACCCATGGAGCTGGGAGCACTCGGGCGTCGACATATGCTAGGTTCTGACTGATGTTGATTCCAAACTCCTTAGCATATGGATCTTGATCGTATGAATTGTGCTGAACAGTCTATATTGGCAACACAGGAATATTGACAACATCAGTGAAGAGTCCAATCCAATACAAAATGGAAATAGAGGCTTCATCAGAATGTTGAACTCAATTATATTTGTATAATACTATTTTTTTCTTACTTCATAGACTATGAACATATACAAGATTAAATTAGAATCTCTCCTAAACTGCACTAAAAATACTCAGGATAACGCTTAAAACTTTGCCATATAGTCTATCATTATGGTAGAGAAAATAACAGTGCACGAAGTCTACTAGAGGCCACCTGTATAATATGAGCCCGACACCATATAGTCTATTACTCTTATCATTATTTCAGAAACATTTCAAGGATGGACTTTAGTGAAGAATATGAGCTATCTAGGGCAGTTTTTTCATATTATTTTGCTTCCAAAGGTTCAGATTAATGTAGGAAATGTTTGCATTTATCTCTCTCTAGTAAGTTGAAATATGCAAAGGGCAGTTCGAAATAAATTTAAGAAGCACGAGGGGAAGAAAATTGATGTACCTGCAAGATGTCATTTTCTCGATCCCTCGGCCGCTGACATGTCATTTTCAATAGCGATGTTATTTGCTTTTCACTCAACCTTTTTGTGTATCGCTGCCCCTCCACAATCTTACAGGCCTGCGATAGTAAATACTAATGTTAGATCACAAACTAGAAATTTGTTGCCTACAAATGACAATAATGACATACCTCCATTGGTAAATAGTTGGCTTTCTTCTGGTTTCCAACTTGAAGGCAAGGAAGATGAATGTACTGAATTGTGTAGCCATACATCTCTTGAAAATAATCAATAACAGACTTCATGGTCAGTTTGTCATCAACTGGAAACCTGGACAAATTATAATAAAGTATAATAATTGGACATGACTGAATATGTTCCAGAAGACTGGAAGAAGACACATTCAATTAATGTTGTCAATAAAGAACACAACAAACATAATGTGAACACCGGAAAAATCAGTTATTGAAGAAGAGGGCACGTTGACACGTGAATTATTAACTATGATGAAGGAATAGATACCATACACTAATTCACGTGTTGGTTGAGATGTCAAGCCAGAAACTCGATACTTTCTTCGGACACTACCTCGATGTGTCACTTCAACTTTAACACCTCTTAGAGCTTTTTTAATCTTAATACGATTAGACATACTGTCAAGCAGATGAAAAAGAGAGAAACATGTTCACACTACAGAAACAAATTAGTTAAGAATCACACCTTAATACGATTAGCGTCAGATAATGGCCTCATCAAAACATCTTTCCCTAGAAGCTGTGCAACAAATTCTATTACTGGAAGTGCTTCAATAAATGCAGCTGACGCCATATCTGAGATGCAGAAGAAATTTAGTAAGTTACTTTGAAAAGACGGTGGAAGTATTATAATTTCTCATATGGGAGTGAATTACCAATATTAAGTGACAGGCCCATCTGTGTGGGTCTTATACTTTGGTAAAATCCAGACCATGCCTCTAAGCCGTCACCAAGGCGTTGTGGTTTCCGGATATCAGGCGAAAAAAATGACTTCCCAACAGGACAGTACCTTAACATTGAGAAACGTGAATAATCCATAAGGAAATAATTCTGTAAACAATGATCGCTTATGCCCTTCCAATTTATGAGTTCTCTGGGGCAAGCTTAAGGCATGGTTCTTTACCTTCTTGCTGACATTTCTCTTAAGACAATGTCTATGACTTTTATAGCTTCTTTAGGACCATCTGGTCTCTTTCCAGCAAGAAATTGGCTTAGATGGTGTAAGTTTGCTCGTGCTACAAACTTGATTGCAACTTTGTATTGCCTCTGTCTCCTGAAATTCAATCAAACAGTAAGTCAATTCACTCTGGTGCATGTGTGAAAAGCTTATAAGTTATGCATGCTTGCACAACAAGGTGGTGATATCCCGATGTCCTCGAAATAATTATCATTTTATGGAAATTGAATCAATTGTACTCGAGTGTAAAAGAGAACCACAGCAGGGTGTTCGCAGAATAAATCTTCTTCTTTTACTAATAAAACAATGTCAAAGCATGGACTCAAAGAGTTTGATAGACGAAGTTGCATAAAAAAATTAGTGTAAAATGAGGAAAGGTGTCCATACTTAGGACCACTAACTCCCTCCTCCTCTACAAGCTTAATGGTGAATTCCTTCCAAACAAAGGGAAGCTCGCCAGCTGTGTACAGACTCCTTCTGCCATCATAAGCAGGTAACCTCATCCCCAGGTCAGACTCTTTGTACAGTTTTACCAGTTCTGCAATTATTGATCTGTTAGCAGTTTTTGATGGTACTTCAGGAGTTATAGTCACCTGCAAAAAAGCCAGAGGGTAAATACATGGTCAAAGTGGGAAACCCCACAAGTTGAGGCAATAAGAACAATATTAATGGCCAAATTTAAGGACTTGTAAATGCTCACAAGGTAAAGTACAATAAAGCAACAGGAGCCAACTACAGTATTTACAGCAAAGCTACCAGAGAATTACAAGCAGAAAACAAATGCAAGAAGTATATCAAAAGCCAGTTTAAGTTGTTAATCATCCATAGCTAGCCAAAAAAGGTACTAGTCATATGTAGTCAACGGATTATCAAAGGTCGATTACCTGAAAACAAAAAGTTTCACTCAAAATAAATCGGCGTGATAAGAACATTTATTTATAATATAAATATATCATGAAATTAACAGCTTACATCATACTGGTGCAAGTACTTGTTTGGTAATTCTGCCAAGAAGTGATTGGCCTTCACAATGCATTTGGTACCCAATTGACCATAACCAGGCCGTTTTGCGAAGTTACTAGACTTGCTGGAAGTAGCAAAACCAACATTAAGCTCACACAAGCTTCTACCATCATCAAATACACCACTCTGTACGACGGCTTCAACAACTCCATTCACTACCAGATCAGGCTTACTTGCTGCAGTGCAAGGTTTTGAACTAGGTGTATAAAGGCATCACTCAGATTTGCGACCGCCTCCTCCTCGCTGCCTCCTTCCTTTGGTTTCTTGCAGGAGGCGAGTTCTGGTTCTGGAATTTGGCCATGTGAGAAGGTTCATGGTTTGGTGGACTTTTCAAATTAACAATATTTTTGTGATTCTTCTCTGAATTGGAGCCAAGTATTTTGCAACTTTCGTGGTTTAATCACTATGCTGCTCGAGCTCTCTTTCTGCCCTTTGTGGAGGCATGGCATTATCACTTTACTTTTTAGATGCTGATATATAAAGAAGCAAAATAATCTAGTTTTATTTACCCAACCAAAGAGTCCAAAATAGTATTCCTTTATAGTTTTCACTCATCTCCATTCAATGCTTCAAAGAAATCCAGAAACAAAGAATAGAAACATATGCCAGCAACTGAAGCAAATTAAAGAAACCATACAAATATACTCCATCCATCCATTTCGAAATATATTATCATCTAAAAATATTTAATTTTTCATACAATAATTGCTTATAATTTTTTATAATTCCAACGTAATTTTTACAATCCAAATGTAGATTTTACAATCCCTTTAATAAATCAATTTTCATATAAACAATCATCTATTTTAAACGGAGGAAAGTAGAAAATAATACTAACTCCATCCCACAAAGATTGGGTCTCGCTTTTTTTTATAAATAGAACTTTCAAACTTTTAACCTTAAATATATTTATTTAAGTGTTATATAATATTTTATAAAAATATATCAATAAAAAAGATTAAATTTATTTTTCATTATTATATTTCTCATCAATTATTATACAATACAAACAAAAATATTTACTCATAAAAGTCAAGAGCTTAAAACAAAAATCAAAATTAAAATCTTAAAAACTGTCCAAAGACTGCAACATAAAAACACACTAGTCTTAACATTTCCCTTTTGCAAAGATAAGAACTCATTACACCACACCCCCCCAAAAACCAAATATAGGGGTAACAAATATTTACACGCCAGTGGACATTACTTAAGAATTACCCCATTATTTCTCTTCTCTCCAGTACCCCACTCCAGTCACTCACTATTGAGCCATTAATACTGAAGGTTAAAATTTAAAATGAAATACATTTGGACTATGTAAAGAATAAAAATAAAAAAAACATAAAATTCAGATACCAACTTGCCTCAACATTAACAAATAAGCACAAAGAAGTTCAAACAAAACACAAACTTCCAACCTTATTTTAAGTTATTAGAAACAATTAAAATATATATATGAGGACAAAAGAGAGAAATATTACAAGGTGCAAAACCCTCTTGGATGCTTCTGTTAGAGACCCAAATGCATAAAATCAAGGAGAAGACAACAAAAATCGAAATTTATATACTAATGCTTATGTTGATAAATGCATATATCACTAAGTATGATTTTGATAGAATAGTACTATAGTAAAAAACATTCTACAACTTGTCTCCTAAAAAACCAATCTTTTGAAGCAGAAATAGATTCAACTATATGAAGACATAGAATTGTGCATATATGGCTATGAATATTGAAAAATGTGAAGGATTATAATGACTGCTCAAGAAAGAGAATAATGACACCTAGAAACAAACAAAATGCCAAACTCATAACTATAGTAACGTACACTAATCAAAAGGTATAAACATAGGAAATCTAAAAAACACACTATCTACCATTTCTAGAGATGGAGGTCATGACCCTTTTGCCCATTTACTTCATTAATGATATGCAGATTAACAGAAACTGAAAAAATGGATTATACTTGAGTGAAAACTGAATCTTTAAGGCCTAAAAACATCAACTTTAACAAGTTTTAAATCAATGATACACAAAATTAATCTCATAGAGTTAGTGTAGTGTATACGAGATATTACTCATCATAATGACATGTTCGGTTGGAGAAATTGTATTTACAGTGATCAAAATAAATAAATGAAGGCATGAAATTGGGAGCTTACCAGAGAATCAAATGATAAAGAACAAGAGTTTATTATGCTTTAGAGAATGGACTGGATTGTGGTTGGATGATTTTATCAAGTTTAAAGCAATGAGCTCAATTATGAAGTGAAAAGATGTGATTGAAGATGATATATATAGCCATATAGGATGTGAGAGAAAGGACTAAAGTTTAGATGAAATATACGTTGATACACCTAAGGCCGCCGCATCTATGAGATCACCAATGCAGCGTTATCCAGATGTGCCTCACAGTCCCCAGAATAATTCCCATACACATCGTCCAACATAGCCGATAACCCGCAAATAATCGGCGACGACTCTGATTCAAAGAATCCTACTTGTCATTGCCAATGATCAACCCACACCGACGCAGGGCCAAGACCGCAGCGACGATCCGATATCCACTGAAGTGACTATGGATTGTATTACTCCAAATGATTCCCTCCATTTCAAATTAACGGGACATTTTAAGATTGGCATGGTTGTTTGACATAAATTATTTTTGTCGTATTAGTCCTAAAATATAAAATGGATATCATTAATTTGTTTTTAAAATATTTTGATAATATTTTTTATAATTTTTCATAATGTACATAAGAAGTAATTGATGATTAAAGTTGTATTTCGAAAAATGAGAAATTTAATTAGTTTGAAATGGATGTAGTATAATTAACTTTCATTATGGTGATGTGGACATATGATGGTGAATATTGGGGATTAAATATTTTTTATCTCAAGGAAAAATATAAATAAGTACAGTTAAGAATAAAGATTACATGTTTGGATATAACCTAAACTTGGACCATTTTTTGTCATTTAGCTCATGACAAATAACTTGATCAAAATGTGGTACAAAAAATACTGCATTGGGTGAACTTCGCTCGGAGATGGTAAAAAACTTGAATATAATTTGAAAAAGTATAAAGAAACAAAGTGTTTGATGTGGAGAAATGGAAGTGGGGAATTTAATATTTAATCTCTCCACTATTGAAGTTAGCCTAATAATAAGAAAGGGAAAAACAGATGATGATAATTATAATGGATATTTAGACAGACGCATGCAAGTGTGCTTTATGATTGTTTTGTATATCACGTGTAAGAATAACCTTGAAGGGATCCCCCCTACTCCCTCCCTTGAGCTTGCTTTGCCTGTTTACGTTTGGTTCATATACTCTTCTTGGGGAGCTTTGTGTTTGGTCCATAAGAGGCACTTGAAGCACATTACTCCACCAAAACGATGTCCTCTTGGTTAGACCAAACATTAACATATACATGTGATAATGGTATACATTATGTACCAAACATGGGCTAAACAATCCCTCAGTTCTCCTTGTAATAATGATGATGATGATAATGGAATGGGTCAAATGATATGAGTGCTTTTCAGAGATTGGGTACATAGTAATTCTCAAATTACCACTATTATCCACGGCAAAATAATTAATTAACTAAATGGCTCAAAAACTTGGCATTTCACTACTAAATAATTAATTAACTAAATGGCTCAAAAACTTGGCATTTCACTACTACAAAACAGGGCAAACGCGACGTCCGACACGATATACATTCCACCGACTATTTCGCCAAGGCCGGTCCAAAGGTCGAGATTGCACCGAATTCTTTTATTTTTCTAATGCTTAATTTAATTCTAACTTTACCGAGGCTAACAAGGTAATCACTTAGCCCGCTTGGGTTCGCAGCGCTTCCGACGCCAAATCTACGCCAGTAGTTTTAATTTTGATTTATTTAATACCGATGCCAAGCCGACGCCATGTCATATTTTACTTTATTTTTTATTTATTTAAAACTGACGCCATGTCATATTTTAATTTCTTTTTGATTTATTTAATACCGACGCCAAACCGACACTGAATTTTGTATTTAATTTATTTTTTATTTATTTTATACCGATACCCAAGCCGGTGCCAATACCCCTGATAAAATGTTTCAAGTCCGACGCCACCGGTTAATACTCGATATAATAGTTTGAAAGCCCGACGCTACCGACACCCTACCGACGCTTAAGGATGATCAATTTGAAAAAATACGCAATTTGGGGATTGTGAACATTTGAAGAAACCCGTGACCGCAATTACTCAAAAAATCAACACAAACAATACCTAAAAATCAAACACCTCAAACATAAACACAAACAATACTCCAAAACATAAACACAAACAATAATAAATATCAACAAAATAATATAAAATTAATTTCTTTTCTTTTTGATTTGAAATTTTTTTTCCCTACAATAAACAAAAAAAATTAAACAAAGTAGGAAGATTAGTAGACAAATGATAATATAAAAAATGACAAACAATAAATAAAATGAATAACAATATTATTATCAAAGGTTAAAAAAAAGAAATTGGTAATAGTTACCCCTTTCAATTTACCTACAAAATTAAACAAAATAATAAGATTAGTAGACATAAAAAATAAAAATTAAAACAAAGAAATTATGAATGCTTAGTTTTAGTGATTGTGTTGTAAAGGCGTTAGGTTTAGTGATTATGTAATTAGAAGTGTTTATATGTGAGTGGGGTCAGTTCCGAAAATTGAAGCTCGGACCGAACCCGATGCCCATAAATAAAATATTTTAAATTTCCCGCACTTTATAATTTAGCGGGAATCTTGAAAATTTGAAGCTCGATGCCATTCGACGCCAAACCGACATTAATCTGGAAAATATAATTATACGAACCGACGCCAAATTGATGCCGGACCGACACCATATTAAGACATCAGTAAAAAAATAATCTGATTTGACAACTTACACAATGTGCAATCCTGCAATCATAACAAAACATCCAAACACAACACAACATGCAAACACGACATTGAAAATACAACAAAGAAAAAACGACTATATATTTTGCAAGGCTTATTACAAACTTGTCAATTATTTCAATAAATCAACTCTCAGCCCAAAACATTGATCCTAATAGTCTCCGTGGCGGCCGCTTTCCTGCTGGTATTGTTCCCTTTAAATAGCCTTCCTCCGAAATAACACTGTTATCCGGATAGTTCGACTCGCATCTCGAAGATCACTATCGCTGCGGTTCCCCGCATCACTTCAATAAATTCTATTATCCTCCTCGCAACGATGTCAACGCCAAGCCGATGCAAATATCAAGTAAGTATATTTCATGACTGTGACTTTTAGACTAACCAACCTGCGGTTGTCAGTTAATAACTTAGTAAACCAAGCAACTATCCCATAACGGCTAGTTTACATCCCCATCAAGTCATAGTATGCTCTCACTGTTGTATTTGGATCTTCTCTAATCCCGACATGTTCTTCATTAGAGCACCCCCCAAATTCAAATCTTGTCTCCCCATGATGTAAGTTTAAACCATCTTCAATCATATGCATATATTGGTTCCCCTCAAATCCAATATTAGAAGATGTCTTACTACATCGTAAACATGGTGAGGAGCATAATAATCCTCGTCATGGTACTCCCAGATGTAATATATTTCCACAAAGCCTTTAGACATCAAATGAATCTCCACTTGACTAATATCATACATTTTACCGTTTCTACACCTCTCACACGACATCTTATCATTCCACCTAATCCTTTTGACAAAGCATGATTTTCTGCAACCTCACAAAAACTCACTAAACCTTGTAGATATGCAGGATTCACATAGTCATCCGGACCATAACGATTATACATCCAAGAACGATCTTCAAACATTTTTCCTAAATATATTGAAATTAAACTTAATTTACATAATAATCAAAATATCAGACTAGTCAATTAAACATTGTATAAAATAATTAAAAATATTGTATACATTCAAATAATAATCTAGATACATACTAGTCAATTAAATATTATATAAAATAATAATAAAAGGAAACATACCTTAACCCTAGATTTTGAATTAGTGAAAGAAAATATGCAAGTTAAGATGTTTTAGGTTCAATCGTCAAAGTATTAAGATAGCTTGTAGGAAGCTGGGCTTTATTTAGAAGTATTTTTGAAGGGGTCTATTTTTTTAGCTCTTTCTAATCTCGCATAAGGTCTATATCCTCAAAATATGGAGTCATTGGGCCGGGTTGACATCGGTCCGTAAAAATAAACATTTAAAAACCGACGCCTCGACGCTTAAACCGACGCTGAGCTAAATGTTACAATTTGCTAAATCGTACTAAATCAGAATAATTCAAAACATTCAACAATATTAAAAACATAGTTAGTTCAACAACATTCAACATTCATTCAAACACCTACATTAAACACAAGATTCTTTATTCAACGACAACATTAAAACACAATAGTTCAAAATAAACAACATTCACTCCAAACACCTATTAATGGTGGTTTTTCATCACCCTCTCATCAAATGGTATCACTTCAAACACGACGGCGCCATAGATCAGCTGCCCAAATCAATCTTGGACATTCATTTGATTGTCAACGCGACGCTTACGAGCATACAAAAAGTCATGCCACCCATCGGCAAATATCAACTCTTCACGTCCTTGAATGGTCTCCGTGCTTATAGTCATCCCAAAAAATTGAGAATCTCCAAACATCCGCAATCGACAAGATCATTCGAGCTCGATGTTCGTATTCTCTTTAAATGGATTCGAAAGTCGCTATTAATCAAGTATAATACATAAAATTAATAATTGAACATAATTGAACAAAATTGAATATAACATAATTGAACATAATTAATAATTACGAACTTAAAATTAATAAATTACCAAGGTGTGGGGTGAATCGTCCACCCCAATTATCACAAAGTGTTGACAACCAATTGTTTCCGTTGTGAATGACATCAGTCTTTATAATTTCGAATTATTGAATTAATAAAAATGATTATCAATTAAACGAAAAAAATTGAATAATTAAACATAATTGAACATAACAATATCAAAACATACCTTAGATTAGGAGTTGTAGGAGTGGGGGGAGAATGAGGCTTTTTGTCGGGTACGTGATCATTCCGCCTCGTTTTTTCGATTTATATAATAATCGCATCGGGTCACGCCGGTTTCTAATTAATAACCGACACCCAACCAAAGCCTCTAACCCTACTGACATCAACCCAATACCCATACCCTCAATACTTCATAAATTTATTTATTTTATTTTAATATAATTATTCCACATATAATAAATATAGTTGATTGAAAATAGTTATAAGTATTATAGACATTATAAATATAAAATATTCACGTACGATATATGCTATATATAATGAATCGAGTTATAGTTCATTCAACAATCATGTGAACAATGTTTATAAATGTTTTCTATTATAGTATTAAATAATATATACAATGATATTTGTACATAATACTTTATTATATTACTTACCAATTCATTAAAAAAAATATTTTTATGTAATTCCCGATGCCAAACCGGAGCCTCACCCTACCGACGCCAACCCGATACCACATAGCATCAATACTCCATAAACTTAATTTTTTATTTTAATCTAACTATTCCACATATAATAAATCTAGTTTATTGAAAATTAGTTATAAGTTACGTATTATAGACATTATAAATATAAAATATTCACGTCGATAATACTCGTACGATATATGATATATAAAGAGTCGAGTTATAGTTCATTCGACTATCATGTGAACAATGTTTATAAATATTTTCTATTATAATATTTAATAATATATACAATGATTATTGTACATAATACTTTATTATATTACTTAAAAATTCATTAAAAAAAAGAAAATACATTTTTATGTAATACCCAACCCCAAAGCGATACCCAACCGACGGAATTTGTGTTAATTTTTTGGTTATTCCGACACCAAACCGACATCGGACCGACGCCAAACCTGCAAAACCAGATTACAAAATGACAACTCTATTGTTTTATACCACCTGGGTTTTAAACATAAACAAGTAATATGCATAAACAACACAAATCATATCCGAAAATAACTAATATTCAAACATAAACATAAAATATCCAATAACATCTAATATCCACTAAACTAATATCCAAACATAAACATCAAATATCCATAAACATAAATATAAAATATCCATAAACAACACATTTGGCATTGCCTGGGGCCGGGTATCGAGATGGAGAGGGATTTATGTCATTCCTCTAGAGTTGGGGTTCGAGGCCGCCGCCTGGAAGATGAGGTTGTGAAGCCCGGGTGGTCGATCCGAGTCAGTCCGAACCGATGTCAATAGTCCCGCATGACTTTACGGACGGACTCAGACTAATAAAACCAGCCTCAGCCAGCTCCCACCTCCCACATAAGCCCGGAGCATGCCCATAAAGTTACTCACCGACTCGGTGCCTATTATCTCTTCATATTCATATCGACATTGGCGTACTGGCCGCTTCCTCGTATTTCCGCCAAGAACCTTGTTCCTCGCCCGTATCGCTAACATACGCTTTCATATCTTTTCTATAATACCAGGCGCAGCGCTGCTTTTGCAATGGACTAAAGATTCATCAACGGCTCAGCTCCCCGAGGTATAACCGGATCCAAGCATCCGGCCTTTCCAATCCTCAAGGCCACTGGCCGGAACCGGTGATCCACAACGCCTCATTCCACGGAGCTTCCCGTAATGGGTTCTGGCCCCGCCTGCATTTTCGGCAATGTCGATCGCATTCTCCTCCAAGGTTGTAAAACATAAAATGAAAATTTACTTATAGTTAAAAATTAAAATTTAACGTATAAAGAATAGAAACTTACATAAGCTTCGCTTCCCAGCCTCGAGTATTAAGTCACCATGGCTTTTATCGCCTTGTCCTTCTTCTTGTTAAGACCAATACGAATATTCGCCGGCGGCGACGCTTCCCGCTTCTATTCGTCTGAAACACACATGATGAAGTTAATAACGTTAAAAAATAAAAAATCAAACTTAATAGTAAAAAAAATAATTAAATCCAAACTTACCTCATCATGCACCCGCTCATGAAGGCCTTTTTCCTTTATATGGAAATGTATTGGGTGTGCTTCCCATCCGCCCACCCATGTGAGTCATGCGGGTTATGTTCTGCTTCATATGGCTATCGCCCTCCGGCTTCATCCCGGGTACCAAGACTGACATATTTCTCCCACAAACTCGGATCTTGATCCAATCGGGCACGACATCCTGTTAAGCAACGCAGGATCATCTACACCATGATCCTGCAACGCACTAGCCTTCCCCTTTGTCAGCAGGTCACGCCACTTCTTCTGGCTCTCAACCTCCCAGATCTGCCTGGCATATGAAATGCTCCCTCCTCAAATTTCATATCGATCCTGAAATAAATATAAAATCGAAAGTTAGTAAAATTCACACCGAAAAGCACACAACTTTTATAACACCATACTTACCAAAAAAGCTTCTCATATAGCATCTTATGGCCTCGGTCCATCGAATAACAAGGCCACAAATTGACTTCTTCTTTATTTCGCCTCGGAAGAATTTGGGAACTCCATGACAAAGAAGCCAACATAAACAAATAAATATGATTAGATACAAATGATAAATATAAATATTAATAAAACAAACTCAATAAATAAAATGTACTTACTTTCCATCAAATAAGGTCGCAATGACCTTCCTTTCCTGCACACCGCAGAGCATTCTGGACTATCGTGGCCGCTGCATTCACCGCTTACCTCCGACTATATCCGACGCTATGACATCAACATCCTCGCCACTCGATCCCGAATCGTCATATGGCTCTGTAGCCTCATCGGCGCTACATGATCGATGACTACTTCCGCTGGAAGGCCGATACTCCCGACGGACTACGACGATCAGTAGGAGTCGACGATGTGCTCGCAGATATCGTCCTCGGATCGAGTAGGGTAGTCTGCGTATGTCGAGGAACGGGCCCTGTAGCTGGCTCTATAACAAGGGCCGGATTTATTACCTCTGGGCCGCTTCGGGCAACCGTCTCCTCAGCTCTCCTCTCTTATGGTCGCCTCCTGCTTTTATTCTCCTTTCTTCTGCCCCTCGAGTCTTTTACTTACCCACGAGGAGCCACACAAAACTTGTGTTTCTTTAAGGTTCAAAACCTAATTAAAATCCAATTTATCAAATTCAAACTCAAATCTAATTCAAACTCAATTCGATGAAATCTTAAATTCAATTCAAATCAAATCTAATTCAAACTCAACTCAATTCCATTCATTAACAACAATTCAATTACTCAATTCAATCAATTAAACACAACTCAATTAATTCCCAATTAAACACAATTCAATCTAACTAATAAAACCGAATTAAAAGAATAATTATAATTAAACCGAATTAAACGAATAAAATCGAATTAAACTTATAACTAAACAAATTAACAAATTAAAACGAAACAAATTAAACTAATTAAAGAACGAATTAAATTCATAATTAATCTAATTAAATGAATTAAAATCATAATTATTTGCAAATTATATTTAAACTAATTAAATTAAATTAAATAATAAATTAAATAAATAATTATAGCCAAAAAATAATTAAATATACAAATAATTAAAAAATAAAACGAAAAAAAGAAAAAAAAAATGGAATAAATAAATAAATAAACCGACTTTACTTTTAGAAAAGTCGATTGTGGGCTTAAGGAGGGTAATACGATTTGTTGGCGTCATTGGGGGGTCGAAGAGGGGGGTAAAATTTTGCGTAAAAAGTTAGAAGTAAAAAAAAAGGTTAGTTTTTTTTTTATATGGGCTAGATGTTGGCGCCTAAGCCTATGCCCAGAATAATTTATTTTACATTTAATTTTTCAAAATTACAACGGTAAAAATTTACCAACGCCAACCAGACATAGTACCGACACCACATGGCCCACAAAATCAATTAAACGGGCTTAAAAAAAATACCGACACGCGTTTGACACTTCACCGACGCCAATCGCATTCGTGATGGCACGGTATTATTCGGTGGATGCATACGGGTATTTTCAATTCCCACGCATTTGGTCTGTTTTCTTGTAGTCTTTTGATTATTTGGAGTAAAGGGATAAGTTACATTTCCTTAGCTTAAGATGTAATTAGGTAACAATGAGGTTATATTTAGGTTAAGTAAATGTATAGGTTTAGATGTGTTTGGAAATTTTTTCCAAAGAAAGTAGATTATAACTCAATTTACTGCCAGAATATTGGTACAGAACATTTTTGAATTATTGATAACTCAAAGTCAGATATAAATTATTACACCCCAACTAATACTCTCCCCATCACCCCATGGCAATTCAATAGATTTGAAGTGGGATCATTTATCATTGCTTGTTTCACCACATTCGGAGAAAATGGACAATGAAAGTAGCAATGGCCATGGGTGGTCATAGCAGTTACACTATTATTTGGTAGTGATAATGAGGGCCATCTTCTCCCCATTATTATTATTATTAT
Organism: Lithospermum erythrorhizon; assembly: GCA_019722365.1. Lineage (NCBI taxonomy): Eukaryota > Viridiplantae > Streptophyta > Magnoliopsida > Boraginales > Boraginaceae > Lithospermum > Lithospermum erythrorhizon. The sequence goes on along the minus strand of JADFUC010002150.1, from coordinate 159,194 downwards.
TATTATTATTTCATATGATAATTGCACTTGCATGTTTTTTCGTTTTCACCTATTTCTTCTTTTAGGTTAAATCTAATTTAATACGACTGTCTTGAAAGAAAACAATGTAACTTCACTGTCAAATATTAGATGGGGTGAATTAGCCATTTAGTCTCTCAAAATACTCACTTTCGTTTTCACTTGTACCTGTCTTAACTTTTTGAGTTAAATCACAAACTAATCTGTGTAGTTATGCTGCTCCTCTTTCATTAATTGTCGCCTAGTTTAATCCTTAGTCTTAGCTCCACTACACTTCTATCAAACAAGTATGGCTGGGTCTGTTCATGCGAAATTAGTAAGAGTGTTTTTGTAACGCCCGTCCCGGAAGCCTCGGGATGCCGGTTTGTAATTAAATTTGATAGACTTAACTCATCACAAATCATTTCGGGTCTCACCAACACGTTTTGTCCTTACTCACGTGTTCATTTTGGATTAGTTGTACTAATTTATGTGTTAAAATCTCCTGCTCTGGCTATTTATCACATTTTAGGCCCCATGTGTGGCCGTGTGAGATAGGCTATGTTTTACTTTTATTTCCGTTGGGTAAATTAATACAGTATATAGGGATTAGGGAGGTAAGAAAATACTGTATATTAATAGAGAGTAGGTAATTCATTATTATTTTAACTGTGGTGAACAAGTGCACGCCAACATAGTTCTCATGACTGAAATTGAAATAAATACATCTAGGTGAAGTCATTTTCTTGACATTTCACAACTCTGCATAGCCAAGTAGAATAAGAGGAAAATATCGATTTGTCGGGGGTCAGTAATGACTTCAATTGAGCCCACCTATGAACTCTATCTAGTCTACAAATAAACATATATAGGACCTCATTATAAGTCCAACAAAATTGATGAACAATTCAATGACTTCAGTATTTGAAAATGTAGATTGTTATGATGAGAATTGAAACGTAACATAACAAGATACATAAGTCTGCATCATATTCAATGTTTCAAAATTGTTAACTTTCAAAAGGAGAGAGAAATGAATTGCGCAGCAAGAAGAGTAAAAGAAATATATATAGTTATGGGGCAATTTTGTTTCCATGCAAGAAGTTTTGGATGTTATCACTTGTAACCTGTAGTGAATTGGATACCCTGAAGTCTGTAGAGATACTGCAACAACTTAAAAGGACTGAATATTTATATATATTAGTAATAATAACCGGGCCATATTAGCTAGTAGAATTAAGTCGAAATTGCAAAAGTATTAGATAAGTAAATGTTTGTTTGTTATGGATAGTGGAGTAATTGTTTAATAGGTCTAGAAAACTACGGATTAATTATAGAGGAAAGATCGAAAGGGGGGGTGGGGAGGGGACGGGGGGTGGTAAGGCGGTGGGGGGTGGTTATATTTTTAGTTTAGGACAAAGGAAAGGGATATTGTTTGGGAGGAGGGGTGTCTGATTAGTGGGATTGGGGGTGATTTCCCAAGTTCAGGTTCCCAAGCCTACTCATTTCTTCTTGAGGCCGTGGGTCCCGTTATATTAATGTATACTCTTTTAAATTAATTCAATTTATAATCATATTTTATTATTTATGGTAAATACCTGAGATTAATTTAATAAAATATTTGGATGAGATTATTATTTGGTAATATTTTGACATCCTAAATCTTTGCCCCGAAATTTTATTGGAATTTCAAAAAATATTCCAAAAATGAAATAAGCTGACAATTTTATTCCCTCGTCAATTTATTCCAAAAAGCTTAAATTTAACTGCCTGATTTGATTTTTCGAATTCACTGCTCTAACACTTTCAAACATTTGCAATCAAATGGGTCATTTTCAAACACGCGCGATCGAACGATAAATATTTTAAAACATATATATATTGCTCGAACGTTAATCTTATTAATCATTACAAATTTACAATCACCATCTCAATTCCTTCTCAATTTTACAAATCCAATTTATTCAAACCCTCAAACCTAAATAAACCACACAAAATATATATGGAGTAAATATAAGAACTCATGTGACTTAAAGAAAAACAGAATATCTAATGTAACCAACGTTACTTTATTGGGGAGTCCAATGAACACTGGCTACTCCCTCAACAAAACGATATCGTCATTTTAAGCGCCTCGCTTGGGCCCTCACCAACAGAGGAATGCAGAAACCGACGCCAGCTCTCCTGTGACTCACAACGAAGTGCCCGTAACACATGGGTAACCATCATTCTTAGAAACGACCCCCAACAACGCAGAAAGCACCTGCCGAGGTTCGAACCCGTGTCGATGTGAGAGGCACACTCAGCCAAGAGCCTGATGTCCGGCCGTGATGCGCCTCGTGACTGGCTACTCCCTCAACGGTTAGGTATGAGAAGGAATCTTTCCAGATCCTCTATAAATACTCCGACATTCACTTCATTAAAGGTAATGCCATTTTGTCTCCCATATATTTATCACCACTCTTAAATATCCTCGCATTAACTCGATCGCTTCTGAGCGTTGCTGGTCACCGAAATGGCCATACTTTTCGGTGATTACGGCGACCACCTACAATTTCATGATCTCTTGCGCGGCGCAAGATAACTCGTTACCCCAATGAACCACATATCAACCCGCAACACCGAATATCCAAAAATCCGCATAAGAAAGACGCGCTTTTCAAATGGGGTTTTAAACTTATCACCGTACTAGCAAAACTCGAAAAATCAGTTGCATCAATATCCTCGTGGGAAAATGCATTAAGCCTTTAATCGAAATTCTTGTTTGCCTTTGTGTTGGAGAATCTGATCCTCTCTATCAAGAAATCAAAAGCACGAAGTGATGAACACATTTTTATATGTGGTGCAACCAAATGATAGCTTTTGCCATAGACCTTTAAATCACGTCAATATCAAGCTCTTTTTCGCAACTTTGGATATCAAATAACCTTCGTTCAAAACTTAAATTTACATCACCTAACTTTTTAATCAATTAAATTATTACGTAGTACTCCTTTCATTCTTATTTACTTGATCATATAACTTAAAATTATTTTATTAAGAAGTCAGTTAATTTTACTATTTTTAAGGAAAGAGAAAGTTATAAACTAATAAAAATAAGAATATTAGTAGCCAAATCAATGATGTTAAAAAAATTTAAAAGTTCCATCCAAAATGTTGCATTAAAAAAGTAAACGATCAAGTAAAAAATAACCAAAAAAAAATCAATAATCAATTACTACATTTTTATATTCCAACCAAATGATGACTTCAACTACTTTAAATATCAATAGCGAACCTTAAATTCAAATTAAGGAAATACTGAAAGAATTAAATCTATTTAAATAAAATATTTTTTATTATCGAGGGGGAAGGGGTCAATTCAATATTTTTGTATAAAATTCGTCTGATAAGCTCTAAAAAAATAAATTAAAATTGAGAAAATTTTCAACACCCTTAAGAACTACTAGTATATCATTACGTAAGTATATCATGATAAAATACGCAAATAATTTTTTTTTAATGTAAAATGGCATTATATTTTCACTTAAAACTTTTTTTGTTATTTTTAACTTGCCTAGCTAATTTTCATGATTAATGATTACTCAGTAGTGATTTTATAAGTTTAATTCTTCATTTTTATTACAATTATCTTTCATTTTGTTGTAAAATCTATTTATAAATTAAAGGAAAATGTTTTATATTAAAAGATTATATACAATAAATGCATAAAATCATATTACTTTTGTTGGAAATATGAGATAATTGATCTCATAAAAATGGCCGTTGAACAATTTAGATTGTACATCCGATTTATACATTCAATCTATATAAGTTCACTATATATTATTGTGTTAGACAATTAATATTTTAGGACTTACCGGCATTGACATTAGGGGTTACGACGATTTCATTAGCCATTCCGCCGTAATCTAAATATTAATACTGTTAATATTGTTTAGTATATTACTATTGTCGCTCCGCCCCAAGAGGTCACGACAAATAGTAAATCGAACTATATAATAAATAAGATTATTAAACTTCCTCAAGATAAAGTTTCTCAAAACACGGGCGAAACTGTATCTTATTTAAAAATCGAGAGTCCGTAGGACATAGACGGACGTGGTGCCAGCGCGGTAGAACGGATGCAGGATGAATTGTTCTCGAACATTTTATTTGATGTAGATGGTTCTAGAACATCTTTATTTGGACAATGATAAAATTTAAGGAGTTATTTTTCTATCGTGAATCCTCCTCAAATCTTTGTTTCCATGTTAGAGACTAATTTGAATTAGAAAAGGTTAACGGTCATATTTAGTTTCAAAGAAATAAAATTTTCCCTTTCTTCGCCTAAGAAATCGGCCGAAGTCTCCGCGGAAGAGAATTATTTCTTCCATCTTTTATTCCTAGTTTATCTTTAATCGCTTCTAGTAAACGTATTTAGTTGGTTCGTCAATCCTTGCCGAAAGCGACTATCTGAGACATTTTATTTATTACAGCTAATTTAATTCCGCCGCTAACCGGATAATAATTTTCACTCAAAAAGGTGCACAACTCGAAGTCCAATGATTTATCGTTGTGATAATCTATGATATTCTCAGATTCAGATTCAATAGTGCTAGAACTATTGTTATAAGTTAAAAACACCAACAACTTTTCTATTCAAAATGTTCAAGTTGGCCTTTATTTAGTAATTATTTGTTACAAATTGACCTTTGGTAGTCTAGGATAGCCACTATATATATCTAATTACTTAAAATTATATATAACTTTCTAACATTAAAATATTTTATTATTGTTGTCATGTTATCATAGAATAGTAATATATTACTCATGTGATATTTATCAATTCTATATCTATCATTTCAACACATTAGACTATATATATATATATATATATATATAGATATTATAATGCATAAGTCATCTCATGTTTTATTTAATTTTTTCGATTATATGTTGAATTTTCATCTAATCATGTTATATTTAAAATTATTTGATATAGTAGTTATTTTTACTACATATTAATTGAATATTATTTATGTATTAATATTTTAATTAAAATAATGAGTGAAACGAGAATAAGATCTTTTACAATAAATAAAATAAATATCTCTCATATTACTTAAATGTTAGTATGAATAAGTTATGATTGTTTTGTAGTAATTGCATAAGTTTCACTCTATCTACACTTTTTTATTTTAAATTTCATCTAACTATGTTATATTTAAAATTATTTAATATAGTAATGATTACTATTTCATACTAATTAAATACTATTTATATGTTAATCTTTTAATTAAAAGAAGTTAATTGAGGAGAATAATTTGCTCAAAAAACGAAAACATATGTTCTCATATTTTTTTAGATTTTAGTTTATGAGTTATGATTTCTTTATAGTAAAATTGCATAACTTTCACTCTTCACTTTTTGATTACTCAAAGACGTTTTGTCATTCATTTTCATGTATTTAACTATATTTATAAATGACTATATTTTATATTAATCGACTTTATTATGGTACACAAATTTCCATCATTGTATATTTCAAATTATACCCTATAGCAATTTTTTAATATTAATGACTATATCTAACAATGAATATTTGAAATGATTTACTATAGTGATGATTTATACTTCATATTAATTGAAATAGGTAGTCAAAGACTTAAACTTTAATTTTCATAAATTATGTTTACTATGTAGTAATTATTTAAGTTTTATTGTTCACCTTTGATAACTATCATTAAATAACAATTTTTTATAATTAATTTCATTTGGAAGGGTAATTTGGTATTAGTAAAAAAGGGGATGAAGAAACACAAAACTTTAGCACATTTAGAATATACGGAGTATATAGATTACCAATATTAACGATCAATATAATTAAGTTTCTTGTCTCTCGTCGTCTATGACCAACACTTCTTGACGTTCCGATCACATGCACTTAGTTCTTATCTAAACCTTTTACCAAGAGAAGAAATCCAGACCCTTTACTGCTTTCATCTTCTTCACAATTGCAGTCTGCTTTAATTTCTTGATGATATTGTATGTATGTGTGGTAGAGTTTCGACAATGGCATGAAAAGTCACAAAAGATAAGTACTCATAATTCAAGTAGCTAAAGTAAAACAGGTCCAGCCTCCAAAAGAAACAGCACCAGACCACTTTATCATACCAGGCAGTGCCCTTTATTCATAATCTCCCCTTAGATTCCTGGAAAGCATTATAAAAAATTTGGTCCCCAAAAAAAGAAGTTCCTTTATTAGTAGTACTTCCTCAATCCGAAAAGCTTGTGTTTGGTGTCTTATTAGGCTCTCTATGCTACATCAATTGGTCCATGCCTATGTCGATTGTCATCAAAGATCTTTAATGATGTTCAATTAAAATTGATTCTAGTACTATTAGATTTTCTATTTCAGTACATAAGTGATCTATTATTGTAAAACTCAGTTGGGGCATCGTAAGAATTACATGATATGACAAAAAAAGTAACATAAGATAATTAAAAATAAGATGTGAATATGTGGTAGGTTTGAACAAAAACTATTGGCACTAGATGATTAGCCTTGTTCGATCTTATTAACTCACATGGAATGTCTTATTCTATCAATTATTAATTTGGGTATGTAATAATATATTAATATATAATATTAAGAGTGAACTTATTAAAAAATGAAAATTGTGATCATCTTAATTTTTGTTAATAAGGAACCGGCATTAATTTGAAATGAATGGATGGGATGGAATCAAGATAGTGAAGAAGCTGTCATATCCTTTTCATCAAAAGTGCTTTTTCAAGCTTAATTTGCATTTGGATATACAGGGAGAGGCCTTCTTTGTCATCACTTTCTCTTTACATTTTTATTGGAGATGCCAAAAGAGTTTGCTTTCTTGGGGCCATGTGATGCTGGGTGTATGAGACCAATGCTTCGCTTTCTTAGACTCACTTTTTTTCTTATCCATAGGCCCATAACTTATTATTTTAAAACTTTTTTTTTACTTATATACCTCATGTGTTCTTATTGGCTGCATAACCTACATTGGATATAACTTGAATCATGTTTTGACTACTAGTACCAAAAGTACCTCAATCATGTTTTAACTTAAGTACTAGTGCCAAAAGTACCCCAATCATGTTTGGGTAATAAATGTAGTACTCTATTAATTTTATTATAAACTTTTTTTAATCTATAATTACTCTTTTAAGAGTAATTTCCCTTTTTGTACATTCAACTATTCAAGTCTTCAAAATGAGAAAGTAGTAGGTTGGCGATGGAGTGGATTTGATGAAGAAATGGATTGATGATGATCGTCAATCGAGTGGATGGGCTTAAGATTGGCCCAAAAACCCCCGGAGTCCTATGACTCTATCAGTCCTATCCAGTATCCATTACTTAGTGAGTAACCCCTTTTATCATAAATCAAGGTCATACCTCAAACTCACAAAGGCTCTCAAACCACCCATGAAAAAGTTCACCACTTTAATTCTTTAAGGGGTGTTTATTAAAACCATTAAAAACTTAAATTTAATTAATTAAGTACTTTTTTTATTAAGTTTGTTTGATAATAATTTTTTGCATACATGAATAAAATAAAATCTCAACAAAATCCTTAAGAGATTTTTAAGTTAAAATAACTTAATTCTAACCTCTTAATCAATAAATTTCACAATACTTTCTCAAATAACTTTTATACAATTATAACCCTCCAAAATATAACTTGCACTTTGGAATCCTTATAACTTTTATGGAGATATGCAAATATAGACAAATGATATACGGAATATCATATTTCTTGATTTAATAATGAATGATAATCGATTAAAGTTCATCTTAAATATGCTCTTCATTCGGCAGCTTATTTAAACCAATAAGCAATAGGACCACACATTCACTTCTCTTTTCATAACGATAAATGAAATTTCCTTGCTCATATTCTCATAATACAAAAAATATATATGACTTACAATAATAAATGCTAGCTAAAAGAATGGCTAAGAATCATGAATCATCATGATTATTATGAATGTCATATCTAAAATATTATACTAGTAAGTATTACGGTTGATTGACAATCTATAATATATGCTACAAAATTTACAATTAATATACACCACAATATCTAGAATATTCTGATAGGCCCCCGTAGTTGAAACGGAAGGAGGACGAACGTTGAGACTAGATCTGAAATCTTCAAATAACTGCAGCGGAAGACCTTTGGTAAAAATATCAGCGATCTGATAGCGAGAAGGAACATGAGTCACACGAACTTATCCTCGAGCAACTTTTCACAAACGAAATGAATATCCATTTCAATGTGTTTAGTACGTTGATGTTGAACTGGATTACCCGAAAGATAAACAACACTAACATTATTGCAATGGACCATAGTAGCGGATGAGATCGGGAAATGAAGTTCCAAGAAAAGACTGTGATTCAACAAGATCTCGTAGACAAACATTAGCAACACCTCTATTCAAATTTCCCGCACTAGAACGTAAAAGCCGTTGGTTAGTCTTTAGCCACCATAAGATAAGATTATCACCATGAACATTAACAACCGACGTAGACGCCAAGTGTCGTGGATACCACCCCTGGGCCAACATCTCAGTGGAAAGAGACAAGTTTGGAGATAGATGAAGGATATAGATATAACCCATAATCCAAAATACCCCGAATATATCTAATTATCCGCTTTAATGCTTGTATGTGTTAGGGTACGAGGATTATGCATGAAAAGGCAAATTTGTTGAACAACATAAGAGATATCCGGTCTGGTAAGAGTCAAATATTGTAATGCCCACAGCATCGTGGATATTCTCAGAGGATCGCGGATAAGAATTCCCAAAAGAACGGCTGAGTTTGGCCTTGCAATCAACTGGAGTAGACGAAGGTTTACAAGAGAATATCTCCCAAATTTTCGATTATTTCAGAAGCATTATTTTCGAGAGAAAAATATGATCAGGAGGTCATCTTTAACCGAATCCCCAGAAAATAACTTAGAGGTCCCAAATCCTTCATGGAAAACTCGGAATAAAGATACCGCATAATCGATGTACGAAGCTCATCAGAAGAAGAAACTAATATGATGTTATCCACATAAAGTAGAATATAAGCCACACGATGTCCCTGTCTATAGATAAAGAGAGAATTATCCGAAAGACTCTGAGAAAAACCCAAAGTAGTGACAAAATCTGAGAACCGTCTATACCAAGCCCGAGGTGCCTTCTTAAGACCATATAAAGACTTTTTAAGTAAGCAAACATGATTAGGATATTGAGAACTCCTAAACCCAAGAGGTTGGTGCATGTAAACAGTTTCCTCAAGATTGCCATAAAAAAACATTTTTTACATCTAATTGACGGCTAAGATTTGATGAGCAATACTAAGAACAGCCGCTAATAGTAGCAGTTTGAGCACTGGCTAAACGTGGTCACCACAGGCCGATACCCGGTTCCTTGACTTGCACCATCCCCACTAAATCCAGCCATTATGTTCGAAAAATCCATCCGAGCGCCTCTTATGCCTGAAAATCCACAAACTCCGAATGACATTAGTATTAGGCGGACGAGGGACTAATTCCCAAGTCTTAGTTTCAATAAGAGCATCATACTCATCCTGCATAGCCAATTTCCAATTATGAGTGCATTAACGAGATTAAGGTAAAATGAGAAATATGTCAATGGGTAGAATGTAACTATATATTTCGCGGTTTAAATATATCATGTCATTCTCTAGTAATCATTCGACGGTAGAAACGTAAAACCTCAATTGGATCGATTTAGGAGCGTGGATTACGTGGTTGTGCTATGATGGTCAGCGGGACTAGACATGGCTATCGAATCAGCCTGTGGCCGTCCGGGGCCCGGCCCACCGCCGGCCCTGATCAGCCCCCAGTCTACTCAGTTCAATGAATGGCCCTACACCACTAATAAGCTGGACCTAATCAAGGCCGAGATTTGGGTCCCCGCTCAGTTCGGCCCGAGCCCACCCAATATTCGGTATCGCCCGGCCCTGCCCGAGGCCCCCCAGTCTGTTAACGTGGTGTTCGCGAGGCTAATCGGTACCACGCTAATATCAAAGAAGACTGACGATAACGGGTAACGCTTTATATGAAACGGTACCACGTTAATAATTACCAAGTTATTTATTATTTGTATTTAACGGTACCTTTTAAATTACCTGCACTAATGCTACCCAAGAAAACGGAGCTAAAGGTTCTCAATTTTGGAAATACAATAGTGTCTTAATTTTGAAATAAACCATACCACATTAACAACAATTTAAAGTGTAACTCAAATGTAAATCAAACATATTAATATTCTAAATTAGAAAATAAGTAGTCGCATAACATAAAAACTAAATTGTTCGAATACTAAACATCAATATAATCAATATTCAAAGCACATTATTCATGGAAACATGTTTTCAAATTGAACTGCATTTGCCCTCGCTCACCTCACCCTCTCTCGCTTCCACATTCATACGCCTCGCTCCACAATCATACGCCTCGCTGTAACCTACCGCCCCATATCAACTTTGACGCTCTCGTTATCTTCAAGCGTGCCTTTTAACATGTCATGCTTAATCGATCTTTAACATTGCCATAGCTCTATCGGACGATCCGGGGAACGAGGAGGACCCTCGCTCTCCTGTGCTCGGTCGCCCATCTAAAGGCTGGCCAACAAAGTACCCATCCCTTTGGGGTAAGCATTGTCAACCTCTACACCTCATCTTGAACATCCGCGAAATGTTCAAACACCTCCCATTTAGACCGCAATACCGGCCCCACATAGCATTTCCTTTCGCTAATCAATGATTGCCTTCCCATTTTAGAGTCCTTCTTAAAATCAACCCATCTACATTCTCCAATGGGAACCCCTTTGATATTAACTAACAAATGGGAGATAATCATGCCATATTGAAGGGTTGACTTTGCCCTTTGATGAAACATATGTTTAATTATCAAACGTGGCATATTAATCCATTGCAAATTCAATATGTAATTAATGAATACCTAATGCAAACAACTTAGCTCGGATGCTCGACTAGTACGCAAAAGAATACTGATACGACTCTTCAAACAAGTTCTCTTTGCATACCATTCAAGTTATTCTTATACACTATGCCTTCTTTCTAACTCTACGATTGTTGTTAAGCCTCTGACAATTGTAAGGTGACCGCCGCTAGCGCACCATCCCTTTCCGGTAATCATCCGCACCCTAACCGGGAAAGATACCAAATGTTTTATTAAATCAAGCTCGCTATCATACCCATAACTCCATCGATATTGTACCGACAACCAAGCACTCCTCACTATCATTATTACGCTAAATAACGGATTCATAAAACTTATACACAATGGCGGAATACCAATTACTAGTAAAAGAGTGGGGCTGTACTAAGTTTGGCAATTTATTCAGTGTCTGAAAATTAGCATTACCCGCGACCGCCTTTGATTCCTCCTTCATCAAGGTACATCCCCGCCTGTGATCTTTTAGTACCTCCACCTCCTACCCTTCGAACTTCTCGCCATCGCACTCTACATCTTCTTCTTCCTCTCAGGTGGTGAATGGCGGTGACTCATGCTCGACTTCTCCTCCTATTTCTTGCTTGCAATTCAACAATTTTGTTTTTGGAGCTCTTTTGGTGCCATTTTAGCAAATTGATAATAATATAATGTAATTAACTAATTGAAAGATGATTTATAGAGGAATTGAAGATCGAAGCTGAGAGAATTTTGGCTTGAGTTTGAAGATTGAGGAATTGTGTTTCAATCGGAATGTTCGAACCCTATTAATCCCATTTTTCGCTGCTTAAACGCGTACCCGCTTACAAATAAACGGTAATTATACATGAACTTAAAAAATGGCGTAAAGTTTGGAATTTTCGCTCGCCATTTTTCGATTAAACGCGGGTACCGCTATTTGTAATCTGCATTCATCGCTTAATCCGAATGGCCAATTTTTTCGCCATTTTTTAGATTAAAACGGGTACCTTGCCATTTATAACGGCATCTACGCTTAATCCTAAAAAATGGCGTAAGTTTGGCATTTTTTGCATCCCATTTTTCGATTAAAAGTTTTAAAAACAATAGAGTCTATTTTGTGGGCGGGAATAAAAGAACATTTTATTATTTTTGTTTCCGGCCCACGCTTTATACTCAAGCAAGGGCTGAGCTTATATGAGTTTCCGCTTACCAATAAAAAAGTTATTAGTTACAAAACTACAATTCTAACTTCATCATAAATTAATTCATCTTCGACTTTTCTTGTCGGAGTCTTTTCAACATCTATTGTGTTGTTTCTTCGCCTTCTTCACTTCTTCTTCAATGTCACTAAGATCATCGAACATATCTTTTCTTTTCCGCTCCATGACCGTAGGTCTTTATTCTGCATCCTAAGTGCTCGGCCGTCCAACTTGATGCACACATACTTCAATCGCCGAGCTTGTAAGCCCTGAACGCCTTTGGAGGTATTGTAGCTTCTCGCCATGCTAAACGCGGATTCACCGGGGTTGTCGATGTGGATAGAAAATATTTTTGCCATCTTAGATAAGACCGAAACAAGGCTTCCTTTGCTCGCCCACCATTTTAATATATCAAAGGATTTTTATCATTATATTGACTCAATTCAAAGTTAGTAGATAAATATCGAGTTAACTCATTCTCGTGTCTGGAGCCGATCGATCTATTTCACCTAAAGCTTGTAACGCATTTCTAATGTGATCATGTTGACTTCGTATTTTAACTCCCGCGTGGGCCACATTAAAACTTTGTACACTACTTGGAAGTGTGACCTTACCTTGTCCATACCTTGATTGGTATTTGCTATACATGTTATACATATACGTTTCAATTCCATCTTTCCATTTTTGAACATCAAAACTCTTTAGTTCCGGGTTAAAGGGCAGTAAAGATTCATAATACGATTTCACATAGAAATTAAAATGCTTTAATTTAGCGTTAGGATCCAAGATTATACCGATTGCATATGCATGTGGTATGGGATGAAAATATTTCAAAAACTTATCTTCCATATTCGGAATCATATCTCTAGCAACATAATCATTTCTATGTTTAGTCATATGAATGGAGAGATTAACGACACATTCTAAAGCAAGATGAATATTTGGCTCGGATTGAGTTGAAAAAACTTTAGTATAATCTTTAAGTGGCTCTAGAAACTTAAGTAATTCATAACAATGTTTCCAATTAGTATAATGGAGCGGTACATAATAGTCACCAATCGGAGCATACTTCCTCTATAAAATCGATTTCTTCCATATACGCATCTAACTAGTAGATCGTAAGTCGAGTTCCATCTAGTTTCACAATCCAAAATTAGCCTTTAAACTTCTACCGAAGCCTCAACCATTTTTTATATTCATGTCTTTCTTCTTACCTCATTTATTAACAACAAAATTAACGCTTTACGAATTGGTGAAATAAACTCATCCCAAACAACTTTATTCCATCTTTTAGCAACTAATTGTGCTGATCGTGACATAAACATCTAACATGAAAAAGTTCACTAAAACTGCTTAATAGGCTCTCTTTAATTTTTCATTGAAACGGTATTAGCGGACGATTATCAAATGAAATTGAAGTAATCTTATTCAAACATTTGGAACATTGGCATTACGCGAGTATACCTTCCGGGAATATTGTTATGTTTAGCAATCGATCTAAAATATATAATTCTTTCTTTGCAAGACCCAATCTTGATCAATCCAACGATATACATACACATTATATCAAAATCCAAAAGACACCAATATCACTAAATAAACACATTTATAAGGCAACTCATAAGAGTTGTTAATAAGATCTCTTTCATTTTTAAAATATTTAAAAGATAGCTTCGTAAAGTAGTACGGTGGATAATACGTGATAGCTCGGGATTAACGACATTTGAATCCATTTAAGAAACGCCATCCATCACAATGATTAAAAAGGCAAAGAACTACCGACATAAATTTGCATAGTTTCAATCCTATGCCCAAGATGCTAAAAAAAAGTTCTACCTAAGCTGGATATCAATAGTTCTTTGTGTACCACCCCTCCCCAATTACCTATCTTTAGCGATTCATGACCCGCTAAGTGTCTAGCAAGATGACCGGTTCCCCTTTACCCCCAATTTGCTTTCCATGACAGAAGAAATTTACAATTTATACAAGCTTGCCGTTTGTTTTTCACGGTTCCATTAAAATATTTCCAAATCCATGAAGTTTTTTTCCTTTCATTAGTAGTATCCGCCAGAAAGCACTAGATCGAGAGTTAATAACGGGTAGTTCTACCATACGATCATCATCCTCTAAATTAACATAATCATTAGACAGACATACTAGCACCAAGACTTTGAACATTTTTTACCAAGATCATGCTTTTGATGCCATTAATTAAAACAAAAATATCACAATTTATAAAAAGTTGGTAAATAATACCAATCGGAGATTGTTAATTGCAGGACAGATTGTGATTGGAAATGAACAAGCCCACGCCTTGAGTGCTAGAATCCTTAAATTTCAATATAATTCTTCAATATAAGATTTCAGATTGCTTGTTATTGCTTTCAGTTTGCTTTACAAATGATCAGGTGGAATCGCGAGAAACGGGCGAAGCGATATCCCTTTTATGTATCTCTTTCGACTTTCGCAAGAATAAACGGTAACGCCGATTTAAATCCGGCATCGACGCTTATTACCAATCTAACGGTTATTTCTGGCAAACGTGGTAACGCTTAAATCAAACGCTACCACGCTATACAAGCAGTCGCTATTACAATATATAATGCTAAGCAAAACTAGCCGTCAAGGAATGAACGCCGTACTGCTTAAACTAACGTACCACGCTTGTTCAGAAGACAAACGTGGTACCGCAGGCAGGTAAACTGCATTCACGCATGCCCGGCCGCGCCTCTATAGTGCGCCTCGGTCTCTAACAGGCCCGCACTTCTTAACGGGCCGGGCCGGCCCGGTTCAAGCAGTGGCCCTGCCCGCTTTAACATGTTGCGCCCGGCCGGCCCGGTTCGTTTCAGAGCAGCCGGGCTGGGCCGGCCCGGTTCGTTAGCCATGACTAGTGGGGACTGGGGGAGTGTGGATGGGTTGGTGTTATGGTGCTTGGTGGGGAATATGAGTTTGATTTAGGTTGAATTGGGGGACTCGACGGGGGAGAAGTTGGATTGAGTGGACTTGGGTTTTGGTCCATTAGGGGTGGACTGTTGGAATCAAGAAGAGAAGTAGTGGGGCTGGATGGTACAGTGGCCTGTCGTGGGGCATTAACATGTAATGGGTCTAGAAGTGATGGACCGGATGGACTAGAATTGTGCACCATTGGAGTAGAATGGAAACCTGAATCATGAAAAACAAGAGAAGGAGATATTGAAGGTTTGGAAATAGCGGAGGAAGGAAATTCTTGTTCATTAAACATGACATGTCTTAAAATTATAATTTTATGATTCACTATATCATAACACTTATATCCCCTATGATTTGGAGGATAACCTAAAAAGATCTAAGTTGTATATATTCTTTGTATTATGAGAATATCAACAAGGAAATTTCATTTATTATGGTATCAGCATTGGTTTTGGCATATTAACTCAATCCTTCCAAAATTAAAAGCCAATCAACCGCTTCTTGTTTTCTTCTTTAACTGGTACGAGAATTCAGCATCCTTCAATAGCCACCCTTACTTATTCCCTGCTTTCAAAACAATTTAAACACCTTACTGTCTCCTCCAAATTATCCCTTATTAGTCAATATGTAAAACGATCCTCCCACCACCATCACAAACTACACCAAACAACAATCCAGCCAGAATCCGATAACTATACCAACTACGATAGTGCTCGAAGTTCTGGTCCGGGAATTTGACAAGCCTAAGATTCGTCCGTCCGGAATTAATTTAATATTGATTTTGTTGGTTCGAGTCCGAGTTCAAGGTTTTTTTCAAAATTCGTCCGATTTCAGACGACTTTCGAACGGTTCGAAATAGCGTTCAAATTTGGCCCTCAGACACTATTTACCTATCTTATCTCCGAATTGAAATAATATTACATCCTGCGACATAATTTCAAAAATTTGACAAGCAAAAAAATTACAGTCCCCTAAAATGAAATTAAAAGCTTTGACAATTCAAAGTAAATAGTTCTCAATCAAAAGTAAACAAAATATTAAATGCATTCGCTTCATTCTTCAAGTCCTACGAGGTTATTTCTTTCTTAAGGTTCTTGAGTTTCTTGGTGGTTTCATAGAGATAGTTGATTGTGATTTCCTTTTCATTACAGAAGGAACAGGTGGGACAACAGGAAGAGCAACTTCATCATTTGATTGTGATGCTTGTGAAGAAGAAACATCTAAGGCAAGTAGGGAACAAACAACAAACAAGTGAGACAACATTCCAAATTTGCAATTCATCATTTTTCCTCACTTGGAAATCAGAAACAAGGCAACAAGCATTAATGTAATGAAGTAAGTAAGGCAACTGAATCATATAAAAATATGTTATAATAAGGAAATCAGACATCCTATATCATCATCTTTCAAATATAACATGATTAGGTTACTCAGTTACACAATACAATACTCATTACACAAGCAACAAATTGAATTTAGGTACTTTAAATAGGCATCAAGTAGTAGGCAACAAAATTGGCAACATAATAGGCAACAAATCTAGGCAACATAATTGGCAAAATTGGCAACATAATAGGCAACAAATCTAGGCAACATAATAGGCAACAAAATTCGTACAGAAAGAAGCTTATTGCAGTGTAAACACTTATTCTTTTTCTTCCCATTTGGTAATGTCGCTTCTTTAAAATGATCCCAGGCAATTGACCCTCCTCTCTTAGGATCTTCATCATCTCCCTCAATACCACCAGGAGAACAATCAACCAAACCATCCGAGATCAGATCGGGACAGTCCCAGTTCAATTCCCCATCTCATCATCGTTAGATTTTGTAACCTCCCCCATTTCAATATCACATTCAAAGGAGGGGTATCCGAGGAATCAATAAATGAAAAGCTCAAGGTTAATAATAAAATAAAACTACATACCAATTTGATTAAACCTAAATCCACAATTTAATTAAAACTAAAAATCCTAATTCAATTAACCTAAATTAAAATATTAGTTTTCAAATTAGAAGTAACAAAATACTTTACATTAAACATAATATTCAAACCTAAAATCGAAATAAAATTAGAAAGTCAAGTCAAAACTGAAAAGTCAAACCTAAATGAAAACTAAAAAATTAGCAAAATTCATTAACCAAAACATTTTATTCATTACATATATTGAAAAACAACAAAAATCAAAGCCAAAATCGAAGTCAAAACTGAAAAGTCAAAAGTGAAGAAGTCAAACCTAAATGAAAAATCAAAAATTAGCAAATCATTAACTAAAAATATTTATTTACGACACGTAACAAAAAAACAACAAAAACTAACACATGTGCATGTATGTAATCCAAATGCATTAGCCTTCAACCTCGATTTGGATCTTTCGCGAGGGAAGGGCGTTGAATCTGACATAGTAATTTAAAGAACTCAAAATCGAACTCAAAGTTTTATAAGAGAATGAAAGATGAAAAAATTGACGGAATGTAAAGAGCTTCGCGGCTTGTGAGGGTTATGTGGACGCATGGAGATTGAGAGGAAACGGGGTAACTGAACGTCAAGCCCATGATAATTAACGCGCCGACTTTTATCCGTTTATGTTTGGTATAAATGGGCCACAACAATTTAATTATTTTCGGACCGAATAATTTCGGACCGTTCGGTCCGGTCCGTCGAATATCAATTTAAAAAGCTCGGCTCGACGTTTGATTCACCGAATCGAGCCTCGAACCGGACTTTTTCGAACCGAATATGTCGAGCCGAATCGAACTTCTTCTGAAGTCTGCTCACGTGCCCAACACAACCATCACCATCACTACACATCATGCCCTCCAAATTAACAATATCAATACCTTTATCAAAGACATTTTGCACATTGAAAAAGGTCACTAGAATATTCTAATACATAAGAACCTCAAGTACATGGTTTTCATGACTTTTTGATTTTATTGATTTTTATGTGTAAAATTTTCGAAATTTTAGATATTTATTTAATGATATTTATAATGTATTTCTATTTATAATATTTATTTAGTCATATTACTATATTTAATACTATTTATAACTTAATTTTTAATATTTATTATTTATTAATGTAGTATTGTTTGTTTAATATATGATTCATATATAAATAAATTAAGACAGGCGCGAAGTTGTTAAAATAACTCAATATAAATTTTTTTCTTTGAACATTTTAATCAAACACCTAAATATGTCTTTCAAGATTCATATTTCTGGGCTAAAATGCATTTAGACATTTAGTATTCGGGACTTTATATTTGGGCCAATTTTCGGGGACAATAAAATGTAAGTTTCTAAAGTTTTTAACAATCTTTTTATGTCCGGCCGGTTTGGATTGTGATTTGTTAAAAATTTAAATGAATTGAAAAAAGTAGTACTTATGGTCTTCTACTCTTATGGAGTACATGTGATTTACGGAATTGCTATGTGAGAGGATGCTTGCACCTAAACTTCAAAGTACAAAATTGATCATGCATTTCATACATTAAATTATAACAAAAAATGATCTATGTATGGAATGCACGGTCAATCGCTATTTTCGAGGGGACCTTTGAAAATTTTGGTACTTGAAACTCCTTACTTGCATTTACATATGCAAAGTTGCAGACCCAGAAACTAGAAAGGGTTATTGTTTTGGCACATCCTAAAATAGAGTCAACAGGTTAATTTAATAAACTTATATTGAACTGCAAGCGTCAGAGTATAAAGTCTATGAATTACTCCGTATATCAAGATCACTAATTAAGATTAAAAAAATGGAGTTTCTGTTTTAGTAAATATAAGTCGGCGGTTTGATAAAATAACAACAGCCGCCTTCCTACGAGATTTGGTCCGTACAAATTTGACCAATACAAAGGGGGCCATGGTTTCCTTAAGTTGATGATAACAACCGCACTTTAAATAGTGGAATGTCTTACTGCATTACCACCTCAACTCATTTATTTATTTTTAAAAGAAAATCTTGAAGTGAAAGTGGATAATGATTATTTAGTAATGCCAAATCAATTAAGAAATAAAATATAATACTTGAAAACAAATCAATAAATATATTATACAAATATTTAATTTCAAATAAGATTTTCTATCAATTTTTTTTATTATTAACAACTTCATGTATGTGTTCTTAGGCATGGGAAGAATTAATAAGAGATATGAGAGGCAGTCATTCTTCCTAACTTTTCCTAAAAGTTTAATTAAGCATTTTTTTAAAAGTATAATTATTATTTTAAAAATTATGTTGTTCGCATTTTAATTTTTTATATTTTTTTTATAAGTATGATATCAAGTAATCCGTCCCCTTATATTTTAGTTTTACAAACATTTAGCTAATTTATACTCCGTATATCAACAATAGTATGATAGTACCGTAGTCCACTCCTACCCTACTTGTAATACTATTAAATAATCACTCCATTTTTTTATTGTTATTGTTTAAATTTAAAAAAATTATTTTTTAGCTGCTGCTTTTAAGATAATAAATAACATTTTAAATATTTTTAATATATTTTTTTGATTAATTTTTCTCATAAAATAAATAATCAACCAATAATATTGCTTTAACTCGATTACATTTTATATTTCTTTTTACCATATTTTTTGATTATATATATATATATATTTAATTTATATAGATGACTAAAATCACAATTAAAAAAATAGAAGGAGCATATAGGAATAACGTATAAAAGAATTTGAGATTCTTGTGGAAA
Organism: Lithospermum erythrorhizon; assembly: GCA_019722365.1. Lineage (NCBI taxonomy): Eukaryota > Viridiplantae > Streptophyta > Magnoliopsida > Boraginales > Boraginaceae > Lithospermum > Lithospermum erythrorhizon. Next base: position 139,363 of record JADFUC010002150.1, on the reverse strand, counting down.
AAGTAGATATCCATAAGATGAGATCATTGCTCACCCCTCAGAAATACTGTCCAGGTTCATCCTCAAAAGCACACTCACAAAACACTATAAAATCATTAAAATCACATGAAACAATCCAACATTTTCACATCATCCCCCCTCAATATCTTGCAGCCTTTGCCGTCTCGAGAAACTTGCAGCCTACTTCCCTTCAATTTTGCAGGCTTTTACAATTTTCAACGAAAAATATCATATACCTCCTATGATTTTGCAGACAGTTGCAATTGCTCATTTCAATACTTTCCTGATTCATCAAATAAGCAGCATCAAATAATGGTCCTAGCTAACCCTCAAGATTTCACCTTTTTCACAAACCCAAAAAACCCAATTGACCTCACACCATCCCCTCCAATTCTCTACCATCAAAACAAGACAAACAATTCGGGACAAAACATTAATCTCCGCCGCATTAATTGCACCAGATGGTGGCAAACTCATCGACCTCATAGTCCCTGACCCACAAAAGCCCTTCAAGAATCAACAAGCTTTGAATTTTCCCAAAATTAAGCTTTCGAAAATCGATCTTGAATGGGTTCATGTGTTATCTGAAGGTTGGGCTAGTCCATTGAATGGGTTCATGAGGGAGTCTGAGTTCCTCCAAACTCTTCATTTTAATAGTCTGAGATTAAATGATGGTGATGTTGTTAATATGTCTGTGCCTATTGTGTTGGCAATTGATGATGAGCAGAAGGAGAGGATTGGACAATCTGGAAGTGTGGCACTTGTAGATGGACATGATCATATTATTGCAATTTTGAAAGAGTAAGACTTTATTGTTTTTTTGTCATTTTGTAGCTTGGAATGATATTGAGTTATTTTGTTACACTCTCCGTTAATATCATGTCACGTATTTATTTTTATTTTCAATACCCGCATCCTGAAAAAATTATCCATTTTTAATGTAAAATTAAGTATTTTTATGTGTTACATACTCCAACGAATGTTATGTGTGTAAATTAAGGCTATGAAGATCAAATTGCACAATCTTATTTGGAATAGAGGGAGTATTTAGCTAGGAACTTTGTCAGCGTTAGCTTAAATGGGTAATGAATGTATAGTAATTTATGATTATAACGAGCTGAATTAGACTATTCATTTCAAGTTTAATGCGGCAATTCGTTACTTGGGACCAATTTGCTAAAGAGGAAAATATAGGAGTATGGTTGCTCTATCGAGGGAAAACTAGAAAGTTGTAAAGGTGTTGTAAAAAGTGTGGATTTTCAAGTGATGTTAGTTGGTAAACACCTTACCCTTGCATTATTTAATAAAGACTCCTACCCATGTATTATTTTAAATGTTGCACACCATCCCCAAATATTCAAATTTCCATCAAAATTGATGGCAAATGTACTACACTCTCTATTTATGTGACTTGAAGTGGCAAAATAATTATTTTCTCTCCAAAATATATAATTTTTTAGAGCATTTTACCCGCATTGATATTTACTCTCATTACTTTAAACTTTTTATAATATTTTGTATTTTTTTACAACATGCTCCATCCACCCAAAATGATATTTTGACTTTGCATTTCATTAAACTTTATTGTTCATCAATTCACTTATTTTTTATTTTAAATAAATACAAAATTGATATAAATGGATTCGCTTTTGAAATATTTTAATAGTATTATTTTTATCATTTTTTATAATATTCATGATCAAAGTGACACATAAAAATAGAAACATCAATTAAATTGAGTTAAATAATATATATAATAACTACCTCACCAATCAAGTCTTAAGTTAAAAGTGTTTAAGATTCATAAATTGCAAGAACATTGGCGAACTAGGAATTTTGTAGGGTGGAGGGATTAAACAAAATAAAGTAAATACCATTCATCATAAAAAAAGTGTACTATAAATAATAAACGTTATGGAAATAAATCAAAATCTAAAACTATTTTATCTTAGTTTATTTATCTTAGTGGTATACTTAATTCCATTTTTTAAGATAAAAACATCTATAACGGAATCAACATCAAAACTATGAAAGCAATCCGCCTCAATATATAGCACTAAACTATCAAAGAAGGAAGTCATCGCTCATCTTGTTTCTCAACCTTGCTTTCACAATCTTCATCACGAAAGAGGGCCGCCTCTACAACACAGACCAAGGCGAAATATAAATAAACACACAAATGGATACGGTGCAACTTTTAAACACATGTGTGGGGTGCAAATTAATTAGCCGATGTTAGTTGAATAATTCTATTTTCTGATTGCTAACCAGAATGAAACTAATTAATTTGTGAATTAATAAGTGATGGGGAAGATTGAGGTAGCTGAAATTTGCATGTTGCAGTAGTCAATGTAACGAACACAATTCCCTTTTATTGTGAGGGAAAATGAAAGACAATCTAATGGAAACTTATATTTGTTCTGGATATAATGGAATAAATCATAATAGTTCGTTATACTACTTCCATCCATTGTAGTCAGATAGTATAATAATTAATTCATTTTCGATCAATTGCCCCTCTTCGGTAGGAGACTCTTTAAAGACATTGAGGCATGATCTTGTTCCACATTGTATGTATTATTAACTAAAATGAGGGGGGAAACATAAATCTCTGCAATCCAAATATCTGCACTACTCAAACAGGCTGGATGTTGATAAAAGATCATATCTTGAAAGTAATCATGACGGATTATTGAATGGATTACAAGGTTATCGTACTTTTATTTGACCTGGCATGTATTCATGCAATTGATGAACAGAGGTTTTATTTGACCTTGATGTAGTTTTAGTTACTGCACTTTTATTTGACCTGTACGTTTGGTCTGAAACATTGATAATAGATTAATAATGACCCAAATCTGAACATATTTCTTTTAATCGTTTTCACATTCAGTTTTGTAAACTTTAACAGAGGTTTTCATTGTCTTAGACCCTTTGATTCTGCACTGTTATTTTACGAGTCTTATGCATGATCCCACTATTGATGATGACGAAAATTGTACTTCCTTAGTAATGTCATGTGATTCTTCACTTCAGTTGACGAGTTATCAGTTTAGATTTGATGTATTCATACCATTGAAGAATGGAAACTTAAAGTATCTTACAGCATCTCCTAAACGTCACTTATATATTTCTACTATGCAGTATCGAAATATATAAGCACAACAAGGAAGAAAGAATAGCTCGTACTTGGGGTACCACGGCCCTTGGCCTACCCTACGTTGAGGAAGCTATACGAAGTTCTGGAAATTGGTTAATTGGTGGTGATTTGGAAGTTCTGGAGACAATCAAGTACCATGATGGTCTTGACCAATACCGACTTTCACCCGCACAACTTCGTGAGGAATTTGCTAGAAGAAATGCAGATGCTGTGTTTGCATTCCAACTCAGGAACCCAGTGCACAATGGGCATGCCCTACTTATGACGGATACTCGTCGCCGGCTTCTTGAGATGGGATATAAAAATCCCGTCCTCTTACTTCACCCATTAGGAGGCTTCACAAAAGCAGATGATGTTCCTCTCAGTTGGCGAATGAAGCAACATGAGAAGGTTCGTAATATAATTAGTGTTACATGAATTTACGGCTACAAATACAATGCTTCTCCTTAAAACCTGGGATGTTGCTTGTTGATCTAATTCAGTCATTTTGACCAAGAGACTGTATCAAGATTGTTTAATGCTAACTAATTTTAATTGCTCTAGGTTCTTGAAGATGGTGTTCTTGACCCAGAGACTACTGTGGTTTCGATATTTCCATCTCCCATGCTCTATGCTGGCCCAACTGAAGTTCAGTGGCATGCTAAGGCTCGCATTAATGCTGGTGCCAATTTCTATATTGTTGGCAGGGACCCAGCGGGCATGGGCCACCCGACTGAGAAAAGAGATCTTTATGATGCAGATCACGGAAAGAAAGTATTGAGCATGGCCCCTGGACTGGAGAGGTTGAATATATTGCCTTTCAAGGTACACTCAGAATAGTTTGTGCCTCTGTTTGAATATAAAAATACACATTTAGAAAATCAATTATATATATATTTTCTATAGATTGTAATCGTTATTTGAATTATTCCAGGTAGCTGCATATGATAAGACACAAAACAAGATGGCATTTTTCGATCCTTCGAGGCCTCAAGATTTTATATTTATTTCTGGCACTAAGGTAATCATTCGTTTGTAGCTTTACATAGAGTTTTGTAAAGAGGTACATGTTTGATTCCCCACTGAAATTTTCTTTTGATTGTGTTACTTTTTCCTTCAGATGCGAACACTTGCAAAGAACAAGGAGAGTCCTCCAGATGGATTCATGTGCCCTGGAGGATGGGAAGTTTTGGTAGAATATTATGATAGTTTGGTTCCAGCTGATAATGGCAGATCACCGAAGCCTGTCCTTGCTTGAGAGTTTGAGATTGATTGATTTCTCAAAATGTATGGTAGTTATTTTTTTGGGTCAAAACATTATATTGAGAGAATGTTACAATTGCACAATCTCAGGTAGTATAATTAGCCAAATTTGGCATATTCGTTCCCCTCGCCAGAAGTACCCTGGATGAATTAAAGCAGTAGCAGAGTTGTTACTTGCTCTTTCTTGACCAGTTGAAATGTTACATTACTCAGTAGCATACCTAATGATGCATAAAACACTCTTTAAGCATATTTATTCCGCATCTTCTCATCCCATGTAAGGTCTTTAAATACACATGATCATGATAATTACAGATCACTTCATATCCTGTATTATTATTCTGCTCGAGCAACACACAAGTTACTCGTAATACATAGTCACGTAGTAATAAAAAGACATGACCCTTGTAATGCAGAAGTATGAAGAGCACCATCTCATGACCATTCGGATGGCTTCTTAACCTGCCGGAGCTGTACTGAGTTATCAAAGCAATGGTAGAAACCATAATGTGGATACTTCTCGTACCATGTATCTTGTTGTTCATGAGTGTCCCAGTGTTCTCCATCGCTGCTGCGGCCGTACTTGTGCACCCACCCAGAACCGTTATGGCCCTCACCCCAGGTGCGATTCCAGCGGTCTCCATATTTACCGTGCCACCAAGTCTCTCCCTGTTTCATGCCTTGAGCGTTAGGATTGAAGTTCTCATCCCACTTGTCACCCCATTTTGACCAGCCATCGCCCTCAAAGCGCTCTGCCCATTTGTCGGTGTATTTTGTACTGCCACCATGTCCGTCATACTTCTCACCCCACCTGTACAAAATGCTAAATAAATCAATAGATTTCAGGAACCACATTTAGTTAGGCTGTTAAAACGTCACATTTGGAATGCTGGTAGGAATAATAGACATTAACTGACATAGAAATTGCACTGCATACTCAAATCTAGCTTTGGCACCAATATGAGTACACAACTAGCCTTTAGAGTAGAACTATAAGACCCAAAAAGAAAGGGAAGAATGGAAGACAGTGTTGACTGTAGAAAATCATTAGTTGAATAGGTTCTGAAAGATCAGGAAATATATATGAAACAGAAGCTCATATCCACCTGCCTTTTCCCAAAAGTATGCACGTAGTTAGCTATATACATAATGAAATATGAATTGATGATACCTCTCATGCCAGACATGAGCATGCCCAACATCGAGAGGCGTATATGGGTCGACGCTGCACCACTTGTGAGCCCATTTCTCAGCTTTGCCAGAAGCACCATAATGTTCCCACCATTTCTCCTGCCATTCCTCGCCTTTGGTGTTTCTCCCCCATTTATCTGCAGTTTTCTCAAGATTAACCAGCCCACCATTCTGCGCAAAACAATATAGAAGCACTTTCGTAAAGAAGGCCTGTGCCTAGAATTTTGCAAAAGATGAAATTCTGTCCTCTATTGAATACATTTTGGCTATCAGTGTCTTTTACCCAAAATCTTGTCCATGTACTAGTACGATTCACCTATTAAGAACAATAATGTGAAAGACCAAACTAATATTGCATTTAAATAAGATATGGCAAACCTGTGACATTGATTCTCTCCAGTACTCACGCCAAACATTTCCTGCAGCATCACGACCTGATTTCTCAGAACCTAGTTCCTTATAGCCCAACTCGTCAGAAGCTTCCCAATACTTCTCTTCCCATTCAATAGTTTGATTAGGAGTTATCCCCCTAGTTAAGGTCCACTTGCATATCACTCCATCAGGCCTTTGTTCAACACCAGTCTCCTTCCACCACCTAGAACCATCGAGAGTGACACCCTGTGTTGATGAGCCGGTTGCATTATCAAGCGCTTCAGCTGCCTGAGCTGCATGGGTTGAAAATTGCACACCCAACTCATGTTCATCATCCAAGTGAGAACTTTCCAGGCTGGAGCTTGAAGCCTCTTGTTCAACTTCCACATGTGACTGAAGCGGGGGGAGACTGCTTTTACTTTGGAAAATTTTACTCTGAAAAGGGATTGGAAGAAAATCCAGAGAACGGTCTTTCTCTATAACAGGGATGTCAGTGGCTGCAGAAGGAGAACTTTTCTGCATAGCTGATTTCATCGGATTGCCATTAAAGGCATCATTGTTGTTTGGGGGAGTCCATGACCAGAAATTCGGTCCTGGAGTAACTACAATGGAAGTCCCAGAAGAAGGGACAAAAGGCCTTCCATCTTGAGTTCCTGGCAAAATCCACATATAAAGCTTTCTTGTCTTGCAAAAAACGACATTGAATCGTTCAAATAAATAAATCGAAAAAATGAATTCCTGAAGAACATAGCCTGCTAACTTGCTCATCTCCTAACCCTAATCCTAGAACACCATGGCATCCGTCTTGATCAAGACAGATTAATAAGATCATATTATCTAGTTTCAGAGGTCACAATGATGGCGTAGCACTAGACCATCAAATATGAAATTTTCCATTTTTATGGACCAATTCTTAATTAGTTAGCCTCTTAAAGGTTAAATTCATATAAATTATAGTGATTCCAAAAAAGCACAATGAATTGAACAATTGGATAATCTCTTCTAAAAGTACTACCTTAAAGCTCTGTTTAATCCTAGATATATGTTTCCTTTTTCAATAACCACAAAACACCATCTTGCAAGCTACAGTACATTTTTCTTCTTGTTTTAACTCAATTTAGCAAATGAACAATCCCAACTACAAACAATATACTCCATCCATTCAACATATCATCCTGTTTTTATGTGTTGTATTATATTCAGTGAAAACTACATCAAAACATAACATTTTCAACGTTATGTATCATCAGCACGACAATTTTGATCGCTATAAAGTTCATTATTTTGATCATTGAAAAGCAATCAGACAATCCTTTTGAAATATATCGAATATTAACTAATGTTCAACAATTACTGTTACGAGTCAATATAATATTATTAGTGCACCTGCCACAAGGTCTTAATTAATCAATGAGTGAGTGACTGACTTCCCAATAATTACCTTCTAGTTGATCCTCCAGAATTCCACCATTCTTCAACTCAAAATCTTGATCCTCGGCTGCCTTCCCTGGTAAATTATTCTCCTCCAAAAGCGACCGTGCCGCTGCAATGGCTGCAGCAGCACGATCAATAACCTGCATTCTCTGCACTCTATCCCTCTCCTCTTTCGAAACTTCAAGAATCTTCTGAAACTCAATGTTCTTCCGTTTCACCACTTCTTCACTTTCTTCTTCAACATACCTGTAAGATCGTATGAAACTCCGTGTGTATTATATTGAATCTTTGTCCTATATTTTCAAAGTGCTCTATGACATAATAGTAAACAATATACAAAATTATCATATACAGTTGGTAAAAATTCACTATTGAGATACAATTGCTAATTCTAATACATTTCGTTAAAATTGTGACACGTAGATTTTTCGTTTTTAACGAGTGTGGCATGATATTAACGAGTGCAACATAGATTCTCAAATAAATCGTAACATAGGATCCAAAGTCATTAATACCCTTCAACTGAAGTCTCAGAAATCTTCTGGAACTCAATGCCCTTCTTCTCATTATCCATTGCCTTCTTCCACATGTCCAAGTATGAATAGTTTTCTCCATTACTAGCTGCTCTGGTAATGACTCCTGAGTGGTTTTTTATGCAGAAATGAGGGGGGTGTGGTGGTGCAATTGTGAAAAGGGGAAAAGGGTATCGGAGAGCGGCGGAGTTGGGTGGCGGAAGGGTGGCGCGTGAGGAGAAAGTGATGAAATGAGTGGCCATGTTGATGCTAGTGTTATGTTGGGGAGTGGAATAAGGAGTTGAGGTGAATATGAATGCTGGGGGGTGGAGTGTAGCTAAAGATATTGTTCCAACTTTTTTTCTAATATTGAATTTTCATAATTTTGTAGCTATATACTTATATATGGAATTTTCATGGCTTGAGATCAAAGGAAAGGTTCTTATGCTATTCTTCTGTTTTTCTAGGCGTCTCATTGTCTTTGTAGTTTACATGAATGTTTCATTTTTCATTCAATAGTTTTATTATTTTAAAATGTCAAGTAAAACTATTCAATTAATTTGGAATATTAATTATTAGTGAATAAAAATCTTAATATATTATGTGTGTGGACATGAAATAATTTATTGTGTTTGATGTAGTGTGAAACTCAATCAGTCCTATTTACAAGATAAAAACGTACAATACACGGTGTTATACACTTTTTATATTATTAATATCTTGGAAATATATACTTTGGTGAAACTCGTGAAAATGAATACACCAGTGGGTAGGTTGCCCTGTACAGCAAAAGTGAAATGACACATGAGATGGGTCCCCAAGAACTAAGAGGTACAGAAAGAAGACGTGTGTTAGGTTCCATCTTGTATATTATTTTGCTCTCTCCTTTTTCTATTCCCTTTTTTTCTTCCAATGGGATGGGACGAATAAAGGGAGTCCCTAGCATAGCAAATTCAATTAAAATCGAGCACCATACTACTAACAAAGTAACAAGGTTGGTAGAGAGTTTTATCCATTGTCATCAGCCTTCAACGCTATTACATAGTTTGTATTCAATGATTTATGAGTAATATTGCACCATTGAATGACTAACATATTAATTAGATTGTGTAACTGACTAAGATTAATTACAATGGAATAGTTGAATAAGTTTTTCAAGAATTGAATGACCATAATGGAGGTGTTGAATGTATTGTAAAATCCATGTGAATTCAACAATGTTGAAAGAATTCAACACCTTAAAAAATGAATGGTGGGATCTTACTTTAGGGAATGGGTTGAAAATAAATTGGATAAGGTGACATATAATATTTTAATTGGTTGGTGTGATTTATTATTTTTATTATCTCACTTAATTATTTGAGATCAATTATTTTATAATAAATTATTATTTTTCAAAATAAAGTTTATATCAAATTTTATCATCTTTTATTTTATTTGGATACCAAAAAAAAAAAATTATCAATATATTTATTCAACTATCCTTCACTAAAATCTTGCTTTTATTTTTCAAATATCTTTTTAGTTGATAGTTATGATAACCATTTCAACACTCAAAATTCGTGTTACCTGCTTCTGCAAAATCCGATAATTATCGATTTAATCAATCCTTAGCCGTACGTCCTCAAAATATACCAAATTTTAATTTTTCACCAAATTTCAACGTGTCTTCATACATGCCCAAATTATAAATCCAATATTATGGATCGATGATCTGATATTAAACTTCAATACCCTTTATAATCCTTATATGCCATTGGGAAATGAGAATGTTCTGAATAGTGGAACAACGGAAATTCCTAAATTTTTAATATGAAGAATGGATGCTTGGTAGCGTAGTGGTGAATTGCGGAGATTCAACCATCCCTTGAAAGAAACATTCCAAATGGACCATTGAGGAAAACTTGGTGTTACTTAGTGGGTGGATTAAATACGGAACAAACAGTGTTAATGGGAGAAATCATAAGCATATTGGGGTAAAATTGTTGAATATTGTAATGAGCATTGCTCGTTCGACCCTCCGCGAGATGGAAGTGCATGTAGAAATCATTATGACTATATTAGCAAACCATTGAGTAAATGGGCGCTTATGATAACGCTTTTCGTATGGAAACCATGGTGTGGGAGAATGATATATATTGGCCAACTCATGAACTATATAAAAGTGGTAAGAATATCAATTTTAATTTAATGTCAGAGTGGCAGGCTGTTCGGGATCAACCACGTTTTCTGAGTCAAGTCACGAAATCTTTGGATCAAGCGATAGTGGATCGAGAATGCATATGAGAGTGATGCAGGTGACTCAAACTCTGTTGAATCCATGGGCGTCAATGGGGAAGGATAAACTAAGAAAAGGGGAAAAAAGAAAGGCAAGGGGATAGCCTTGGAAGTGAGTAAGCAAGAGAAAAGAAAGTCTTACAAAGAGAAAGAGTTGGAATGTTTGGACAAAATAGCCACACAACAAGAGGAGACACTCAACGTAATGAAAGAAAAGACTCGTGCTAAAAATATGAAAATGAGGATTAAAAAATATAAGAATAAAAAGAAAAATAAATTTTGTTTTATAAAAATAAAATTAAAATATTATTAAAGCGTTAATTGTTTTTATTTAATTATAAATGATAATGTTATTATTATCTAATCATAAAAATAAATAATAAAAGTAAATAAGAATGTAAATTAAAAGTGGTGGGGTAGGGTGTTGAATTTTATTAAATAAAACCATTGTAGAGTGTAAAATTTGAATGTGTGTTGAATTATTAGGTGGAAGAGAAAGAAGATGATGTGAAGTGTTACAAATTAAAAAAAAGAGATTGTTGAAAAAAATCAACCATTGTACATAATCATTGCACACTCATTAGTATAAATTGTATACACTAATTAGTTCACTTACTTTGGTTATGATGCATCGAATAATATTTATGCTAACTAAACAATGCTAAAAATAATCTCATGAGGCTATAAAAGAGAACGCATTCTCTAGAAAAGATATAAAATCTCAAATATATTAATCAAAAGGTGTCTCTTCTAATGTAAAAGAAACACTTATTTATACGAAGACAATACTATCAAGTTCTACTAACTACTATTGGATGTGGGTGTTGAGTTTTACGAATTAAAATAACAATTACAAAACCCTAACCAGGATTCTATGAATACAATAAAAACAATAACGTACAAGTATGTACCTTTCTTTTGGAATTTGGAGCGGAATATATTTAAGGAGACTACGGCGATGCGTAGATTGTCTCTGAAATGTCACATTAGGCAATTTTCAGTGAGCGTTACTAGAACACTTTAAAATATTCATTTAGTGAGGTTGGACAAAAATCCAAAGGAATTTTTAACCACCTAAATCGGAAGCTATGAGAAAGGGGAGAGATAGAATTCTCGGCTTGAAAGTTGGAAGAATTGGTCTGGTAGTTTATGAAAATCGCCGTTTATATAGACACTTGAGCCCTAAATTTTAGCCATCTAACATAACTAAAATTCTAGAGTTTCAAGACAAAAATTTCTCCACCTCCTTAAGTGTTTTAGTCGACCAACATAGAGTAGGGGTTTTAGAATGCTTACCGACCTTGTCCCTTAAATAAAAACTGAAAGTGGTTAGATAAAATATTGATAATGATTCTTGAATAGAAATTCAATCTTATCCCCAAATATGAGTTGGTAGAACATGATGAAATTTCAACAATTGGAATTTCGCCATAATATTCTAAATACAGGTTATATTTTAAACCTGAAAGTTATAATCTTATTAAAGTTAGTTTTAGTTGTTGTGTGTAACCTCTTGGGCTCGTCGAAATTAACAATATATTAATTTATATTAATATATAGATTATGGCGGACTCTAGTAAGCCATCGTAATCACAATGTCGATCGAGTTAATCTAATATTATTATAAACTAATTAACATGTGTAGAACTTATTATTATTTTAAATGTAATAATCGGTTGTACAATGTATTTCAACGGACATATATTTATGAAATATAATATCTAAATATTTAAACGGTGGGACAATATAAAGTTTTATTAATGATGAAGATGGGAGGAGACTAAAGTGAAGAAGAGAGTTAAAGTATTTTATTTATCCCCTATCTAATAGTTAGTAGAACTTGATAATATTGTCTTTGTATAAATAAGTACTTAACACATTAGAAGAGACACACTTTTTGATTAATATGTTTAATTTATATTTTTTTTTTCTAGAGAATGTGTTCTCTTTTATAGTCTTTACGGAGATTATTTTTTAGTATTGCTTAGTTAGCATAAATATTATTCGATCCTCATAAACTTTTCATGATGTCAAGGTGATAGCGATAGAAAATTTTCGGAAGTAGTCGATAACCACGAAAAATATTTGTATTCTTACAAAGTTTACGGTTTCAAATCGGATGGTTGAAACCTGAAAATAGATTATAACAATCTGATTTTAGTGAGAAAATATTTTACGATGACATGTGGTTTGATCCCAGTTGAAATTTACCTCCAATTTTTGATATGTATGATGAAAATAATATTTATCATCAATATGTAAAATAAAATACGAGTAATCTTTCATATGACATTCTTTGATTTGAGGTGATACAAAAGATCTTAACATGTATTCATAAGTGATGATTGTAATAGAGCATCACACCAAAAATGATGATACATACAACTATCATGAAATCTCTTATGCAATCCAAGTTTAATTAGGCGAAAAGAAGCATTAAAATTCATCTCTTAATTGGAATGCCATTTGATAGAGTGAAAAAATGAAGAGTGAAATTAGAAGGCGAATATTTTCAGCAGAGTATGATGAAGAATGGAGATACAAAGTGAAGAAAAATTTATATTTATTTGTACCACATCTAATAACATTAATGCTTCTTTTAGAGATCTTTTAATGAATATATTTGAAATTATATTTAATTTATATATTGAAATTTTATATGATACGTTCTCTTTTATAGTCTCATATTTTTTTTAATATTAATTAGTTAAAATAAATATTATTATTTTTCCACTACATATTAGTAATTAACAAAAAAATGTTGCACCTTTCTAAAGAAAAACAAAAAAACACACTTGAAGAAAACCAAGAAAACATTCCAAATCTAGTTCACATGATCACATCATATAGGTGTCGGAATATCTGGTTGCGTGGGATGAGGTGGCCCTGGATCAGGTGGTTGAGAAGGCATGATTTCCGGGCCATGTGGTGGAGCCACCTCCGGCGGCGAAAGCGGTGGCACTGGAGCCTCAGGCTTAGGTGGTGATGGACTTGGAGGCCCTGGAAAACCTGGACCTGGATTTTCCTCTGGAGAAAGTGGTGGTGGATCAAAATCTGGAACATCAGGTGTCTGTGGAACTTCTAATGGAACATTATATCTTTCAGGTGGTGATGCCTGTGGAAATTCAGGGGGATAATTTCCAGGCAAATCCATTATCGAAGAATAATATTGGGCACGTCTGTATATGTCCCTTGGACTAACATTTGTCCAGTTTGGTTTAGCTAGTTGAAATGGGGTTTTGGTAGTTTGAGATAAGGGAAGGTTTATTGTTGAGATTGAGGATGTTGTGTAATGGTAAAGTGGGAATATTTTCTTGGTTATGTTTGATGAAATTCCAGCACGAGTAGACATTCTTGAATATTATAGTTAAGGAGACTGGGAGAGCATAGCATTTTGGAATTTATATAATGTGTGTTCTTTGAAGAAGAGCCAAACAAACAGATAAGGATTGATGCAATTCAATTTGTTAGGGTACGACACGTGTACATGAGTGTCTTGGGGAACACATGGAAGCCATGCAACAACCATGTAGACATTTTGCCTTTTGATCTCTTTTCTTTGTAATGATAATTTCTCTAATATATTTTTTCTATCGAAGGTCCCTCCAAGATTTTTATCCAAATTAATTTTTATTTTAAATTGAGGGAAAACAGAGGAAATAATGTTTGAAATTCAAATTTAAAGATTCTTTAATTTTTTGCTATGTGAACCCCAATATAGAAATATCGTTGTATTGAATTGATTCAGTGAGAATTGTAATAAAATTTATCTCATAATTTAATTTTGGATGTGTAGAAAGTTGAGCTGTTATCTGTGCCCAAAGCGATAAGTGTTTGAGGTAAAATAAGCTATTTTGCCTGTTGTAAAGATGTTACAGTTATGAAATTATGTTTAGAGGTAAAATAGTCGTTTCAGTCTTTAAAAAATCTTGTTGGGTGTGTATTGGATTCCCAAACAAGACACCAAAGTACAGAACAGAATGAACATGCCCCACCAGGACACCAAAGGTCCACCGCAAAGAATAAAATACAAAAAGTTACACTTTCCTTAATCCTTTTGACCACTTCAACTACGAACAAAACAAAAAAGCCTTCATCTTTTCAACAATCTTCATTAAACATTTCAAAACGACCCTTTTAATCGAACACTCATTTCATTACGTATTTGACTTTATTATACTAAATTCATGCTATTTATTCATACTTTACTCTATTTTTTAATTTTTTTAGATATACATATAACATATGACTATAGTTGGTGTTGCAGCTGATTAAAAAACTGATTCTTGAAAAATGCAATCAAATGGGGTGGAGCAGGTTCGATCAGTTGTAGTAGTAGCAGATGTAAGAGGGAAGCATAGAATTTCAGCGGAATTGAAGAGACTTGAGCAAGAGACAAGATTTTTGGAGGTTGGTTTTTGAGATTTTGATTGGTTGAGTTTGACTTTGATTTTGTCACTCTCTTTACCTATTCAATTTAACTGTTTTATGTTGTTCAATTAATGTTTTTGGAAAAATGGATTCTTTAAGTGGAAATGTATAGTTGTTGGATTCATATGTATTTGATTCTAGTTTGATTTGTTAATTTATTGCTTATTGCATCATGATTGTCCAATTGAATGCTTTCTGTTGGTTTTGGCAAATAAAAAGGGGCTTGTTTAAGTGCAGATTTATAGTTGTTGGATTCATATTTATTTGATTATAGTTTGGGGTTGTTCTTAGTTGTTAATTTATTGCTTATTGCATCATGATTGTCCAATTGAATGCTTTCTGTTGAATTTGCAAAAAAATGGGTTCTTTGAATGGAATGTATAATTGTTGGATTCATATTTATCTGATTCTGGTTTGGGTTCTCAAGTATGCCATTTTTGGAGAAATTTTTCTTATATGTATTACTAGTATATAAAGATTTGGGGTACAATCTGGAATACCTATTCGTTAAAGTTGAAATCTTTTGTGGTAACATATGAGTGTATAAGGTTCTTGAATGATGAATGTCAGATTGTAGAATAAAAATGAATACTTCATTGCTCTATTCCTTATATGGAAGTTAGTTTAATGATACTACCTTTATTAATGTTGATGAGCAATGGCATTTGTTATCTCCAATTCGTTGAGAGTAGATGAAGAACTGAAGTAATGAACATTGTTTGATTATGTGTGATATTAGTAACTCATTTTGGTATTTTTTCGCTTTCTTGGTTCACTGAAGAAGAAGGCGGCTCAATCAGTTCTACTTATTGAGTTACTTCCAGGATGCAATGCAAACTATCATGAGAGGTTTCTTGCGACCTTCATCTGTCATTAGCTTTTTGAGTTACTATTTACTACTACTTCCATCCCTAAACGGTTGTCAAGTTTGATTTTCAGTGGTAAAAAAGACAGTTCAAAATTCATAACAGGCAATATTTGGAGATAGATGGAGTATATAGATTCTTAGTCACTTAACCATTTAAGACATTATATACCTTCCATACATCTTCAACATGTGAGAATCATAAATGCTAGCAGGTTGCATTGTTACACTCACTATACATTTTGGTGGTATAATCACCTAGTCTGCTTAAGTAAAGCATCTCCATTTCACTGCACACTGTATGCCTCAAGTAGATGATTTATACATTGAAGAGATTATTTAGTTGTGCCTAATAATAAGACATTTATGTTTCATGAACACTAAGGCTATTACACCTTGGCTGAATATGACGTGGATTTTTTTCTAATATGTGCTTTGATGTGCTGCATGTTATAGTGTAGCTAGATCTAAATTTGTGTTCCATATTAAAGATTAAAGTTTATAAACGTTCTTTGAACATCATAAGAGGAAGTGTTATGGGAAAATATGTGGTACACCATTAACACCCTCTTATCATGTTGGATTAGGGGTGGGCCATTAACAATTGAGTTTAAATTTGCTGTATTACTCTGATAGTTTCCCGTGTTAGTCAAATGCTGAACAACAGGAAATACGAAGATGGTGTAATCAATTACACTGCACTAGGCTGCACTATGTTATTGTTTCTTAGCTTCATTAGAGTTGCATGCTCTGGTAACCCGATCCTGTACATTAGGTGTAGTTCACATCTAAATGAAATACAAATTCGCAAAAAAGAATTAGCTCATCTCAATTTATTTTGCCCAGGAGGAACTGGAACAGCTTGAGAAATTGGAGAAAGCATCAGCATCCTGTAAAGAGTAAGAACGTAAATTATTTTTTCAATTTTCAGCTTACATATCAACAATGTCAGTGATAACTTATGTTACCTGGATGAATAGATTGACAAGTATTGTTGAATCGAGACCAGATCCACTACTTCCAGAGTAATGATTTCTTCTTCTATGTCATTTAATCCCTCAAAACATATTTGTTAACGTTGTCATCAATTTTGTTTTTGGTTTTTGTTTCAGAACAAATGGTCCCATAATTCAGTTCTGGGACCGATGGTTCCAAGGACCACAAGAATCCGCAGGTTGCAAGTGCTGGATACTTTGATAGTTGGTAATATTAAAAGAACTTTAACCATTGTTGTAAGAAAAATTGAGATGTTCATCTTATAAATATATACTCCGTAGATGTTTTAGGGAGATTGTCAGATGCACTCCAATGTGCATAAATAGCATCTATCTTCTGTGTTAA
Source organism: Lithospermum erythrorhizon (assembly GCA_019722365.1). Classification (NCBI taxonomy): domain Eukaryota; kingdom Viridiplantae; phylum Streptophyta; class Magnoliopsida; order Boraginales; family Boraginaceae; genus Lithospermum; species Lithospermum erythrorhizon. The sequence continues at coordinate 122,538 of JADFUC010002150.1, read as the reverse complement.
AGAAGTTGAGTGCATGCCCAAAAAATTGATATAGGTGTCTCATTATATCCAATTGTATTTTCTTTGTGCTCGCTTTAATGATGGTGCGTCATAATATTTCTCTTTTATTTGAGCTAAACTTGGGACTGAAGTAGTCAAGTTATATGATTTTGGGACATACAAACATTATTCTAAAAAATAAAAACATGTCAATTAAGATGAATAGCATGCACTACATGAAAAACTTAAAAAACCTAATCGAACACGATTTGCCAATCTCATTCAGCCATTCAACCATTTACCTTCTTTTTTCTTCACAACTAATCCAACAGTGATTATCAACACCCCATCAAATTATCTCAAAACAACCTTTAATTTTTGAACACACAAGTCATATAATTTCATATACATACCACTATTTAAACAACAATAATTTAATTTTTAGGCTAATAATTTTTGCTTTCAAATTTTGATTATGACATTTATTTTTTGTTATTTTTAAATGATTTTATAGTAAAATAAAGTATCATTGTCCAGTGTAAAATCATTCGCCTTTTTTTACCATGGTACAAAGAGTCTCTGTCATAAATCTAGAAGCAATCCACATATGATCTGAAACTGTCTAGTCCTACCTGAGAACACTGTCAGATTGACATAGTATTTAGGACATCTTCCTTTGTCGTCTTCTAACACCTACCTTTGCCAACTCAACCCCCAATTTGTACACAAATGGCTTCATCACAAGTTCTCAACTTTTCTCCAAATCCAACTTTCTTGAATTTCTCTAAACCATCACTTCCTTCAAAATTTGGGTTTGTTCTTAAACCCTGGAGGTACCCTTCACCTTTAATCTTGAAATGCTGCTCTCCTTTATCAAGAACAGTTAATGAGCAGTTATTACAGAAAACCAACAAGGGAAATGCAGGAGACACGTCTTCAATTGAGGTGGTATTAGGAAACGTAGTATATTAGGAATGCTAATGTGTAATTAGGAGCTACATTATTTACATATATGTTCTATTGTCATTGGTACAATTACCTATTACATTGCCAGTACATATATATTAGTTTTAGGTAGCGCAGAACGAGAAAATTTATGTAGGGGTTGCGAATTAAATTATATTACACAAATGAATGAAAATATAAACATTCACCAGGGGGGAGGGACAATATAATTTCTATATAAATGAATGGTAGAATTCTTTTTTTAATAGTAGTAATTTTTTTTATCTTCATAAGTTTGGGGCGACGGCTCTCTTGCCCCCTCCTCCACTCCTTTTATGATTTAGTATTTGGTTTGACTATATATAGTGACGATCTATAGTTATAATAGATAAAAAAATGTTGATTAATAAAATTCTCTATTTATATATTTTCTCAGGTGGATTCTGTAACAGAAGCTGAATTGAAGGAGAATGGGTTCAGGAGTACACGTAGGACCAAGCTGGTTTGCACAATTGGGCCAGCTACTTGTGGCTTGGAGGAGCTGGAGGCGTTGGCAGTTGGGGGGATGAATGTGGGTAGGATTAATATGTGTCATGGGACAAGGGAGTGGCACAAGAGGGTCATTGAGAGGGTGAGAAAGTTGAATGAGGAGAAAGGGTTTGCTGTGGCAATTATGATGGATACTGAAGGTAGTGAGATTCACATGGGTGATCTTGGTGGTACTTCATCTGCTAAAGCTGAGGTATCATACTCTAAAAGATTGAATCTTTTTAATATTGGCATCTGTAAAATGTTGTTCGTCTGCCAAAGATGAGGTTTAGTACCCTTAAAGATTGAATCTTTTTTTAATATTGGCAGTTATAGAATGTGTTCATCTGCCAAAGATGAGGTATAATACTCTAAAAGATCGAATCTTTTTTTAATATTGGTCAGTTGTAAAATGTAGTTACCATTGGAATTTATATGCGCAAATCGTTTCTTTTTATTCCTTGGTAGAGTGATGCTCTGATGTGCTAATGTTTGGAATTTTGGATACTAATTAACTGTGTTTACTTGGATAGTAGGGTTAGGTTACTCTTTTTCCTATTTTATTGAAGCGTACTTATGATGTGTTTGGATTGGGGTGAATCAAGTTGAGGGTAAATTTTTAAAATTAACCTAGGTTAGGGGAACTTAGGTGAATCTAGGTGAACGTATTAAAATGTAGTTTGGATACTATTACCCTTGCCTAGGTGAATCAACATACATAATAAATAATAAATATTATATAGAAATTACGAATGATAGAAACTGACTATTACTGGCATTCGTTTGAGCTTATATGAATACACTGGCATTCTGTTAGCAGTTAAGAGCACATCTTTTCGGGTGGATATAGATCAGTATTTATAGAGATTGGATCTTTTCTGTTAGTATTATCGCAACATTTTAGTAACACACGGCTGTTTCCTATTGCATCCTCACATAGTATATTTATCTTCTAACTAATAGCTATAGGGTATATGCTTACGAATTTAAGGCGTATGGATTAGATCCTGATTGTTTAGATATTGAACACAATTGCTGTTGTATAAGGTGGAAGTGCTCTAGATTGCCTTCTGTTGATAGAGGTGAGTTGAGCCGTTGAGGTAGCTGACAAGATTAGGTTAGGGTTGTTTTGGATGGAGAGCTTGCAAAAGTAATAAGCATTTTCATTGATTATCACTATGTCACCTTCATTTTGCACTAGATTTCAGACCTTGATAATGACTGATATTCTCTTGTAGGATGGAGAAGTATGGACTTTCTCTGTTAGGGCTTTTGATTCATCTTGGCCGGAACGCACCATTAGCGTGAACTATGAGGGGTTTGCTGAAGGTAATGAATATCTTATACAGAGTATTAGATAAATTACTATCTTGGTTTCATTATGATGGCTTTCACGAAAAATGGTGTTGGGACTGGTCGCTCCCCCCATATTTCATTGTACAAGTTTTGTCAACTTATTCCCATATTTGTCATTGGACGCCACTCATATGCTTCATCCATACTAATTTGAATTTTTAACATGGAACAACAGATGTGAAAGTGGGCGATGAACTTCTAGTTGATGGTGGAATGGTGAGGTTTGAGGTGATTGAAACTATTGGTCCTGATGTCAAGTGCATATGCACAGATCCTGGTCTTCTGTTACCCAGGGCTAACCTTACTTTCTGGCGTGATGGGAAATTAGTGAGAGAGCGTAGTGCGATGCTTCCTACAATATCCTCCAAGGTCATTATTCTTCTTTCATCAGTTTCCCAGCATGCAAGTTATTATAAATTGTAGGACTTCTCCTATGTGGTTGTAGTCAATCGTTAACTCATGTTTTTTCTTTGAATTATTATTAGGAAGTAGCATCACTAAGATTTTTCCAGTAATATAGCTTATAAAAATTGTACTTGGAGTATGTAGATCCGTATCTTGAATGCTTTAAGATGCGTGGATCCTGTTCTTCCTGTCATGTTGTATTTTCCTTTCTATTACACCCTATGCTAATTTGGGAAATCATGCCGACTTTACACCAATTGGATCAATAACTTGTGTTTTTGTTGGTTCTTACCCCTACTATTACATCCTATGCTAATTTGGGAAATCATGCCGACTTTACACCAATTGGATCAATAACTTGTGTTTTTGTTGGTTCTTACCCCTACTAGTGGGGAAATGGGACATGGCTTACCTTCCGTTTTTCAGATTTGAGATCCGATTATAGGACTTCTCAGAGATACTCAAACCTACTATCTCTGTTTGTCTAGTTGTCATTCGGAGAATCTAATCACTTTAAGTCAAATACTGGGTGATTTGATCTATCTTAATTCTCTAGATTCAAATAAGGATTTATGAGCAAGTTTTCACTAACACGTATAAATTGTTTTCAAGTGCAATCATCATGCACTTACATGTGAAAGAGGGAATGTCAGTTACTATTGTCTTACACTCCTACAATTGATAGAGAATGACGATGTTCTATGTCTGCAGGACTGGCTAGACATTGATTTTGGGATCGCTGAGGGTGTTGACTTCATTGCTGTGTCATTTGTCAAGTCTGCTGAAGTTATTAACCACCTTAAGAGCTACATAAAAGCACGAGCACATAATGGGTTAGCATTACATATTTGAAAAGAACTACATATGCATCTTTCTGATACCCTCTACCTATTTATGCACAATCAAAGTCATCACATTTTTCTTTCGGATATTTTTCTTTTTCCTTTCGGCTTTGAAAATTCAATTATTTTCCTTTGATTTAGTGTCAGTCTTTGTAACATGTATTCGAGCCAACAATGTTGTTCCTTAAAATATACAAGCTTAAAAGACTATCATTATCTTTTTTGATACTTGAAATCCCCTTTAACAATTTGTAATCACTTGATCCATTTTTTGTTGGCAGCGACATTGCTATCATAGCAAAGATAGAGAGCATTGAGTCATTAAAGAATCTAGAGGAAATCATTTTGGCATCAGATGGAATTATGGTAGCAAGAGGTGATCTAGGTGCTCAGATCCCGTTGGAGCAGGTCCCATCAGCACAGCAGAAGATTGTGCAGCTCTGCAGACAGTTAAATACCCCCGTCATAGTTGCCTCCCAATTGCTTGAGTCTATGATCGAATACCCCACACCCACTAGAGCTGAAGTGGCTGATGTTTCAGAAGCAGTAAGGCAGCAGTCTGATGCCTTGATGCTTTCCGGTGAGTCTGCCATGGGGCAGTACCCAGAGAAGGCATTGACTGTTTTAAGGAGCGTTAGTTTGAGAATGGAGAGATGGTGGAGAGAACAAAAATTCCATGAAGGACTAGATCTCCCAAACATAGCATCTTCATTTGCAGACTGCATATCGGAAGAGATTTGCACGTCTGCTGTTAAAATGGGTAAGCTCCATCCTACTGAAGTTATTAACTGGAACTAGGCTTCTTTTCTTCTGTGATATCTTATGCATATGACAAAATCACTGATCTGATTTGTGCGATGCTGAAATAGAAATAAGAGGTATTGTTTTATTGATCCTCTGAAGGTTTAAAATTCTTAGGATTTTATGCATACTATTAAGATTCCAAAACTTTTGAGAAATTTGATATCATGATGAAATATGAACATGCATCCCATGAAGATTCCCAAGCTTTTGAGAAATAGGATATCATCATGAAACATGAACAACTAGAGGAAAGAAAAGGTATTTACTTTATAAAACCTACTAGTATAAGCTTGGGTTAAATGGTCCAAACCCTAATCAATTGGCATACTTCATTAATATTTTTCTTTGGTATGATTTCCATACTGAAAACCGTCTACTTCCGTGGAATAATAACTGAATGAGGATACACCTTGCAGAGGGAATACATTCGACGGTGTAGTTTATATCATATTAATTGCATAAAAGCTAGGTAATTACGGAGTAACAAAAAAGCTACATTTAGGTTAATTTGATCCTAAGATCATGGTGAAGGCTCATGTACTGTGAGTCTGTGAGGTAATCTTTGCTTCTTCTCTCTTCTCATTCTCTGAGTTTGATCCTGTTGCAGCGAACAACCTGGAGGTTGATGCCATTTTTGTTTATACGAAGACTGGGCACATGGCATCTCTGTTATCACGTTGTCGCCCAGACTGTCCAATATTTGCTTTTACAGGCACAACCTCTGTACGTCGGTGTCTGAACCTCCAATGGGGTCTAATACCTTTCCAGTTGAGCTTCTCTGATGATATGGAGAGCAATCTGAACAAAACTTTTTCCTTGCTCAAGGCCAGGGGAATGATAAAATCTGGTGACTTGGTCGTTGCTGTCTCTGATATGTTGCAATCGGTTCAAGTCATGGCTGTTCCATGAGAAAATATCTTGATGCAGGCAGCATTGGCTTGACCACTCCGAAAAATCATCATCACTAGACGACTACTTAAATGGCTAATGATTCAAAATATATATTTATTAGAGGTAATTTATTAAGCCCTTTCCCTACCAACTTTAATATCAGAATATTTGTCATTACACCCGCATACGAGCCTTCAGTTTAGCACCTCTTTGAAGTAATATGTTGTGGATGTGTTCTCTTCGAGTGGACTGTGATTTTACATTAATGTAGCTATTGTGAGTTAATTGCCAATAGTGTGGGTCAATTGCAGCATAGTCCTCAATAGTGGCACGAACGGACCTTGTTATTGTTACTGCTCAAAATGTTGTAGTTTGGGCTCAAACGGACCTTGTTATTGTCTAAATTATTGCAGTTTTGTGAGCATAAAGCATTATATTAGGGTAGAGCAATGCAAAATAAAACATCGAACGATGAATATCAGAATAAATTCTATAAATATTGATTCTCGATTGATATAGGAGGCCACACCATATATATATAACTGGGTGGTGAATATAATGATTGGATTCGGTAAGCATACACATTAAGAAGCAGATTTGATAGAGTGGTTAGCTCTTTTTTCGTTTGTTGTTAATGATAATAAAGTGGTTAGCTGTGCAAACCAATAGTGCTTCAAAAGATAGCACATACATAAGGTCGACCCAATGATGATTACAAGTTAATAATTAGCCATTATTAGGGTTTCTTACATTATTGTTAATGTGATCATTAAAAATTAGTTTGGCACTATGTACTAAAACATGTACGTAGTAATAAAATATCAAGCATATGAAAATGGTGAGCCATAGAATATGCAAAATGTGGAACCCTTTTTTGCAATCACTAAAATATCCAATACACCCAATCAGAAACAGCTTCTTCGATAAGTCTGTTTGTCCACAAATATATCGTAACATATTGACACAGAATAATTCTGGACCACCAAGTTCATTTTAATACTCATGGATGTATAATTAAAGGGAAATTTATGATGATGCACTTTGATTTGATGCCTAGTGATTATGAAAGCCGAGCAACTCAAAGAGCCCACAAAAAAAATCATTCAGATATGATATCTTGTGACGAACGATAAGACATTATTAACGTTTCAAAAAAAATTCTTTTTATATTATTCCCACCGCACCCACTCATATACGATCACCTACGCTTAAAAAGTTTTAATCTACACGACCATTTCTATTTAGAAATAACACGCTTACTGGGCTGGTGATCCGCGCTTTAACGAAGCTGCAATTTAGTCCACACATATTTTCCACCTTCTAAAACCTCCCAAATCTTTTTATTTTATTTATACACAAACATCCAAATCTTATTTCAATTACACTTTCCCTAAGCTTCTTCAACCTTTCCAATCTATTTCCTTCATTTTCTATTTTCTTTCATGCTGCAATGGAAGATGCTGGAAAAAATATTTTCCTCGCAACATCAAGGCGAAGAGACGCGTGAATCAAAGCTTCCCGGCTCGAGTAATCCCGACGTTTTCTATCAGCCGTCCAAATCGCATTGCAGTAAGTTGTTAATTGGAAGATTTTGATTTTGGGCGTACTAAATTACCCTTCATTAAACTAATGGATCTCAACAACGAACGCGTGTTATTTTGGATGTGTTTTGCCGCGCGAAATTTTTTTAAACATGAAATATCATATACTAAATAGTTTGAACGCGAGCGATATAAACGATTTTTTTTAAATATTAAATGACGCCTCATGTCATTCGTCTCATATCTTTATTTTAATACTATACAAGTACAGTATTATGCTGCATAGTACAAGTATAATGTATTAATCATACTTATCGGGTCAAGAGTATTGATATTATTGCTGGGTATTATATTGTCTTCAATTTCCTCATTATAATCCGAATTAATAATAAGGTTCCGTCCATATCTAAACATAAGGGGGGCCTAACATTACGTTCGTTCAACTGCACACCAATAATGTTATAACTCATTGATCCTCCTGAAATTATATCAGTCAAATTCAATGAAAAATTAAAATGTTCTTAATCTAACTCCGTATTAATTTCCTCTACGTATGTGATAAGGAATGCACATGGTCCACGAGGCAATATCTGGATATCTGGCCGCCTCTTTTAAGGCCAAGGCCCCGCAGACGGCTACTGGGATCCGGCAAGCAAAGAAAGAATCAAGGCCGAATCCGTGTCGTGCTCGGTGTCGCGTGGGTTACCTCGGCTATGTCAGCGCTGTAAGTGGCTAATGACCTGCCTCGGCGACATCTCTGATAACCTTCCCACATCATTTACTGCTGACTAATCAGCTATGTGCCTCACGCTGAACAGATCAACGTAGGAATGCATTTAATTTTTTCTAGAGACAGCTCATTTATTTCGTTATTATTGTCAAACTGGTTCATTTGAAAATAGTACTAAACATTATTATAAATTGCAAACTATTAATAGGTAAATGAGACTGATGTATACTTCCTCCAACTCTAGTTGTTATTTATGCTCAAAGTTTTAGAAAATATAGTCGTATCTCTATATTTTAATTTTAATTTTAAGTAAATGTGTTCTTTTAGTCGAAATAAGAATAGATCTTAGAATTTTCAAATATGGAAAACTCCCTTATTAAAAAGGTTAAATAATGTATATGAATTATATATGTCAAAGCTGTAAACTAACAACAAATAAAATTATTTCAGTAAGTTTAACTTATGATCTAATGTGAATTTTTTGAAATTAACGTTGTAATAATGAGCTGTACATAATATATTACAAAAGAAAAACTAAAAGATCATCAATGGATAATACCAAAGAAAAAGCTGATTGCTAGCTAGTTTAAGTAGGAATCAATCAGCAAAGGAAGCAATGTGATGGACCATATTTTCAAAGAAGTAGAGAGGAAAAATAATGATACTATTAGTATAATTAGTTTTGAAAAAGATAATTACAGGACCACAAATAAATAATTATATTGCAAAAAAGGACCACGAAAAATAGATAATAACTCTTACAAGTTGCAATTGGTTCACCTTTTCTAAAAATTGACTAGAGTATCCTGCTTCGTAGCCTCATCGTTTATATGTGAAAAAACCTTGATCGATCAATAGCAAACTCATCTTTGTATTAAATCTTAAGAAACCTTTATTTTTTCGTTGAAAACAAAATAATTGGTTTGCCAAATGTTATTTGTTTCATAGTTAGTATTTTTTTTTACATAAGAAAAATGTTTGTTGCCAAACACAATATTAAATGACGCGTTTAATTAGTGTTAGATATCCGTTGGTTAAATATGACAAGCATGTATCATCATCTAATTGAATAAAACTCTGTTTAATGAATGATAGACTAAGGAGTTGTTTGTTAAACTTATTAAGCATCTAAATTTAATTAATTTTAATACTTAATTTATTGCTTATTTGTTAATGAATTATTTTAAGTGCTTAATAAATTAAGTATTTATCAAAATTTTAACAAAAAAATTGCTAAAATTCCTAGCTTATTTTTTATATCTTAATCAAATAATCTCACAATTCTCCTCTTACCCAATTCTAACCCTAAAAGAAAATAGCCTCTTCTCCTTTCGTCACCTTACACATTCTTCTTCTCCAATTTATCACAAAAGCTATAATTTTTTATCCCTTTCTATTCAATTTATAATACTGGATGTGTTATTTTTCAATTTAATTCTTTATATTTTATTCAATGTACGTATGCTTGATCAATTTATTAAATTTTATGTTTTTTTTATAAATTAAAAATATTTATTTAATGATATTTAAAATTTATTTATATTTTAATATTTATTTAATCAAATTATTATATTTATACTACTATTTATAATCTAATTAATAATATTATTTAATTATCTATTATAGTATTATTTATTTAATATATGATTCATATATAAGTAAATGAACTAGGTAGGGGAAAAGATTGTCAAAACAACTTAATTTAAGTCTTTTTCTTTGAACTATTATCAAACATCTAAATATTTTCAAGATTCGTATTCAATCATAATCTCGATTCAAGAATTCAGCGAGTCATTCACTTTCGACTTCGCGCTTTTAGATTTAACAAACACCTCCTAAATATATACGGTACGATCACTACAAATTTACACAAAGAGGGCACTTCAAAAAGCACAAAGAGGATACAAAAAAAACGTCATTATAAGAGGGCGCCCTGGGTTAATCACTTAGACGGAACTTCAAGAAAAGTCTTCTAAGTCAATAATTTGTAACCTGTGTTATTATAGACATTTCTTATAAAAAAAATACAAAGAAGCTAATATCAAAAATAAATTTAAAATATTTTATAAATCATAATTGCCAATATTTCATTTAAAACATAACCCAATAAACATCAAGTCAAATATATATCAATGTATCTAGGTATTTACAAACAACACTAATAATTGAGGCATTACAAAATTTTAAAAGACAAATACTCAAGGTTTGCAACACATCAATGAAGCTCCTCATTCTCTATCTAGAATGTTCGGTGATATCTATCGCTGGGTAGATACCACACCATCCTTCCGAATTCGAGTAATTCATTGCTATCCACAAATGTGTTTGATAGCGAAGCTTCGCTATGATACTCGAAAGTTAAGTTATACACTTCCAATACGACTTCAATGTTTATCTAATATCAAAACTAGTATTAAAAAAGGACATACAAATAAAGAAGACTCGCATCGTCGAATTCTAAGATGTCCTAATAAATAACAAACATAAAATCCACAATAGGTCAGACTTCACCGCCTTTATTACTGATACAATCATTCAAAACCAAAATTATAACCTCGAATGTAACAAGAATCAAATTATTATTATCTAAACGTAAAATATACCTCTACTCTAACCCAATGATTCTGGCTAAACATCTTTCTACTTACGATACTTTGCTTTTTGGTACCATGATATGCATTCATAACACTACAATAAACAAATACATAATGAGAAATAATAAAAATAAGACAATGTATATATATATATATATGTATGTATGTATATATATTATATATAATCAAATCTAATACTGGCCGATTTTTTCAGATATCGTCCTTTTGAAGCACTATATACGTATAAATTTCCATAAAGTTAGAAAGTCATTCACTGCTCCAAACAACATAGCCCCCTCAAATCAAGTTGTCTTTTCTTAACTCCATCATATACATCTACACCCCTTCTCTCACAACAACTTCAAATCCTCACCAAAGCGTGTCAATTATACATCAATATCGCCATAGGTTGTTTAGGCCCGTATATCAAATAGACAACATCAAATATTTGCGCTTTCATGCAGCCCAAGACGGTAAATTATGCATTGCCAAACTAATCATGTACTATGAGGTTCTTCTAAATTTAATGAGGATTCATTTCATCTCGATCATTTAATAATATAAAACGTAAGTTTTAGGTTCCGTTGTAAATTTTGAGTACTTAGAATCAAAAGTCTTCCATTGATGTGCATCCGCAGGATGCCTAAGCTTCCCATCTTTTACCCTTTTATCGAAATGCCATGTTAATTTCTTCACATAATCTGCATTCCGATACATACGCCTGAGTCTAGGTATAAGTGAAAAATAATACATCACTTTGAGTGGGGTAGATCATCTCTTCTTATAACTTGGGGCATTACACTTGGGGCATTCTTTCAATGATGCATATTCCTTTTGAAATAATATGCAATCGCTCACACGACGTATCCTGTTTCAAACTCCAATCAACCGAAAGCACTTGTTTTGCATCATAAGTTCTTCGAGGCAACACATTATCATCAGGCAACAATTCTTTAACATTACTCAACAAGTCTGTGAAAGATGAATCAGTCCATCTATGTTTGGCTTTAAATTGTACAAGATAATAATTGCATCTAATTTGATAAACTTACATCCATCCTACAAAGGTTTCTCTGCATCATCTTTTAACCTCTCCAATAATTCAGGATGATCAATCAAATCTTCCTCTAATACCCTTGGTATTTCTTCTACATTATCCCTTACGCCTCAATGTGCTCAACTCCTCGTGTCCACTATCAAACTTAAACCGAGCGGACCTAATCAACTTTCATCTCACCATGATTTGTCCAACAAGTGTAGTTCATATCTATGCCAATACATATCAAATGCTACTCTTTATTTAAACACTTCCAACAAGGACATATAAGAAACTTTCTATCCTCGACATTTATTAGAGCAAACTCAATAAACTCCTTTACCCCATTTTCATGTTCTTTGCGGACAAACGATTGGCAATCATCCACCGATCCATAATTACTTACTACAAAAATATAAATCAGCGAATTACACAAATAAACTAAACATCATATACCAACAAACATAGCCAATAATTCAACATAAATCATATACATACTAGCACACTGGAACTACGCAATTTACTAAAATTGTATAATCATAAACCAACAAATTTATAATATCTAAATATATAATTTAACAAACTTTTATACAAAAAATAGCCAACAATCATATATGAACAAACTTTTATACAAAAATGAATAATCAAATAAATAACATCCAAAAATTAATCACACAAATCATAACTTAAACATGTAATTTCAACAAACAACACATTATTCAACCTAAAATCTCAACAAAACAAACAAATCATAAATATCACCGTATACTACAACTCAAACTATGCAATTTCTAAATTATTATTTAAAAATTCATATACTATTAATTGAAAGTTAATTTATGCATCAATTACCTTTTAATCAATTTATTTATTCAAACAAGAATAAAATTATAATTAAACCTTCATATATATACTACTTGAAACTACACATTTCACAAAAAATTAAATAATGTAAAATAAAGTATATATAGATAATAAAAATAATTTTTTTATCAAAATTAAAAAAATATAAATAAATAAAACAAAAGATTTTCACAAATAGAAATTAAAATATATATATAAACATAAATTACTTACCTGATAATTGGAGTGAGTGAGTCGAGTGGGAGTGGTAAGTAGCGAAGGACGCCAAGGGCATGGCGTTTAAATACGGTGGCTTGGCGTGTGGTTTTTCAAGGGGAGGGGGGAACAGCTGGGGACGGGCTTTAGCGGGAAGCGGGGATGAGGCTTACATCGAAGGAGAACGACGGCGATGGACGAGGAGCATGCGGTATATTGCCTCAATATGGGGTTAGGTTTAATGTTTGTTTTGTTATTAAAAAAAAAATTTACTTAGAACAACTTATGCCAAATTTAAGTACTTAGATGCATGCTTTTTCACTAAATGCTCTCTAAGTAAGTGTCATCTAATTTTTTTTTTTTTGTAGTAGTGATGGAAATGTTGGAAAATTAGAATTGTATTTGATATATAAACCAATAACGACTCCAAAACAATTCAATTCTTAAAAATGGTATTAACAATCTTCTAGTTTGATACACATAATTGGAACAATAATTAAAAACAAAAAATTATATCTGCTACACCTGAACAGTAGCCCGAAAATTGTTTCATTTATTATGATATATGTATACCTAAATCATTTTCGATGACTCATTATTATGATCCATGTTTTGATTGATCATATCCTATTTTGTAAACATCTTGAATAATTACAATGACAACATACAAAGTACAATTATGAAAATAAGTTTCATATAGTATTAATCATAATAATAGGTACATGATCTAAAACTGGATATAATGGCCAGATTTGGAGTAAAGTTAAGTGGCATGTGGGCCCATCCTACTATATCCCAAAAGTGAAGAAGATTATTACTGAACGTTGCAGCTACCGTTTCTAAAAACAAGCACCATTGCCTACATGCTTTGTACTTTTTTGCTTGAATTTGAATAACATAACAAAAGTTGTTTGGCATAAAGCTTCTTTCTGTGTTTCCCTATTTCCATATAAGGGACACATCATGATGCCTGTTAATGGATTCCTATTGAGTACTTACCATACAAGTTGGAAGTTAATAATTTATGCTTAATTTTGTAAGTATATCAAATCATTTCATTATGTGTAAGTTCTTATTAGAATTTTCGAACTAAAGGCCTTTCGGGTGAGCATATACAAACTAAATACAAGATAATGTGGCGAACAATGTTACTCGAAAATAACATACATACTATAAATCATAAAGAGACGCTTCCTCCGTATCAATAGAAGCAGTTGTTTACACCTTTGTCTAAATAAAACATTATTTTGCTAAACAATCATGCTTATTCTGACACGGAGGAAGTAGTATAAGGATAATTATTGTTGTCATTTTTCATAGCTACACAACACAAACTTTTTAAGAATTCAAGTAACTATTAAGACATGCCTTTAAGATTAGGGACATTGACTAATAAGTTTATTAAGACTTAAGAGTAGTACGTTGCACTTGTATATGTCTTTATGACTAATAATAAGTTATTTGCAAGCATGGCTTTAAGTCGGAGACTTTGGCAATAATGCTCAAATAAAGGAAAATAAGTCTTTCCTCCATTTGCAACTTTCTTCATTTTAGCTCTCCGAATTTATGTGAACTTGACCATGAGTCGTGTTAACACAATAACACCATTTTCTCCATTGGTTTTTTTTCAAGAATCTGATTCATAATAATTAAATTACAAAATAAAATCTAATGGGTATAACAAGGAACATAATAATACTAATACGTTGTGCACGAGTTTTAATGAAGATGATTATAAGATCTTAAGTATATATAACAACAGAGCAAGAATATTAGTTGGCCATGCTTAACACAAGTTTTCAAGCAATAAGTTGTATCTTGAACCACCAATAGGCTAAATGGCCAAGTATAGTTGACTGGATCCAAATTCTTCTTTATCTGCAAAATCTAGGAAAATAATTCATCAGTAGCAACAGTTTTCATTTAGAGATGATCTAATATTATTAGTATTCATAGTTTTCATTTGATAGTTTTCAGTACAAAGTACCAACTAAAATATTAGTTTTGAGTACCAAGTAGCGACTAAAATCTTATCTTTGCCATATTAATTCAAACATTAAAGTTGTCGTATTCAATAATTGGATGAGGAACTCTCCTAAATGTTGAAAACAAGTTACAATGAATGTAGTGGGTGCGAGTTAAACTCAAGGTTCATCCGGTGGTAGTAGGATAAAATATCAACAAAATTTGATAAATATATATGTATCAAATTTATATATTGAACCTTTTTATTATAAAATCACAAAACTTGTACTTTTTCTATAACTCATTTATTATTTATATTTTTGTATTTTAATGAGAAATTTTACCCATTCCATAATATTTTATTGTAATTTTTATTTAATGATCTGTACAGTTATCTAATTCTTCATCCGTACGTTATCATTAATTTTATGGAGTCCCAAATTTTTTTGCTTGTTTCATCTACTAATAATGAAAATATATAATTCCATTTGAGGGCTAACCTAGGATAGCTAGATCAGATAATAAATTTAGTATAAGTTTCGAGTTTGATCGAAGAAGAGTGTAAAGAACCAAGTTTATAAAAATAACTTAAATACCCCTTCAACAAAAAAGATTAAGATAATATATCCCATTAGTACTCATAAATATATAGCATGTTGGATTACTTATACTAATTCCTTATATAAATACTGAAACTGTTACAAAGATTTTATTATTTATAATGTATGCGCACTAATACAATAAAATATTTTAAACCTATCTGCGCATTAAAAAAGAAGCATTTATTAAACGACAGATCCGACTATCGCCTATCATTTCTAAACGGATTGTCGAACAACCAGATGCTGAATTAATTTGATGTAGCTTGATTGATTTGGACTCTGAGTCTTGATTTGGCCCTATTTTAAGTGACTCCGATTCAAGGCTCTAATCACATGTGCGATCCCCGAATGACTAATTCTCAGACGATCAAGCATGATCCTCGAAATAGATAGTAGTCCTGACCCATGTAATCTTTAGACTCCGATAATTAAATTTGACTTCGTCTCTAACCTTGAGCATTGGCCCCTGAAATAGTTCTAATAGCAGACAATCCGATCGCCTGTCCTGACTCGATCTTCTGGTCAAGTTGACTCCTTGGCCTCCCTTGAGACTTGTGACTCTGATTACTTGGTTCAGCAAGTTATGGCCTTAGTTAGCCTGATCTCAGACACCACACCGAGCCTCGCGTATTAGCCTTTCTCCCGAGCCTGCGCATTATCCCCGATTTCGATACGCCAGACTATCAAGAAGATGGTTTAAAGAACGCACTGGTTTTTTTGACAAGATGTGACAAGTAAGCATGGAGCTTTATATCCCGTCTCTGATTTACTACAGCCGGCCTGAGGCTTAATCCCGTAGCTTTATTTGATTTATGAGATCTAAATAATCAAATTCTCATCATGGGTTCGATTCCGAATTACCGTGATTTGTGCAAGAATTCAATATCAGCCTTGTTTTAGGCGCCATTTCGTGATGGAGATGAAGAATTTTGTGTTCTTTCTCCGTTTTTCAATTTAGACACCTATTTTGGGAAGATAAAGTCAAGATTCGATAGTTTTTCTCTTGAAAAGTAATCTTCAGAGGTTTTCTTAAAAAAATATCTTCTCGAGTTAGTTCTTATACAAAATTATCTCCGAACTTTTTGTTGTATTTTTTATTATGCTCGATGATAATTTCGAATTAATAAGTGGGGAATTTATAAAGCTGGCTTTCCGATTGATCGATCAATGATCACCTAGATTTTGATCTTAACCGTTGGATTTTGGCGCAAAGATTTTCCATCGAATTTTGTGAAATTACTTTGCCGCTACTCCAAGATATGACGCCTTATTTGAAGTTAATCAAGAAGGTTCCGTATTCTTTAGGTCAAGCGCATTTTCATATTAGCCCAACTCTCGAGTCTCCGCTTTTAAACCCATTCTTTATGTAGCCTTTTATTTTATTTAAAACTTTCTAACTTCCATCTTGAAAAATAAAACAACCGAAATTATTGAAATAAAATTGTGGATTTTTCGATCCCTAATTTTAATTGACATTTAATTCGAGGCTATTTTATCGTGGGAACCCTCAAGTGAGTTGAATTTAGGTTAATTAACGTATAAAACCTCGGCTTCGATTGATTAATTTCGTGGGCTTAATTCTTAAACTTTATTATTTCACACGTATTTGATTTTCAAGGAATTTGAATCAACCCCTAATTGTCATGTAGTTTGTGTGATCAATTTTATTTAATCAATTTTACCAACTAAAATAAATTACCACTGTTATTTAATTAATTTTCTATTTGGTACAAATACACAACATTTTGATATAGAATTGGCATAATAAGTCTCAGAGTTAAAATAACAATAACACTTATTATCATATTATTTATATATATATATATATAATATTATTAGAGATACATCTAAATTTCAAATCTCACTTACTAGTTTTAGTTTTAGTTTTTGAAGGAAGAAAATACTATTGGAAATAATAGAGAGTAATACCAATGTATGAAATTATCATAATGCCACGTAGGAAATGATTGTCCAAATCAGGAGTCTTCCCTTCCCCTCATCTATATAACAATCCCCACCCCCTCCTTCAAACCCACTCTATCATTCCCTAAACCCATATCTCCTCTCACACAAACCCAAAAATAAAATACAAAAAATCTCAAAAAACAAATATCCTCTCGCCGGCGATCACCCCTCGCCGGAAAATGTTAACTCCGACCATCATATCAAACCCCTCTCCTCTTCATCGACTCGACAATAATGTCTTCTCAATCATTCATCACCATCACGTTTTCCACGAATAACCTTTACATTTCACCTAATTCTAACTCCCTCAAACTGTTTTAATCCCTTTTTCTTACAACATAATCCTTTTTCTTACAACATAATCCTTTTTCTTACAACATAATCATTTTTATTACAACTTGGGACTTAATCCTCAGTAGTTGTCTAGATCATAGTTGTTTGGTTAAACATTTATACACATATTATTAATATCTTTGTATTTTTGTGGAAATTTTTGCATTTTTATGTAGCTTTAACTAATACTAGTAGTCTTTATTGACTGTAAAATTGAAAAAAAAATTGGAAAAATTGTGAAAAAAATTGGGAAAATGCCATTTCCGATGAAGATTCAACCCATTGATTCTCAGGCGTTCAATGAATCATCAACGATCAGAAACGATGTCGTTTTTGCATCAAAACCAATAGTTAAATCTCGTCTCAAGCGTCTCTTTGATCGCCCCTTCACTAGTGTGCTCCGAATATCTTCCGCCGCCGATAAGTCCGAAGCCGGAGGTGGTGGCGCCGGCGAGTTTGAGCCGAGCTCGGTTTGTTTGGATAAGATGGTTCGGAACTTTATTGAAGAGAGCAATGAGAAGCCTTCGACCGCGGCAGTGAAATGTAGCCGGAATAGGTGTAATTGCTTTAATGGTAGTAGTAATGATAGTTCTGATGATGAATTTGGGTTCGCTTTTGGATTTTCTGATTCCAATAATTCATCATTTACAGATTCCTCCGATGTTCTCAAGGTACATATATTACATACTTTCAATTCTTCAATTAAACTAACTGGAGGATTAGGATTAATCTAGTGATCACGAGATATTATTTCATCTTATAACTCATATTCGACTCCTTGCATCAAAAGAGACCGGACAATCTTCTAACCAAACTGGACAATTTTTTGGGACAGAATGAGTAATTAATTGATTCTTTTTTTTTTTTAATATTTGTGTAGAGTTTGATACCTTGCCCAAGCATAGGTGAGAGGAATCTTCTAGCAGACACTTCAAAAATTGTGGAGAAAAACAAAGCTTGTAAAAGGAAAGATGATTTGCGGAAAATTGTCACAGATAATCTCATATCTCTCAATTATGATGCTGCAATCTGCAAGTCCAAATGGGAAAAATCTTCCTCCATTCCAGCTGGTAAGCTTTACTTCTAACTATAGTTCATTTTATTTTTGTATTTAATTTCAAAATATGTATTACCTCCATACCAAAAACATTGTCTATTCTTGAAAAATACTCTGTATATTAAATGCTAGTGTTTTTAATACTTTTTAATTATATGATAATTTAGATTCGAATGAACATGGTATGTGTCGATTATGATAAATATATACTCCATATTTTGTTAATTTTGAATATTGAATCGGCCTTTAAAAGATTTTGAGAGTATTAGAATAAATATGATAGTTATGACTCAAATTAATATTATATGTATCGATTTAGACTATAAAATTTGTTAATTTTGAATATTGAAAATCTTACTATACAATTTGTTGTTAATTGTTTGAATTTATGTTCTGTATAGGTGAGTATGAGTACATAGATGTGATAATTGAAGGCGAGAGAATACTAATCGACGTGGATTTCCGATCGGAGTTTGAGATTGCCAGATCAACTGGAAGCTACAAGGCAGTGCTTCAATCGGTGCCTTCGATTTTCGTCGGAAAGACTGATCGTTTATCTCAAATTGTTTCCATTGTTTCTGAAGCAGCCAAGCTCAGCTTGAAGAAGAAAGGAATGCACATTGCGCCATGGCGCAAAGCTGATTACATAAAATCGAAATGGCTTAGTAGTTTCACCCGAATCACGCCTCCAAACGTCGTCGTTAATGTGATTGAAACACCAAACAATGATACTAGGGAGCAAAACAAATGTGTGAATGAGGATAATATTAATAATGTTGCACCAATTGATGGTGAAGATTTGATGTTTGAGGAAAAAACGACGATTGAGATGGAAAACTCAATTGTGCCGTCGGATGAGGCTTCGTCCGGCGAGGAAGAGAAGCTTGATTTTTCAGTGAAGGTGCCATGGGAGCCACCTCCTTTGGAAGAGAAAAGCAATAAGTTGATTGTCACTGGATTAGCTTCTCTTCTCAATGAGAAACCTTAAAATTTTGGATTTTTTGTTTCTCCTTTTTTCATTTTCTAACATGTTTCTTCTCTTTTTTTTAACGTGTCAATGAGAAGAAAATTAATGAATAGAGTAAACCCAAAGTGATCGTATAGATTATGCGCCACTTGTATCCTAATATTTTGGGTTCTATTGTAATTTTGCAAGATTTTGTAAAAAGCAAGATGAATATGTACCATGTAGAATTATCCAATCATTGCAATAAAATAATTTAGAAAAAAGAAAAAGTATAACTTGGCTAGTGGATTATGCTTGAACAGTGAACTCCTGGTTCTTGGTGCATGCTCGATATGTTCCTTATTTGGAAACATTCAAGAGCATTATTCTTATTGGGCAATGTTAAAAATATGGAGTTATATAGAATTTATAATTGTTATCCGCTGCTCTCAAATTTTTTAGCATACATAGGAGTATATAATTTTTTAATATTTCAATTATCAAAATTTCATAATTACTTACACCTTATTGATAGGTATAATTTAATTATATTTTTATACGGAATATTATAATTTAAAAAAATTGAGACAGATATATGATTATGAGCTGAGATGGAGGCAGACTCGTGCAGTCTTGAAAGATGTGAAAGGGAAGTAGAGAGGAGAGGGACCAAAGGCAAATGGGTGTTGCGTAGGGTGGTGGGATTGAGTGAGTTTATGTCATTTGAATAACGTGATATTCTCTTCTTGTTTTCCCCAATTTTTTAAGTAGTGAGCCCACTATTATTTTCTTGGAGTTGTCAAACTTTAACCACTCAACAGTAAACTCTGGCTTTGAGTAAAATTTCTCATTTTTCTACTGCTCAGCTCGTGAAACCAATTATTCTCTCAGATGTCGCTCAGTATTCTAGTACTACTTTCTTCGTGACATCAATTACTGTTCACTTTACCAATAACCTCAACAAGAAAAACAGAGTGTTAAAAACTATTTCCAGGTACAAGTTGGATGAAAATAGTTATCGAATCATACACTTCATAAAATGGGTGATTTTTTGTGAGTATATCAACCTGATATGGATATTTAATAACTTTCAAGTATTATTCGAGATAGCAATTCAAGAATGATAGCTTAATATCAGATTTGATGAATCTTTCGTTGATTTTGAGAGCTGCCAATTCTTATAAGAATATATAGTGTGTCACTCTTGCTACCGGGGCAAACACTTTAATCCTGTCGATGTCATACTTCTAACTTTGTCATTTAACATTAGCCTTGTCTTATATTTTAACTTGCTTCTTGGTTTGTCTTTTTGTCTTATATGCGCTTTAATCCAATTGCATTATTTCCTTTTGGAAGAGTTGTAAGTTTAAATTAATGCATTTAACAATTGAACCCATTTCTTCATCCGTAACCTTTTCCAATTTTTTAACTTTTTTATTTAAACTTACGTATATTCTTGGATCGCGTTCTTTCCATTAAACAAAATAAAAAATAATCAAAATTTTGTACCTGACTTGTCGCGTCATAAATTTCATCGAGGAATCTCATAATGTTCTGGGTTCTCCCCACAGATTATTGTTGTTGTTACGAGCGATGTTGTTGTCTCACCGGTGTTATTGGTATTGATTGAGGAGTTTGTTGATTTAATTTGTGTGGAGTGAGATCGTCATTTCCCTTTGTAACGACCGCCAATTCGGCCGCCACGAGTAGAGTCATTAAAATACGGAACACGAAGAGTCACGAGCCGATGGGCGGCTCGGTTTAAAAGCCTTGATTCGTTTAAATTAAAGTAATGGCACCGTAATTAAGTTTCCCAAGTGAAAGCAGGTTTTTAAATTTATAATCCAATGTTGTCTCAAGCGACCAACCCGGCAAATATACCTGACATATCCCAAAATAAAAGTAATGCCCGTGAGGCTACAAAAGAGGAAAAGTATTATTTTCGAGGAATACAAAATGACAAGCGCAAATGAGGCTAAAGGATTTCAAAGGAAACTACAATGATCCAAGCAGGTTAATGACAAATGAAATGGAATTTGTGAGGATCCTCTGCTACCCGATCTTCACACAGCCCTAGATGAGCCCTGCTGGCATGGTAGAGCCAGGCCCGCCAGCAACTAAAATTCATGTAAATTCAAACTGAGGGGAGTCTTAGGCTTTTACATTTTTGTCGAGCCAAGCGGTTCAACAAATAGACATCACGTAACATGGAGCCCCGGCCAAAAATTTCTTAGCGTATCTTTCACTTACCAATCTTGCCCGTGTCAAGAATTATGCGATTTTTATGATACCATTTTGTTATTATTAGGAGCATATGTCGTTGTCAAGCGATGAATAATTCCTTGCTCTTTGCAAAAATTATTAAACAAATTCGAGATTGTATTCGCCTCCTCTATCGGATACGAGTATCTTTATATTACGTCGCTTTGTTTTGACTCTTTGCTTTAAACTCGCCCAAATTTTTCGAGCAACTTTTAAACGATATATGTATACCCAGCTTTTTCTCTCTATAATCATCAATAAAAGTTAAGTAATACCTATTTCCTCAGTAATAGGACATCGAATGGACCGGTATGTACGTATGAACTATTTCGAGGGGTGATGTTGTTTTCCTTTGACAAGTAAATCACGTAGATGTTCAGTTCATTAATCATTGGAAATCATTCGCGTGTGTGTCTTTGATAATAATTTGAGTCTAAAACCAAGATGACCAAATCTTAGATGTCATAATCATGAGTCGTTTTAATGGTGACAGGCTAATGTTGTATCCCCGATGCTTCGTGTCCAACGTGAAAGTCGATTCTTGGTCATATCGACTTTTGTATTGATGAGAGTTCTCCTTCATATTTATGGTATACCGTTTCTCTAGAAGTTGTCCAAGACTAATGATATTCTTTCTTCCAATGCGGTATATAATAAACATCATTTATAAATTTCTTTTTCTCCGTTATTTAAGACAATCGTTATACTTTACGCTTTCTTGTACTCGAACCTTAGATGAATCACACCAAAAATGGCTTCTCCATTAGTTCTGTTTCCATCCAACTCTATGAATAGATCCTTTCTGAGCACGCATGTGATTACTTGCTTTGCCCGATTAATCCCAGGCGTGCACCGTATATTTTATGGTACTTTTTCATTTTCCGTTATATGTTCGGAAAATGGCGAGATCGACATCTTTCATACGTCCCCAGTGTTGCAAAGGATTATTTGATTAACTTCCACTTTAGGTGTTGATCGGCCTCGTGGCCCGAAAACCAAGCCATATTTGTTACAATTATAACATTGAAGTTGGGCTTATCAACCCCGTTGTTGATGACCGCCTCTTCGCGGCCTACGAGGAAATTTTGAGCCACGACCCAAACGGTTAATAACGCCCCGTTTTTAAAGGCCTACATTGAAGGTTGTCTTCGCGTCCTCTTCGGCGTCGATAGCCGCCTCTGAAGCCACGCTCTTGCAATGCCATAGCCCAATGCGATTTGGATTTTCATTAGCGGATATTTTCACTTTTTGCAGCTCGCTTGAAATGTTAACTTTGTAAAATCTCCCGAAGTTTCCTTAGATGTTTACGCCTCACGATATTTTTCAAAGGTTGGTCGTCAACACCTTGAAAAATTACCATGCCTTCTTATCGCTTTTGCGAGAATCTCTTAATAATGTTCTTCGCCATTCGAAGAGAAGGCTAACTGACATCTGGATTTTGGGGCTCGGTATACCCGTTTGACTATGTCCTAGATATCTTGAAAACCGAGTAGAACGCCGTTTGTATACTCGATTCCATAAGTGGCCGTCAATTTTGGAATTTGTGGTTAAATCATATTAAATCATTTTTATTCTCACCGAATGGAACGCGGCACCGATACCACTTGTTGCGGAAAGCGTGATAGGTTTAATAATATATTAATGCTCGATAATTGAACTATATATATTTATTATATAAATATGAATAATAAATATTATTATATGAGTAGGCTTCTTCCAGTCTCAGCGGAGAGACTTGTGATATTATATAAAATAAAGTAATTATTTTTACATATATATATATATTTATATCACCTACGTCATGACATATTTATAGTGAAGAAAATTCGGTAATCTCGCTTGCATTTCTGATGCATAAACTATTACCTTTTATTACCGTATAAACTAATGATTTATATTTTATTATTATTTTGTTCCACTATTTTTTCGCTGTCACGATGCGGCGGTTGTAAATTCTAGCATTAATATAAAATAACGGGGAATTTTAAACATACCCCTGAAAACATGGCTGAAGAAATAATATTTTTTGTGTATATAACTCGGATAAGACAAAAATGGGTTGAGGAAATTTATATAAGTACGGCTTTTGAAAGTTAGCGACAAAATCGGGGAATTAGAGGTTGGGGTGAGGGTTGGTGAGATGCGAATTGGGTGGAGGTGTGAGGTTGGGGTAAGAGGGTGGGGAGTGATGGGGGTTATTTAGCCTCTTTAATTATATTTTATTGTAGTAGAGATAAAATAGTCGTTTTAATTAATAACGTAATAATTTCGTTGTGTATTTTAAAATTAATATAGTCGTTTAGATTATGTATTTTAGTAAAAATTATATACAGGATGCTGAGATAAAAGGAAAGTTCGGGGGAGGTTCTTAGAAGAAATGCAAGGATCTTGAGACAAAATAAATATCTGAGTAGCGTAGAGGATCTTCATTCACTTTAATAACATTTGTTTTTCAATTTAAAAATACTCCTAACCATTGCCTAAATTAAATCATTTCAATTTGATATAATTTCACGCATTCATATGGGGTAAGCTTTTCAATTATTTTAGGCCCACATGAAAAAGTTGGCCCCACACGAGTATTCTATAGATTTGCCAATTTGTCGTTTTCCGAGCCTTTGCTTTTCATCTTGACTAGACAGTTTTTTGGAAGTGGGGCTAATGATTATTATCTTCGCCGTTCTTATCTTTGAGTCGATTTTTTTATTTCGATTTACTTGTATTTCTAACATAGAAAATTATAATTTTATATTTTTAATATATTTTTTATTTATTTTTATTATTAAATTATCAGCCGATGATTATATAATTCGATTAATTATAATTATATTTTTAGTGTAATTTTTTATTAGTTTTTTATTTTCTTAATTTATTTACAAATAAATTTATAGAACAAGCTAAATTGAGCGATGAAGTATTTGTTAAGAAAATGCAATAAAGGAGCCATTTACACGTGGTAGATTTCCATTGGAACTGGTAAACATCAAGTCCCAGGCATATAATGACTTTCTTGGGCTTATATTTGTTGACTATTTGTTGGTTTATTAGCTCTAAACCACCTGACCTGATCCACACGGATGGGCTTTAATCTGACATTCTATATGATCCAATAATATATTTATTTAATTGAATTAATATTGACATTTAAAAAGTAAACTATTTAACAAAATTATCTATCAATTTCTTGGTACTCACCAGTCATTCTTAAGGCCCTTGCCAAAATCTTTTCATTTTTCTGTCTTTTTGCCATGAATCAAAGTTCTGCTACATATATTTTGAAACAAAAAACATTTCAATTGAGATTAAACAATGTAATTAGTTGATTTAATACTTTGATAGTATGTTTTGTGCGAATAAATATCTTCAAAATTTTAAATTATTAACATGTGCCTTATCAAACATAAGAGCATTTACACCAGTTTCCTTATAAAATTTTCCTAAAATCAATTCCTTAAACCACTTTTTTACTTTTAGGAATTAAACAAAAGTTTTTACACAAAATCGATTCTCTATTATCTCACTCTTAAATCATTAAATTATAATATAAAACACTTCATGTCATTAAGTTACATTTTAAAATAAAAATTATTAATATATAAATAGATAACAATAAATATTAATATAATGAAATGAAAATAATAATACAAGCACAGTGATAAAAATAAAAATAAAAATAAATGAGATTCTAGTTTTAATATGTATTATTTATTTAAAATATTATTTTTGCAAAAACAAAACAAAAATAAATAAATCTAACGTGGCATAAATAAATCTAACGTTGCTAGACAATGATAGTTACATTGCAGAGACAATGGATCAAGCTACCACATCAGCTTATTTTACTTGGCTTTTACACAGTGGGGCCCACGTAAATAGTTCTCCAACAAATACACCAGGCTTAATGTTGAGCCCGGCGAGACTTTCTCCTAAAAAATTTAGGATAAGGAAGCTGAGTTTGTTGCTTTTTAATGGATTTTTGGCTTATATTAGGGATTGGGAGGAGTTTTACAATATCTTCTCCAGGTGCTCTAATGGAGAATGGAGAGCTTAATGAGCATCGAGCAGTAGTGGTTAGGAGGCTTCAGGTAGCTTAAAGATTACGGGTTCGATTACCGGTTGTAAGGGGCGGTGGATGGGGTTTTTAATAAAAAAGAAAAGAGAATGGAGACTTAATCTTCATTATATTATTGTTTATTTTGATACATAAAAGGAGGTCCATACATACTGATTTTTGAAATTATTCCCAAACACACTTTTACCTTACACAAATAGAACGGGGAGCTTTGTTGGATTAAATTATAACTTTGTAGGTCCATAATCTCTTTAATTTAGCCAGCAATGGGGTCTTCTTTTCTGTACAAAGCAAAAAAACAGAAAATCAATTGACGATGATATTACCTTTGGGAAAGCAACCCACCACCTACCCCTGTTTTCTTTTTTGCAATCTCTATTTATTTCCTCCACGGATCTGCTTGATGAGATTGCTTATTAAGTGTAAATTTGTTATTACAGGGGTTGCCAATAACACAAGAAACCATACACTTTTTCAACTTTCACTTAAATATTTGATCAAAAGCAATAAAATGCTAAGACTGTCACATTCCATTTTATTATACCTCTTAATTGTATTTCCAAAAGCATGAACATGACAATTCTAATTTGACCAAGTCCATAGCAAATATATAGATTTTAACATATATTTATTGCAATATAATGCCCTTTACTACTAATTATGTAAAAATACATGCAAGCTATTGATGTCAATTGGATGTCTAAATAAGAAATTACAAGTAATCATCACCATCAAGAATCATATATTGCCAAAAAGATAGTAAATCTGAGCAAGAATATTAGAAAGTTGAAAACAACAATGGCATACTTCTTGAAAACTTACAAAAAAATTGAATACTACGAACATATACATCAATGCATTTTTTTTATTAACATTAAAAATTATAAATTACATACGATATCGGCGGGATGAATCGCTTGGATTTTAAATGCAAATAGTGCAATTGTCTATCCGTTACAATATACGTTTTTGAAGCTGTTGGATAACATATTATAAGGAATGCAGTCCAGTCTTCTTGGTCTCCTTGCTCCATCATTTTATTGAAAGCTTCTCAGTGCTGTGAAAATTCAAAGACGTGTTACATGATCAAGAACTTTGATTCGTTTCTTATACTATTTCTATTCTTAAAAATATTTCTCAATTGTTAAAATTAACAACTTTCATAACCTTTAGTGACATATAAAATTAAATTATAAAATATTAGATTAAATCAAAATTAACAAACTAATAATAATGCACGTCAAACTAATAACGTAAAATGTATTTTTCACCAAGATATTATACAATTTTATAAAAATAATTAAATTCAAAATTTAAAAAATAAACCATCAAAATTTAAAACTAAAAATCTTTTCAAGGTGAATAAAGTACAATTTTGATAATTAGTTTGAGCTGAATTTTTTTTTTGTCCATTCTCATAAAGTTCGAATAAGAGTGATCAACATTGAGTTTCTTTTTCATTTACCTTTAACATTGATATCGGGATAATCAATTTGATTATATTTCTTATTCGTGTTAATAACGGACACATCTCATATTTATTTATCTTTCATGATATGAAGTGTACCCCTTTATTTATTTGGAATTAATCATTAATTTCAACTTAGTCTATTCTTAATTAATTCTTCTACTTCATTTATCCGTTACTATTTGAACGACATTTTTAATGTCAATAGATAAGAATGGATGGAGAAAATAAATACGAAGTATAGTTAATTGGATATCAATCTAAATACTTACGCATGCCTGATTTTCTACTCTATTATATAATCTAGATTACTTATTTAAGGGTATTGGTATTAAATGATGATACTTATGTGATAAGGACATTTAAAATACAATAGCACTATATTCCGTATAAAATTCCCTTGAAAAAATCGGATGAATTTGATTGAAAGCGAAATAAGAATATTACATACAATAAAACTAAAGTGCTACGTGAGAAACTTGGTTGCTTAAAATAATATAATAAGACATGAAAGAGGTTAGGAGGATATATAAGTACCTTATACGGAGTTTGTTATGATACGTTGACATTGCTCCATTATTGACTTATTATGTTTATTCAAGATTTGTGATAGATATAATTATCACATAAGCTTTCAATAAATTAAAGTTGTTTGATATTGTGTTACCAGACTCGGGAAATATTTATAATGGATCAATTAAATGTGAAATCTGAAAAATAAGATTCGATTCAATTTAATAATTGTCAAATCAAGTTTCAGTAAGGCAAGTCCATCCAATCGGACTCATTCAAATACCTACTCGGGTTTATTAGAGTATCATACATTCATCTACATATGAGTTACTAACGGGTGCATATATATTTAGAAGCCACAACCCACAGCCACATAGATTCACCCACCTGCCCTCACTCAGCAGACTGCCATGCTTCATTTAAGATTTACAAAAAACCAAAGCTTCCGAGAAGAACAACGAGGCAGTAAGAAAATTGCATAGATCATAAAAAATTCAAAACTTAACTTCACTTGGGCCTTTCATTAGAAAGGCCAATGTTATAGCCCACTAACAAGCAAGCTCAGCAAATAGTATTGAGGAATGAGGACTGCAAATTACGAGAATTGCGTCTTTGAGTATATCAGTTCAAATGTTCAATACTCTGGGCCGCTTATTGCATAATATGCACATGACACGAGCACGTTTACGTTTTAATATGAACATGAATGTTGCACCAAAATCTAATTAATACAAGCACAAATTCCGAATAATTTGTATGGTAACCTTTTGTATTATTTAAAAGTTGCATCGTACCCTCATGTATAATTTAATTAGCACATTACTTCCTTGTATTATTGCAAAAGGGTTGCACACCATCTCAACGTTTAAATCTGCTTGCAAAGTGATGGTTTTGACGAATTTACACTATTGATATTCTTCGTATTTCAACCTTTTGAAAGCCAAATTTCTTCTTTTCTGAAATTGATTTGATGATATTTTATTTTTATAAAGAAAATAGTTTTATATATGCTTTCAATCATGTTCGGATTGTTGGCTTCTTGTTTACAATTTTTTTTGGCAAAAGCGTGTTAAATGCAATTAAGATGGTAATACTATATTATTAAAAATGAAAAGAGGTATAAATTATAATATTAGATATTTTATGAAAATAAAAATATCATTTATAAATTATAATATTATTTTCTTGCGACTTATGAAAATAAAAACGACATTTAAATTGGAGTGGAGGGAGTTGTAAAAAATAACATTGATATAAAAACACTTAAATAATGTGAATGAATATCAGTAATGGGTAAAAATAATCTAAAATCTCACTTTTGAATGAAATTTAAATTTAGAAATAATCGCGGCATTTAAAAGCAATCTGTGAGAAATAAAAGTCTTGTTAAATTCAATGCAAAAACAATTCCAAGAGGGTACAGGGCAATTTACCCGACAAATTCCGGATTCAATGTTTACATTTTCCCAAATACCACAATCTGTTTGTGCAATAATTCTCCTAAAAAATAGAAAGGATTTCCAACATGCACATAAGTTTATGGACACTTAATAGAATTGCAAATTGCTCTCACAAATCGATTTACAATACTCCATATGACTTGGTTTGTTTTGGACTAATTTATCAAAATAATTAATTATATCAAATGAATATAAACATGATTTTATCATAGTACATGTATTTGTAAAGAAAGATTTTATTATTTATATGTGCTCCGAAAAATAAAACTTTTTTGGGAAAATCATTCAAGGTACAAAGAATATTTATTAAACGGATTGGGGTTCGATAATTAGTCTAGTATTCTCCTACGTATGATAACGTCTACAGTATGACTTGACTTGATATGTACTTACTTTCGAGGCTGGCTAGAGCACAGGTCTTGAGTTGGACTATATGTAATCTGAGAGCAAGTGCAGGACGAGGGTATAGTCTTCCCGGCTTGAGATATGGTCAGAGGCAGGTGGTGCTTGAAGCGGCCTTGATCACGTGTGGTTATGCGGACTTGATCTTTTGCTATGCTTTGAGCGATCGCTTGAGATGTGATTTGGATGATGGGACTTGGAATTTTTCTGGCTTGGATAGGTAAATTTGGTGGTGAGGCTGCCGCCTCTTTGGATAATAATATTGGTACTGGACAACGACACTTCTTTGATGTATGGTGGGACTTTGGTGATTTGGATATGTGTCCGCTGGATGCTTCGGCCGAACTGTCTTCGTTTAGGCTGGACTAGTTCAAGAGCTTGGCTTGGCGTGGTGCAGACTTGAAGCTTTGTAGGCAGGTGGGTTCACTTCGGCGGCCGGTGAGTGCTTAGTAGCTTAAGCCCCATCTCTTTGTTGGATGTAGAAGCGGGGAAACTGACAGCGTGTTCCCCACTGACTTTGACTTGGGGTTCTCGTCGGCTTGTGGTATGAATTAAAGTCTCTTACTCTGGTATATCCAGGGCACACTGTTGTAGTATAGGAGGTAGGGGCCGGCCCGACTTGATTTGGATTTATGTAGTCTGAGGCGCTTAGTAGCGTGTTTCCTTGATTGCTTTTTTGAAAATATGGGGGTATTTATAGGCTTCGAACTGGGTCGATTGAATTTGGTTTGTTTGTTTTCAGTGGATCGTGATATTGTGCAGATTGATTTTGAGCGTAATCTGGGCCAGAGTCGGATATTTTGCGTAGCTGTGCACCAGGGAGCTATGAGTTAGGCGCCCTCTTTTGAGGTTTTTAGGTCAAAAAATGGATTTGGCTATTGGCCAGGCATTTCTTATTTTTATTAATTTAAGCCTCGTATCTTTCGAGCCACCGTTCGAGGTTTAAAATTAGGTTGTTAATGTGAAATCTAAATTTTAACAAGGTATCTCAGCCATGAATTAGAGATCAGTATGTTATCTGGCTTGAATTTGCGTTGAAAACTAGATGAGCG
Organism: Lithospermum erythrorhizon; assembly: GCA_019722365.1. Classification (NCBI taxonomy): domain Eukaryota; kingdom Viridiplantae; phylum Streptophyta; class Magnoliopsida; order Boraginales; family Boraginaceae; genus Lithospermum; species Lithospermum erythrorhizon. The sequence goes on along the minus strand of JADFUC010002150.1, from coordinate 91,731 downwards.
CAATCAGCCTTGCGTGTAATCGTGTGATCGGTTAAAAATTAATTCAATTAATAAATCCATAGAAATGAACTTTTTTAATTAAGCTTTATATTTATATCAAAAGATTAATAAATCTAAATAATACATCTATATGTTGGCATGTTAACATTAAAACTATTTGTTAAATTGGAATTTTACTACATTAACATTAAAACTATTTGTTAAATTGGAATTTTGGAACCAAGTTACCAAATAAACGATTTGTTTTCCATGACATTTCCTTGATAGTGACTTTTCATTAGCGACTTAACCTACATTAATTTTTCTTTCCATCACTAAATCATTTTCAACCTCTTCACGAGCTTCATAAATTTCCCTATCGTACACGACAAGTTCATGTTCGCCACAATTTCCTTCAACAACTAGTCGAGATTGGATCATCTCACTTTACCATTCCTATATAATTCTTCCAATTTCTAGTAGCCATTATTTAAATCTCGATTACATTCCTTAATTAGAAAGTGATATTGTTTATAATATACTCAATTTTTAAGTTTCAATACAACTTTGAGCTAATTAGAGTAATTCAATTTGAGAGAATCTTAACTCATTTTAATCGATATGCATATGGTTGGAGTCAAAATAAGTTACTTAAAATATTTGAAACCCCATATATCACCCCCCCTTCCCTCACATATTTTATGTCTAAACAGCCATCCAAAAAAACTTCTTCAATAAGAAGCCATCTATTTTGGAAAGGAATAACCATTTATTTTTTATAGTTTTTTTCCCCTTTCAATATTTTATTTTTATTTTTAATCATTTAAAATGTTAAATCTTGTTATTCTAATATTTTTTTACGAGTTTAGTGTAGTTTTTAACTTTATTCGTTTTGGAATAATATTAGATGCCGATATCTTTCTCCAATTGATGGTTATTTTACAAATGTAATTTGTTCCTCAGCGTGTATATATACTTCATGATGAACATGTATATCATAAAATACATTTGATGCTTGGAGGCAGGAGCGTTGTATTGCTTAGTAGGGATATGTTGTGTTTGTCTAGCAGCTATAATTTTCTTTGGTAGATATCGATATGCGGTGTAATTTTAAATCTGATTAGTTTCTTTATTTTTTGGAAAGTCGCATGTTCGATTGATATAAAAAGTATCTTCTTTATTGATTATACTTATGTAGTAATTCATCGTTCATAATTATGGGTTTTGCAATTAAAAAAATATCTAAAAGTTCCATCAAAAGGTTGTGAATTAAAAAGGGAAGAAGAAAACCACATATTGAATAACCTGATGTCCGATGAAGACATCTCTATTGACGGCCCAAACACGCTTTGACTAGTTCAAACTTCAAACAACTAGACCCAATAGTCAAGTCCCACGTCACAGACAAGACCATGATCATCTTGCACATAATTTTTTTTTAGGAAGCAACATTTAATTTTTTTAAGGATAAAACTCCATTTATTTTATGAAGTATACATATAAGTTCACATTCGGTTAGATTGACAAGACCATCCGCGTGTTAAATTTGACATTTATTTAACATTATATTGAAACTACTTAGTGAATGCGATTGAGCACTATTTAATAATACGGCGGTGTTATTCGAGGATGTCGAAATTAATTTAACTTTCTGCTTTCATTATCACTTTATCTTCCTTTCACAAAATATTTTTTTTTTAAATTTAAAATTCATGCCCTCCATCGTAATTTAAGGGTTGTTTTAAAAGCTTTTTAGAAATCCCATATTTAGTTCCCTTCTTACCAAATTTGGAAAGAAAAAATGGAGGGAAAAACTTGATTTTGTGAGATAAATTCAAATTGTTCTTAAAGTATGTGTAAAAGTAAATAGGCCTTAAATAATGGGATAAAGGGAGTAATATTTTAATACAATTATGAACAGGGATGTAAAACTTCGAATTTTTTTTTGGTGTTAGATGATAAAAGTAGTCTGTTGTTATAGATGCTAGAAAAATAAAAAATAATGGTATATTTTTTTATTTTATTTTTGTAGTATTATATAAAAAATTATTTTAAAAGAAGGGGAAAAATAAAATGAAGCCAAGTAGGCGGTACAGCCAGAGTGGCAAGGCATTCTTGAAAGCTCGATAACTCCCTCTTTTTGTTTTATTTATTTCGGTGGGAGGTCCACACATTTTGAGAGTGCCAAAAAATTTACTCCCGGATCGGAATTTTGCTCGTCGATATGAGTATTAAATTTGACAGGTGTCGTTTAGTGTGTGAAATGATGCTTTTGACACCGATTGATCGTTCTTGTGGATGAGTCGATCGAAGGTGCGTCATATGAGGTGTGAAGTTGGAAATGGCGAGTTTGCGGCGGGTGGATTCGTGAGCTTCGATTTGCTCTCAAACATTTTTGTTAAATTAAGTGCGTCGCGCGTAGACTGCTGAGGTGTGGTTTGCGCCGGATGTGTTTCTGGACATTTGTGCGTCGTCGAGGAAATTTGTCGATCTGTGACAGAAGAATATAGCGACTCTGCAGTGCCTCATTAAAAAATTACATTTGAGATTCCGTCCATCTTTTAAATTAAAAATTAACCGAATCCAACTTTTGATAGATCAAAATCGAAATTATCTCCAAACTTTAATTTGTTCAATTAGTTATATTATTTCATCAATAATCGAATGCTAACACCAGGTTCAATTTTTTTTTTTTTTTTGTCCAAATACAATGGTTGACTCGAAGACCTTTCAAGTAGGTAGGGTCTCCAAATTTGAAAAGTCCACGTTGTCCACTTCCCCTAATTTTCCAAATCCAAGAAAAAAATGGCATCTTTCATATAAGCACTTTCAATTTCCAAAACATTCACTTATCGTTACATGCAAATCAAGAAAATGAAAATGGAGTATTTTTATTCACTCGTTCTCTTCATCATCTTCACTTGTAATAATCTACACATCACAAATTCCCAACCAAGCACAACAGGTTACACATGTTCAACAAACCAAACAACATACCCTTGCCAAACCTATGTTTATTACAGACCATTTTCACCAAATTATTTAAATCTTGCTTCTATAGGTGACCTTTTCTCAGTGAGTCGACTCATGATCTCAAGACCAAGCAATATCAATATATCTTCAGTAGATGCACCTCTTCAACCTAACCAATCACTATTTGTACCAATTCAATGTTCATGCAATAGAGTAAACACTAGTCTTGTCATATCTTATGCACCTTTGAACCATACCATTCAATTTGGTGACACTTTTTACCAACTTTCAATAGGACAATTTGGTAATCTCACAACTTTTCAATCTGTCGAAGCTGTTAATCCAACTCTTACAGCTACAAATCTTGAAGTTGGAGTTAATGCTGTGTTCCCTATATTTTGCAAGTGTCCTAATGAAACCTTGAGGCAGAATGGTGTTAGTTTTTTGATAAGTTATGTTTTCCAGCCTTCTGATAATATATCAAGAATTGCTTCATTGTTTAACTCTACAACACAGGCGATATTTGATGTTAATGGTAATATTATTCAGGATTTCGATACTATTTTTGTTCCAGTTTCACAGCTTCCTCTGCTTTCACAGCCTGCACCTGGTGCAACATCTCCCCCTCCGGCACCTTCGGGTTCTGGTAATTCAACTCAAGGAGATGACAGGAAAGGAGCTGTTATTGGTTTGTCAATTGGGTTGGCTATTTGTGGACTTTTGCTTTTGATTTTGATTATATGGCTGTTGTGTGTTTATAAACAATATGGGAAGAGAAAAGGTGAAGGGAAATATGGGGGTGAAGGAAAACACCAAAAGTTTGAAAAAGGGAAAAAAGGAGAAGAAGTGAATTTGTTGGCTGATGTTTCAGATTGTTTGGATAAGTATAAAGTTTATAGGGTTGATGATTTAAGGGAAGCAACAGATGATTTTGATGAAAGATATGTGATTGAAGGTTCTGTTTATAGAGCTTCAATTGATGATGAGCTCTATGCTATCAAGAAAATGAATTGGAATGCCAGTGAAGAACTCAAAATTTTACAGAAGGTAAATTTTCTACTGCTTTAGATACATAAAAAATTAATAGATTTAGACATCAAAAAAATTGATATTTATGTAAGGTGTTCCAATATTCATTTAATAAATTATTGTGTTAGCTGAATTGATCTGTCTTCCTATTCATTCAAGAATTTTAAATTCAACATGATGCCTACATTTTTGGGAGAGTGGTCTCACTCTTAATTATCTTCACCTTATTTTATTTGGTCTGGTTTGGAGGTATGAGTTGGTGGTACTAAATTATGCATTAAAAAACAAAAACATGGCAGCTCATATGTCATGTTTCTATGTCAGTTGTGTAACATTTAGACTTATTTTTCTCTTGCATTAGTATCCCTTGTACAACTTGTCTCTTTATTGATGGTCCCAAGTCCCAACCCCCAATCAATAACTGAAAAGGATTTTTACAATATTGTTCGAGTGATGATCACTTTTTACATTTAGGTAAATCATGGGAATTTGGTGAAGCTAGATGGGTTCTGCATTGATCATGAAGAAGCAACATGTTATCTAGTTTACGAATATGTTGAAAATGGTTCACTCCATTCATGGCTACATGGGAACCAAAGAGAGAAATTAAGCTGGAAGAATCGGTTAAGAATCGCCATCGACGTTGCCAATGGTCTTCAGTACATCCATGAACACACTAGGCCTAAAGTTGTGCATAAAGATATCAAAAGCAGCAACATCCTCCTAGACTCTAACATGCGAGCTAAGATTGCCAATTTTGGTCTAGCAAAATCAGGCTGCAACGCTATCACAATGCACATTGTCGGAACACAAGGCTATATTGCTCCTGAATATCTAGCTGATGGCGTCGTTTCAACCAAGATCGACATCTTTGCCTTTGGAGTGGTCTTGCTGGAGCTTATATCTGGTAGAGAGGCCGTCGACAAGGAAGGGAAGGTTTTGTGGGAAGATGCTGATAAAATTTTGGAAGGGAAAGAGGACAAGAAAATGAAGAGAGTGAAAGATTGGATGGATAGTAGTCTTCTCAGGGAGTCGCTCTCGATGGAGAGTGTTGCAAGTGTCATGGCTGTTGCTGTTGCTTGTTTACACAGGGATCCTTCAAGGAGGCCTAGTATGGTTGACATTGTCTACACATTATGCAAGAGCGACGATTTTTCGTTCGATGTCTCGGATGAAGGCCTATCACCAAGACATCTTGTAGCAAGATGAAGAAGCAATGCAAGCCTGTTCTCTATGTGCATTTTTTCGTGTTGATGTCTTAATATCATAATACTGGTTTGAAAATATTTATGTTAGCATTAGCTGATGAGCACCTCCGCCCTGGAGGTAGAAAATTAGATATGGCGCTATACAGGAAATATAAAGCTCGAGACTTAATAGTTAAATGGTATGCACTATGCAAGCATGCAGTGACCTGAGGCATCTCAATGGTATGTAAGGAGAATAAATATATAAATGAGGTATCAATATTATCATGTCTATTTACTTTCAATTTTTTTGGTAATGGCCGCTAATAAAATTGCCAACCCTCTTGGCACCATTATGTTTTTAAGAGCACCATATTGTCCATACCTCCTCTACTTGAAATCAACTTCATCTCACCTAATGTTTTCACAAATCACTATCTTCATGGAATCAAATTAACAAGTTCATTGTTTCGCGAAAAAAGGAACAGTTAACCAGCCGATCAGCCGGTTGTTCCAAACTCGAAAGCTACTGGTGATTGTACCAAAGCATAAATTACAACATGACCTAATGCCTTTGAAGAACCTCCTATGTAAGTAGTGCAAGGGGTTCTAATAGTACAAAGCAAAAATTATGAGTAAGCGAAATAGTGACACCATGACACCACAAAGGAGACCCCTGGTCTTTCCATCCCCTGGTCTTTCCATCCACTTGAACATGCAAGCCAGCAATCGAAGTATTTAATAATAACTACATAGAATAAAGTTTACTTACACACCAGTCACCTATTCACACACAAGATAACAAAAGGAAACAAACGAAGGGAAATAATATAATTTCCCAACAGAGTGCAATTGAAATCCATAGTATCCCCCCGAATCATTTATCTAAGCAATAATATATTACATCCACTAGTTCATTACGCTAAAGGACGTCCCTACTATCCACTATGAAAAAAGCAAAGCCTTCAGTGATCCCACAATAAACTAGCTGATAGCTGTAGAAAGATAATGTTAAAAACTAAGCTCCTTTCATTCGAGCTGCTTATCCTAATGGTAGGGTGCCTAGCTTTACTTTCTTCCAAATATGTCATCAACTTGAACAAAAGGATCATGCACTCAAAAGGACGGCGAAGAAAACCGTGGCATCTCTAATTGCGTTGCTACAGATGAAAAGAGGGAAATCGAAGCAGGGGAGGAGATGGTAGGTTAGGAGCTTAGGAGTTTCTGTAGGCACGTGCACTATATTAGAGGTCTATGACTGGACAGGTGGTTCAGGCTTGACCAAGAAGCCAACATCCTCTTGTTGAGAGGATATAGCAGTCTTCTTCCATAAGGTTGGCACTGGTTTCTTCATTTGACCACTTCTCCCAAACTTGTTGATTTGATCGCACTTCACCATTATCACCCTGAATTATTGAAAAATAGAGAGAAGAAAAGCATTTTTATCTTAAACAAGTCAATGTTATGGTTCACTGTCCCAGATTGGCATTTTTTTATTTACCTCGACAGACTGCAATGGAATATCAGCGACCAGCTGTGCCACTGCACTAGCTCCCCCAAGCCTACTCATGCTGAGAACTGGTCAGGGGTAAGAGGGAGCCGAGGTAATCGCTAGGTATTTAGGATAAATACGACAAATGAGAAACAAAATTATAGTAATGAAAATGAATGGTTCTCTAATGCAAATAATTTAACATGAATGATTCATATGAAATATAAGCGGCCAAATCTGCGAAATGAATCAACTTTCTATGGGCAGAAAGTCAATTCAATATTGTAAGGCAGCCAACACTGTATAAATAAGAATAAAGACATCACATTTCAAAAATTTTAGGAAGTCCAAAGAGGTAGTCATTTGTTTACATTTGACTGTGTAATTTGAAACAGATGGCCTCAGGCAGCTGCATAATCTAATTTCTTCATGTATATCGTCAACATAAAATTCAATACCGGTTAATTTTGATAATTCAAAAGCTTATATGAAACTTAATCCCATGGTGATAACCATGTGCTGCTCAATTCTCCATTGATTTGGTATGTTTAAAGCTTCATATAGTATTACTATCCCTCTTTAAATTCTGGAGTCACATTAGAACATATGTCTACTTGTTTACCATCAATATACCATAGCAATACCTATTTATCTACCATTCTCCCCATCCCCATGCTTGTGCTATCTAAGTATCTATATCAATATAATCTGGAAAAATTCACCAAGTCCTTAAGAATTATGCATATACAATAGAAAAAAAGTTTTTTTTTTAATCTCAATTCTTAGAACTATGAAGATGATTGATTCCCAGAACAAAGTATGCAGACCTTATTGCAGCTTGGAACGAGTTCTTGCAATGCCTTTATTCTTTCTGATATCCTCTCTCGACGCAACTGTAAAAGAGATGCATTAGTCACTAACAATAGTTGCAGCAGATGGACACAGTACTGAAAGCGATTCAACATTACTCAAATCTAAAAAGAGAAACAAAAGATGCAACTAAACATATTACTCGTTCAGCAATACTATGTGGATCTGTTGCCTGACCCCTGCGAGCTCTAACTCGTGGTCGGATGTTAGGTGGATGAGGCATGCTAACTGCTGTGGTTGGTGTAGGTTGGCCATGGACTGGCTGCAAATAATAAGGGATTGACCAAAAACCAAAAATAACGTTATTACCATGATTAGCAGAAATATGATATCACGTAGAAGATAGAACACAACAAACAGGGAAGCCATCTGTTATATATGTAATAAATAAGTGTTTTGAGAAACAAGGACCTAGACGGCTAGACCTAGATATCACAATTACGACAAACAGGGCAAGCATCTGCTATATATGTAATAAATCTCCTGAAATTTCTGGACCTCAGGTCACATGACATAGATAGATTAGAGCGCTCAAAATTAAGCAACAAATCCTAATAAAACGAAACAAACAAGATTTATTTTCCCTTTCTCCATTCAGTATACGAGAAATCAGAAAAACAAAAATTGAGTCTAGAAGAATTAAGAGTTGTGTTAGCCTAAAACAATCACGGTCCAATGAAAAAATTATCATCCAAGTAACATTTGTATGTAAATTATCAACTCTACAACAATACAATAAACCCACTCCCTTTCGTCCCCTACACGTAAGGGGCAGACGAGTAACAGCTACAAGTAACATTTGTATGTAGATATTAATCACAGAGTAGTGAATACAACCGAATTTCTTGGTCAAGTAATGCTCAATTATACCTGAGGAACTTGCTGAACAGGGTGGCGCACAGCATGCTGCTGCAATTGCTCAAACCCAGAATACAATGCCCCCAAATTCACTGCTTCCCTCTCCTGTAACTTGAACCAAAATGAATACACACATAAATACACAAGCCTGAAATTGACTCCAGAAGAAGTGCTATAATTATGTTTGACGTAAGAAAAAACTCAGAAGCAGATATCCAGTTTCTTAGCTCATGTAAGCATTACCCTGTCACTGTATGATCTTATTCAAGTATTATATGCTACCTCACACCAAAAATATATTCTACCTCATACGCTTGGTATAATATGTAACCCGATAAATGCTCAAAAAAGCCGACAACCCGCCTGAAGGCTTACTGAGTCAGACTTGATTATCATTTTGTACTCGATAACTTGTTGAGTATACCGAACCCGGTAGATTAAATACCAGATAAAGTTTAAAAAAAATACATTTTATACATTTATTTATGATAATTTATCATTATATCATTATTGTTGTGAACCGAACAGGCAAGCCCACACACCCATCCGGTACTCTACTCGAAACCTGCCCCAAGGTTAATCGAGTCGGACTCAAGTCCAAAACAACAGGTAAGTACCCGACTCAATAAATTATTGAGTAATAGGGTGTACAAGCTCGAACTCGACTCGTTAATAGTCAGTACTACTATGCTAGTACTATCCGAACAATGAAGTAGCACAATAACACCTTCTTTATGAAACACTGAAACAGTGCGTAAAAATAACAGCCTAATAACAACTTAGAACAAGGCCATAACTTAAAGTAAGAAACTCATATCCACTAACATGTTTCCATATAAAACCTCAAAGGGGAGGGGGGGCTTACGTCATCACGGCCGTTATCTAAGCTGAGGCCAAGAGGGAAGAGAGGCTGCTGTAGACCACTAGAAGGTGGCACAGAAGAGGAGGTGAGCTGGACATCTCCGGCGTAAGAAGGGATGGCTAGGATCTGCTCAAGGAAGTCATCTCCGCCACCGAACCCTGCCGCCGTCGGATTATTATTATTCGCCATGCCGGAAGAGAGAGAGAGAGAGATTATTATTATAGGGCTAGAGAGAGAGAGAGAGAGGAGAGGAAGAAGAAAGTAGAATTGAGACAGATGACATATATTTGTATGGGTTTTCGCGTTGTTTTTGTTTTTGTCTCAGTGGATTCTATTTCTTGTCCAGCTTCTTTTCAAAAGCGTCATCATATTTTCTTCATCGAATCATTGTTGGCTTCAATTGTAATTTTTTGTTAAATTTAGGGGTTGTCATTTATCAGGGTCTTGTTTTGTATCATATCCTTTGGCTCCGAGTTTCGTATTTATTTATATCGATTATCATTGAAATCAAAGAGATACCAACATTATTAATTTGTATAAGGATCATCAAATCATCTAAAGATTTAAGCTAAGAAGAATAAAACTAAGTGAGATTAGGTTGTTATATAATATTATCATCACAAATTTTTTTTTTACTAGATAATACATATATTTAATTATCATATTTTTAGACAAAAATAGTAGTTCTATTTTGTCGATTTAGAAGTGGGCATTAAATTGAGGAATTTTTTATAGAAGCATCAAAATTTTAGATTTTGATGAGTATTTTTATTATAAATTTTTATTGAAATTTTAATTTAATTACAGGTTGATCCGTTAAGATTCTATTTATCAACGACTTAATGCAATATACTAATATATTATCATGATTGTCCAAATAGAATATGGTAAGATGCATTTTTAAAATATTACGGAGTATTAATTAATACTCAATAGATTTTCGTTGAACAAATAATATTGTGATCGAATAATTTTGATTGTTATAATTAATTAAACAGGCAATAATTAGCCAAAAAACTTTGAATTATATATGAGCAAATATGTTTCTTTATACAATTGCATTTTCTATGAAGAAATAATGTAATTTCCTATTGCTTGGTACAATTCCAATGGGATTTATCCCCCAAAAAAAAAACCGTGGCATTCACATGCAGGAGTTAAACACTTGAACCACATAGTGTTCCTCAGTTCCTGCTAAACATTACAGATGAATTTACTCCTAATAACAATAGTTTCTTCACTAAACCATTGAACAAAACATGATTTTTGAAAGAAAAAAATAGATTTTTTTTTGTAGTCTTCATTTGTTCTTCTTAAACCACTTAAGCTGCTGAAAGTCCTTTGAATCTCTGGAGTGATTAAAATTGCTTCAAACGCTAAACCCCAAGCCTTTTGCTTCTGACCCTTTCATGATTCTAAGTCTCTTACAAGTTGAGATAAACATGCTGAAATATGAAACACAATCAATAAATTAGCATACTTTCCTTAATCTAATAATCATTTTGGATAAAAGAAGAAAAAGAAGTTGAACACTTACTTAAATGGAACATCACCTACAAGCATCAAATCACCATCTTTATCATCATATGCAGGTGCAAATTCTGAACCATTGTATCCCTCTCTCTCAGAATATTCACCAAATTTGAGCTTGAACATGTCCCCTAAAGCCTTGAGCAGTTCAGGATATCCATTGTAGACTTTCAGATCAATCTTTCTGAGATAAGGTGCTCCATCCATGCACACTTTTACATACATGGCAGAGTCAACCTCTGTTTTCTTTGGTTGAAAGTTATTCTTCCTGCTTGATCTCACTGGTGGCCATCCCACAATTTGTGTCCTGCATATATTGTACCATATAACATATGAGTCTACATTCAAAGGGGAAATTTCACTGTGGTCAATAATATTTTGAGTCTAAATTTTAAAAATTCAAACTCATTAAAATTCAAAATGTGATATCTTTTAAATACATAGGAAACAGTCCTTACTTCGAAGCTGGTGGAGTTTCTTTGGTATCAGAGTTTGCTTTATTCGAATCTTGCAAGGCTCTCTTGTTATTCCTAGCATTCTCCGGTTCATCGGTGCCAGGTAATCCTAATCTAAGCTCAGTTGCTTTGAGGTTTAGATCATTCTCACGCGACATTGTAGTTGTGTTTCCAATTTTATTTACCAAATGGATTTCTTGATGTTTCTTGATCAATTGATGCTTCTACAACTCTGTTTCAGCTAGAGATGGATGTATTTAAATTCAAGAAAAAGATGAAATTTGAAGAAAATGAGAAATGGTGTTGATGGTTCTTGGAATTGTTTTATAGGAAATGGAGAGGAAAGAGTTTTATAGAGTAAATGATAAGTATTGGTAATACTAATAATTGTTGGACATGAATTATGGAATAAAGGTAAAGAGTAAGGCTGTCGGTAGCATTAGCAACCCAATTGAGGTATTTGCTCCTACAATTAGGGGGTCAAATCCTCTAGATGCTAGACTTTCTAATACTCCACAAATTATTAATCGATGGTCAAGATGGGGGTTGGGAGATGTGGAAGTGAAATCAGGAACGTTGGTTATCAGAGGGTAGAGCTGTTAACTATTGATCGAGGTTGAAATTTCAGGCTGAAAGCCTGCTTCTTGGTGAAAATTTTAAATTTAAAAGGGATAAAGTATACAAAATAATAGAGATGAGCGTTAATTGTCGATTGATAAATTGGATATTGACATTAGTAGATTATAATAAAAAAATTAAATCGTAACAATAGCGTTGGTGTCTTTGATAATAAATTTAAATCATCATAAAATTTATAACAAAGCAGTGCTTTAATATATAATAATTTAAATATAGCAGGAGTTCACGCAGCCGGCTCGCCAGCTTTGACTCTCTCGAGGCCAACGAGCTTGAAGGCAGTGGTAGTCATTCAGTATGAAGCACAGCCAGAGTCGGCCAAACACGATTGAGATCGGCTCAGTAACACCTACATCCAAGAGAGGAAAGAAAGGGGAAGTGAGTCCGTATTATTTGTTGTAGTTATATGATATATTTTATGTTATACTTCATTAAAATTATGATATATGTTTCATTTTTAGTTTTGAAATTAGTTTGTAAGTATAGAAAAACATGTATGATGATTTTACCGAAATGTATTAGATGCTGAGGTCACAATTCAATCTCGAGAGAGGTAGATGGACCCACTTGGCTGTTATGTATTGTTCAAAAGCATTATCGATTATGGTTAATTATTATATGGTCATGACTTAATTAGTTGTATGATTATATGCTTTGGTGGCATGTTTTAATATGGTTCACGCATCTTTATACTAAAAATGATGATTACTACAATGTACTCGATTGCGAAGAGACCACCCAATTTTCTTTTGTAGCACTATTTTAAAGTAAGATAGTGCAATTATTAATAATTTGAAGTCATATTTTGAAGCGAGTACTCCCTGAAAATACATGCACCACAGCCACCACTCCGTCCAGATCGTTTCTGTATCACTAATTTATTTTCTATTTTTATTTCAAAGTTTAAGAACATTGAAATATTAGTTACTGTATATAAAACATGGAGGGGTTTGAAGTGTTGGTAATTGTTCGATCTGGTGAGCATGTCATTTAGCTTTTCCCCAAACAATTTCCACTAGCCAACATACATGAAAGATGCCAAATTGCCAATAATATGGGAAATAAATAATTAAGACCAACAAAATTTTTTGTGAAACTTCCTTGATTATGCCATTCCGTAACTTGTCACCGGCGTCGCTTTAATTTCTTGAACGTAATCAATCAAACATTAGAACGAAGTTTGAACTATATTTAGCTGTTTATGGCTGTGTTGGGTGTCCACTAATCTTGGAACTTACAGACAAAACAACAAACATGACAACCTAAACCACTAATAAAACTGTATTAGATATCGAAGCTAGAAACCGTGGAGGCTCTTGCAAAATTATTCTTGATTGGAAGAGCATACATGGATAGATAATGACATTAACAGATGAGCTGGTTCATGACCATTTACTACTGTTCGTTTCTTGTCCACACAAAATATTCAAGAATCGGACATGACTTAACTTATCATATATTGGTGTCCGAACCAACAACGTCACCTTAATCTAATGCTGGATAATTGGCCTAGGGAATTTGAATTGAATTGTAGCTAACATTGTTGATTTTTATAAAGGATATTAAATTACAAATTTCAAATTATAAAAAATATGATATTCTAATTTAATAACAGGTATGAGTTTAGAATAGACAAGCAATTTCGTGGTACATTCTCATCTTTGTTTGGATATGAGTCTAGCCAAGTCTTCGTAATCTCTAAAATACCACATATATAATGGACATCTAAAACCTATAAACCAGAACATGAAAATATACTCCACTTATAAAAATTGAATAAAACATCTTTAATAAAAAAATTGACAAGATAACAATAATATATTAAGTTATCAATCATAATGTTGATGATAAACTTAAATTTCTTGTAATGAATCCCCGCTCCTTGTGAATTAATCTAGCTATTTCTTGTGTCTTATATATGTATCAATTCTTTGCCCAAAATGAATGAGCTTAGCCTCACATAGATAGATAAGGTCTTGATAAGTTCACGCATAATATTGACTCATTGAATTTATTTGTATTAAACGGATAATTATTAATTAATTTTAATGTGAAATCCATATATTCTTAATGTGAAAGGGTCTCGATCGGGTTCCATAAAATTTCAACATCAAAATGGTCCATGTATTTTGTAACATTCTGCCGTGACCATAACCTTAGATATGTATGATAGATGAATCAATTCGTGTGTCATGGATGAACTTGTTCCCCACCAGTAGTTAAACCATCCTTCAGGCTTCATGTACATCTCTCGCTCTGACGAGCCGCCCTACAACCCCACCTCTTAACCCGAAGAATGTGTTTGTCTCATAGCATGGGAGACAATCTATAGTCAAATGTTCAATTAATTTCTATATACTACATTTATAAATTTGAAGGGTGGGAGCCTGGGATAATGAAGGATTTAACTTAAAATCATGTGAGTATTAGAGTTTGACTAGAATCAAATTAAACTCATAATAGATAGAGCAACATCTCACAAAGTTACATTCAAGTTTCACCTTCATCAAGGAGGTCTCTTGAACTCAAGTCATGTGAGGAAGAAAAGTAAGGACTTATTTATTGATAATTATTCTACGGAGTATGCATGCTTTATACGGGCTGGGTACAGAGAATGTTGGAATAAGTATGATATATCCAAGTTATTGGGACCAAATGTTAAATTAAGAGAATAATTAATGATGACATAAAGCTGGAGGCTGGAGCAGTGAAGACTGAATACGACACAAAAACGAATGTATGACCACACACTCATCACTGACCTGGTCACTGCCTTCTTTTTCCACTTATTGATGACTACAAATCAGTGAATCTGGCAATGCCTCTATCCCTCTATGGCATGGACTTGAATGAACATTTGGACCACAAGGAACATTCAATAATAGGGCTGCACTCAATCCATATATTGGGCCCAGGTCCACTGTCATCATTACTATTGGATCCCAAGTTTTAAATATAGACTTCAACTATTCTTTTTCAACGATGAATTATAAATTATAAAAATAAAAAATTCTAATATATTAGTGGGAGTTTAAATTTATAATAGATATTTTCGTATTCTCTTGGAAGTCTACTGCGTCATCACCATCATCATCATTACTTGGATAGGACTGCAACTCCACGTAACCGATGAAACCCAACCAATGGAGCCTGAAATCTATGGACACTTGATACCTCCAAACTAGACCTAAAAATTTCCACTTCTTAAAATATACAAAGTATGTAGGATATACTCTTAAC
Source organism: Lithospermum erythrorhizon (assembly GCA_019722365.1). NCBI lineage: Eukaryota > Viridiplantae > Streptophyta > Magnoliopsida > Boraginales > Boraginaceae > Lithospermum > Lithospermum erythrorhizon. The sequence continues at coordinate 76,620 of JADFUC010002150.1, read as the reverse complement.
AAAAGTTAAAGAATATGTGAAGTTATCATCAGATACCACTAAGTAATAGACTATCAAGTCATCGATAATTTGACTTAAATTTGATGAAGTAAGAATTTGTAGTTACCTCATTGATGACGTGGTATCTTGTGATAGCCCATGAATATTTATACTTGGAGTCCACCCGTGGGCGATCCACCTATCTCATCTGGAGTTTGCTCGGTTCAAAGAAAACCTGCAAAACAAAGGAGGGACGCACCCCTCCAATAACATGCTGGCGCTCAACATTAGTATAATGTGTAATATGCGTGCGAAAGAATAAGTTAGATTGAAAACCATACCTTGTACCTTGAGACCCTTTTATATGATAATAAAGATGGTCTCCTTTATTTTGTGAGCAATGTGAGAGAAAAGGAGAAAATTAGCTCTTCCTCTCTTTGTTATTTAGGGATGATTTTAGCACCTCAAGTCCCCATGTTTGGGTGCTTCTATCTCCTTTAGTACTTGTCCGATTTACTCAATCTTGATATCTATAAAAAGATCTATGTATGTAGTTTCTAACGATCCATACCTTGCCCATAAAATCTGCAGATATCTGGCCCGAAATGTTGGTCGAATTAGTGGAGGTTACATGCGTATTTTCTCGTCACATCAAAATTCAGTCGCCCATTTGGAAACTTTATTATCAAATCAATTATATTGACGACTAAACAAATTTTGTTAACTAAATTAACCTTGATTTTATAGTTGTACAATTATTGCAAATAAAACGCGTCATGGAAAAAGATTGTAGTCAATGTGCCGCGCCCCGGAGAGGAGGCTGGCGACTAGATAATACTCGGAGCCAATATTGCCGAAATAATAGATATTCCGAGCAATATAATGAATGGGTTGATCAGCCCCCACCGTTGTCTCAACTTCAACCAACATTTCGAATAATATTACTGTGTTGAAGATTCCCAAGTATAAAACAAATAGATTCACATTATTAGCCCCATTATACAGCAAGTATATTTTCAATATCAGGAACATACTTTTCTTAGTAAAATAAATTTTATTAAAAATTTAAATTTATAATTTCAAATTTATCATGAAATATGTATGTGTAGACCTAGGGGTTGGCAAAGTAAACCTTTTTATAATAGGACTAGGTCGACAAATTATGAATTGGTTTTCACAATATTTGATTATTTTCTTATATCTAATTAGGCTCCATAATAACATCTATTCCAAAAAATAACCCATAACGAAGTCTCCGCTCATGCATGAGCTTATACGTAATGCATGTACGGTGATTCGACTTTAGAGTATACATTGGTCGTATAGCTAATTAAGTGGTAAGCAGAGGCAAACGAAGATGGGGGTTGGGAGGACGTTGACGGGGCAAGGGCACAGCTAGGGGTTAGAGATGTCTCCTTCTCTTGAAGATGTGACCTGTCTTTTAGTTACCACCTTGTTCTCTAAAGCCTCATCAGTATCACCGATGTTGATCACTTCATTTTATTGACCTTCCTATGTCACGTTGGCCATAATTTTGACACAACATGCTAACCCAACTCTATCATATCCATATCTTATTATTTTTCCCAGGATACAATTGAAATAATGGCTAAGCTCACTCGTCCAATGTTGTAACTAAGGGGCCAAACTGATATTCGTTCGTACTCCCTAATTTTATGAAAAATAAAATTTTATTATTCATTTTTCAAAATAAAATTATATTCATTTTCTCAAAAAACTACTTTATTTAGTTGTCTTTCTTCATGAAAATCGGCCGATTCTGCCTCTGAGACATCATCATCCTCACACGAAGTCTCAAAACCATAAGGTCATTTGTTGAAGTTGAAGTCCCATGCATAACCATAGAGTTCTGTTTCAATTCCTCTGTGGATGGAGAAACCGAGAAAGCAATAAACCAACTCTATATACCGTTAATCAATACTTCCGATTAATCAAAGGGCCCAATAATACTTACCATAGTTGTTCAACTTGAAGTCTCATAACCATTTTGGTCGTTGCTAGTGCTAGTCTTCACCTCATTATAAATGTCAATTCGAGCTTGATATAATATCTTTGTTTTCATCATAGGTAATACCAAAATGCATGTTCATTTATAGCACTCCACAATTATTATTATTATTATGGTCAATTTAAGCTTCATTTGTCAAATTAAAATCATCATTTCATGTCTTAATAACTCAAATCAATTTTTTATGGGACATCGATCAAAATGATAATAAGAGTATACGGAGTATATAGTACGTATTGAGTAAAATGTGCAGAGTGAATTAAATTGGCATTGTCATGTTCCCTCCAACATCTAACCGACATCATTTATTATGGGATGAGAAAGGGATTGAAGAAAATACAGCCGAAGAGATCCAAGCCACCTCATCTGATATGAGAATGCTTTCACATTATTATCCTCCTACGGCCAACCTGGTGCATGTAGATTTAGTAGCCCACATGAATCATTCAATTCTTCCAATAATTTAATTCCAACGAACTGCTCACTACTAATTAATGTATTAGCATCTCTGTAATTAGTCAAACAATGTTCCAACTCAATTTTAAATCAGTCAAACTATCTATTTCATTTAATACTTCCTCCAGTTTTTTTAATTTATCATTCTACATAAATTTTTTTATTTGAAATAATTGTCGTTAGCGATCTTGATGCAAATTTAAATAAAGGCGCGATTACGAATGATAAAAGTAATTTTGTTTAAGCAAATGGAGCAACATATTGAATTAAAAACGCTTAAAGCCCAAAAAGAAATCTTCAACTTCTGGCAAAAAAAAAAGAAATTCTGATGAGATCACATATTAAATTAAAGAAACAAAACGCTAACGTAAGAAAAATCATCAGCTACTGACAAAAAGAATAGTCGTAAGAAGACTTCGAACTCACATAATGACTTTTGCACCACTATATTTACCAATTACGCTCTGACTTTACCTACAATTTGAGGCCACGTGCACGGAGCCGTTTGAGCGCCCTCGAAGATGGACTGCATTCTAGCATAATAAATGGTAATTTTACGTTTTAGCGTCTTTTTGACTACTTTTTCTATTGAACTTATCGATCGGCCGATGATATAGTTTGATTAATTATTTGATCATATTTTTTGATGCAGCATTTTGACTAGTTTTACTTATCCATAATAATTGTGTGGAAAAATACAGGATGTGATAAAAACCGGAGGAGTAATAATTAAAGTTTATTACTCCCTCAATTTTTTTAGTTTTCGTTCTAACACTTTGCACGTAAATTAAAGAAAGAAAAGTAGTCGAAAATGCGTTAAATAAGAATAATAATCAATTGAAACAATATATTTGGTTGATTTTTTTATTTCAATAGAAAAAGTAATAATAAAGTATATTAAAAATATAAAAATGTTATTTATTATGCTAAAACGACAATTATAAAAAAAATATTTTTAACTAAAATGAAATTTTTTTAAAAATGGAAGGAGTTGTACGGAGTAATTGCTAATTAGTTTTCTTCTTATTGACGTATTGCTGAATTTATTAAAGACATAATAATGGATTGACTTAGGCCCAAAAATTAAAGTAGTGATGATCTGACCAACAGGAACCTGTATAAACTCTTGTAGAAGTCAATAATGCCCCTTTCAATTTTACTCCATTCCAAAATCTTACAAAATCTTACGAATATTTTCCTATTTAGAAAATCTCAAATTAAGTCTCATAATTATTTTAGAGAGGAAAAAATTAATTAATACAAGACATAAATATGAATTTTATCGAATATCACTAACATATATAAAAGTGTGAATAAGAGTTGTGTTTAACTTAAAGCTTTTTAATTATTATTATTATTAAATTACTGACTTCTCACAAACTAAGCAAAAATATAGTTTCATGAGATATATTATGAAAAGAATAATACTCTTATTAAACTAATGTTAAGAATACAATTTTTTTTCACTCACAACCAATTTTAATTTAGTTAACAATAATGATAAAGTCTTTTATAAAAAAGATTAATGGCGAGCGTCAGCTTTATGTTTAAGCCGTCACAATCGTCAGCTGTCCTTAAAATATTCGTCCGATCACGAATTCCGAGTCGCGTGAGGAAACGCGTGACTTTTCGGTAAGGGCATTTTTGTCTTTCCTTAATCGAGCCTTGATCGACGGAACTTTCAAAGATAGATCGGCCGAGGCGGTTTGAAAACATGGGTGATCATTTGGAAGCGTTAAACAGATAGGTGATTGACCGGTAACATTAAACAAATATGAGCAAACATAGCGGGCCTAATTTAGTCAATTTTATTATTTAAACATTTTTTAATGACCCAGCAGCTTCTATTGTAACATTTGATACCCGTTGCTCCCTGATTTTTTGTTACTTCTAAATGTTCAATTTATGACATAATTTTCATATCAATGTATACCCAGGTGGTTTCCCTAAATTCTTTATATTTATTTTATTTATAAGTTTTCGTATAAATTTGAAGTCTGAGTTTTGGGGGAGCCGTGTGCAAAAATAAAAATTGATCCCCACCGTATATTTTTTTTAAATAATACATTTTAATATTTATAAACTATATTTTTATAAGAAGAAATGAAAATGAGAATTTTAAAAATTTAATTATTAAATATTTTTCGATCTGAAAACTATGTAGTATATAAATTATCAATATTGTCCTATCTTCTTAAAAATAAAAATGCTATGTTTGAAGAGCTTGAATAATTAAGTAATAAGCCTCATGGTAATTTTAAATATATTTGAGATAATTAATTTATAATTTTATAGAGATTTGGATAAGTGAAATAAAAATATTCTTTAAAGGAACATGAATAGGCATCTTAATTAGCAAAAGAGTATATATACATAATGTATGTTCATGATCATTGTTTAATTAGACATAAAAATATTGATGATAGAAATATTCGAACCTTATACCTTAATTCCAAAATCTTAGAAGTGATTAACGGCCATTGTGATTTTTACTTTTGGCAAAGTACTTAATATGTAACTATGTAGTCGCATCCATTATTATTTTTAGAACAGGGCACTGTGGCAGTTCTGGGGCAAGCCCCATATATGCAGGCGGCCACGAAATGTCTGAGTAGGCGCCTTGAATATCGGCCCCATTTGGCAGCCGTCACGTGCTCAAATTTCATCATTCTCTCTTCGACTTTATATGATAACCAAATCATAAAGAGTAGAACTACAAGTGGAGTACGAATCGTTTAAACTTTATTAATCTGTCATTTATAGATAATGTGTTCTTGTTAGTTGATGAAGTGTCGAGAGGTTACACAACATGTTAATATTATTAATGTGTCATGTAAAAAAAAATATTTTCTTAGTTGGAGGAAAAGAGAGGAGATGTTTAAATTGAAGATCCTTCATCTTTTGAAACTAATTATCTGTTCGTCAATTGTAATTGTGTTTGATTGGTTATTCGAATAATGCAATTTTGGATATCAATATTATTACTAAATTTCTTTGTTTTACTAAAAAAATATTATTACATACTTGATTGACATATAGTATTTAAATTTAGAAAAACCTATTATTTCTGTTGAATATGTATTAATAATAATATATATTAATAATTTAAGTAATATTACTAATAAAATTATACTTGAAATAAAATATACTAGAAAATAAAATAAATATTATCCACAAAAAAGTAATCCGATCGTGTTATAAAATTGATAATAATGATTTTAAAAAAATATTTAATCATGTATTTTATTGTAATTTTTCATATCATATTTAAAGAGTTATTCATGATCAAAGTATCCCTTCCAAAAATAATAATATTAGTTAGAAACAAATATGAAGGAGTGTATGTTTTTCTGTGAGTTTTAAGAATGATTTCGAATTAAACATAAAAAATGTGTCAAATATTTAAGAAATCGATTGCATATCGTGCATCGCACGTCTTCTTTACTAATATTACGAAAAAGTAAACATCTCTTAAATTTTGGGATGAAATAGTATTACTTTTCTAACTAACATTCTTGTTTTAATTTTATGAAACTTAATTAAATTTCAATATTTTCATTTATTGTTAACATAAGTACCATTTAGTTAACATGTCATAATAATCACATGCTCCGTAATTGTTACAGATTGTGTAAGATAACAATATAAAAAACCTCGTATTTCGTTGTATCTATCTTCTTCAATCTTCATAGTCGAATTACTTATCTTTATTACTTCGATACTCAATCAAGTCAATGCTGTTATTACATCTAGCTAACTCATTAAGTGAGACTAAGTACACAACATGAAATATTTCTTGATGCTTTGAGATAATATATACCAGATACAACTAATATAAAACTAATATAACTAGTATTATCGGGTGATTATTGGTCATTATAACTTAAGATTATTTCCCACGCCAAATCCACGATTGTGATTGTTGAACTTACTATCAAATCAAAAGAACACATGGGAAAGTGAGTAAGTGAACAAGTAACGATGCATACGGAGAATATCGTAGACCAAGAATGCATGGATCAAATTAATAAAGTAACTTTATACATTGATCAAAATAAATAAAATATGTGCATAGTTTTAGTCATTGTAGACGTACCACATACATCATTCTCAGTAACATATTTATATACAAATTTACAGGACCACAAATCCAAGCATTTGAAGTTGCATGGGTCCCTTAATCATGACCTTTACACCAATCCCCATAATTTAACAATTACAACTTGCGAATTTGTAGAACGATAAACAATTAACTGAAATGATTAGTGTATCATAAACAATGAGTATAATACCTGTAAAAAAGTTGGGCCATTTCAATAATCTAATTAATCCATTTAATTATTTTTAGTAACATGCGCTTGATCCCAGAAGATCAACATCCCATGCGTCTCCAAGTGGCATTGGGGCACCCGTCGGAACATGATAGAGCAGCACTCAACAATTATTGGTATATATGCATTTGCAGGTTATATACACTGCTCCCTCCCTCCCTATAGTTTTTGTCACATTGTATTATTATTGCAATCACTCTTGTCCTCTACTATAATTTCTCTAAACACACCTATCTTCAAGAAACTAGCTATAGAAAGAAAGAGAGAATACTAATTGAAAGGATTTGTCAGATCAATTCTTTTTTTAAGTTTGCTTCCATGGAGGTTGTTGGCTTAGACCTCAAAGATACTGAGCTATGCCTTGGTCTGCCTGGTGGAGAGTCCATCAAGACAAGTGGGAAAAGAGGCTTTTCTGAGACAGTTGATCTCAAGCTCAATCTTCAAACTAGTGATGAATCAAACATGGATCTTAAGGAGAAGATGAAATCTTCAGCTGCAGCAAAGGAAACTGCTAACAAGGATCCTATCAAGCCTCCAGCCAAGTAAACTATCTAACCATTATTAGCTTTATTATTTATCTCTATCCCTGCACGTCATAGTTCTTTGTTGTTGATACTCCATGTGTATGCGTGTGACGTTCAGCCAGATGTGCCTTTATGTTATGTTCTTGTATATCTCTTTAGTTTGATATATATGTAGCATGATGTGCCATATCATTGTTATTATTACTAACAATACTATGTTTTAAAATATAACTTATTTGGGTACTTATGTTTTGATATTAATGTATATGGTACATTCTTGAAAACAATTTTTTGTAGGGCACAGGTGGTAGGTTGGCCACCAGTGAGATCATTCCGCAAGAATGTAATGGCCCAAAAGGGAAACACTGAGGAGTCTGCAGCAACTTTTGTGAAGGTTAGCATGGATGGTGCACCTTACCTTCGTAAGGTGGACTTGAAGATGTACAAGACCTACCAAGAACTTGCTGATGCTTTGGCCAAGATGTTTAGCTCCTTTACCATGGGTACGTACATAATATTAGTCTTGCAAGATGAATTTATCAACATAGAATAAATGAAAAACATAGCATATGCTTCGTTTATTCTTTCAAGAAATTTTCCATGCATTATTGTAACTCGATCTAGCGGAGCCATGCATGTATGTGAGCCTAAAATATGACTATATATAAGGTTTTAGAATATCATAATATATGTTTGTGCCATATCATATTGTCATAATTGTATATTTGAATCTGATAAAGAGTAATTCACAGTGTCATTTGTTTTGTGCCATATCATATTGTCATAATTGTATATTTGAATCTGATAAACAGTAATTCACTAGTGTCATTTGTTATGTTTTTGCAGGTAATTATGGTTCTGAAGGGATGATAGACTTCATGAACAAGAGCAAGTTGATGGATCTTCTCAACAATTCTGAATATGTTCCAACTTATGAAGATAAGGATGGTGATTGGATGCTTGTTGGAGACGTACCATGGGAGTAAGTTCTATCTCTTCCCCTTGAAAAACTATCAGCTAGGAATCAAATACTTCTAATAAGAACTAGAAAATATATAAGAAGAGAATAACAAGAATTGGTGCAAGACTAATTATAATTTGATACCATGGGAGATGTTTGTCAACTCATGCAAGCGCCTCCGCATCATGAAAGGATCAGAAGCCATTGGACTTGGTAAGCTATCTCTATATATCTTACCAATTTTTTTTTTTAAAACTTACATTAGTTAATAGTTATTCAGAATTAACTAATAAAGATACATAATCATTTCTCGGTCTCACGATGACTATTCATGAACTTAAAGAGTAGAAAATCGATGGTTCGATAGTCACGGTATCCAAATCTTTCACAATGAGATCTTGGGTTCAAATCTTGTTGGCAACATATTCTATACTTTCTTTGTAGTCAATATCTGTATTCGTAATTTGCATAATCGTCTTTCTTAAATCCAATTTATATATATATATATAAAAAGAATGGACAAAATAAAGTTTTTGAATTGTTCATAAATATTGATCGATGTAAATTGATTATAAGATAGAACTTATTGATTGTTATTATTACTAACATTTATCATGCTATAATTAGAAAAATTGTTTCGAGGACTTGTAACATTTGGAAGTCGTTTAATTTACTTTTTTTTTCAAATATATTCAATCTCTACAATTTATTTCAACCCCAAAACTGGAGAAATGCAAAGAGCAGGTCCTAAACAAAACGAATTAAACGATCAAGATGGTCCTGAGCAATGAAGAACGACGTTGCTTTAATGTCTGTATTTTAAATTATTAGTAATATATATAGATACAACATGTTTATTACCATATAATGGACCATTAATAAGCTCATTGTATCTATAGTCTGGCTTGATTATTATTACAACTAATTGGTGTATGGCTTTGCTTAATAATGCTGTTTTGTGTTGTTGATGTCGTCTTTGTTGTCCTTCCTGTCATAGTGATGTTGTTGGAATTGTTCTTGTGAGTTTTATTCCTTCAAAGTTATAATATTGTTTTCTTTATTATCAGACTCTGTGTATCAGTACATTTATTCATATTATTTAATTTGTTATTTTAAAATATACATTTGTATTATAGCTATAATATATAATGCAGTTTTCATTATTACCGGCCTTGAATTAGGGGGACATTGCCATGTGCGTGTTCATGGGTTCTCTTTATCATGCATGCCAATATTTTATTTTTGTTTTATTTACTTTAGATATTGCCATATATATTACTTCGTATAAGTTTAATTTAGATTCTGTGTTATTATATACCTGGCAGATATGTAATTTGGGCTCTGCATCATTTATCTTAAATTTTTAAAATACATTTAAAATCATCATTTCATTATTTTAGAGATTAGTTTTTATGTATATATTTTAACAATTTTTTATTATTCATTTTAATGTAAGAAAAGGTCAAGCGTGGGAAAATTATAGGGAGGCGAGTGCAATTTGGATTGTACGAGATTTTTAGAGAACAGTTATTTTAGGGAAAGTGAAAAGAATATCATTCATATTCAGAACTTTTTGGATTTTTATCTATTATAATTTTTAGGAGGCGTCTGTCTCTTATCCTTTTAATTATTGTTGATCGCGCATAGCTCTTGGTTGGATCATGAATGTTTTAGCAGCACATGCATATGCATGTTATCCATGTTCCTATTCAGTATCATCATACATATCAGTCTTCTATTAGTACTAGAGATTTTTATTGAAGGCATCTTCATTCAACTTGTTCTCATCAATACTCAATAACATATCGCAATAATAATTGATACGCCTATTATTGTTGAATCCATTGATGTTATTACTAAATAAATAAATTCACTTATTGCATATAAAAAATACAATATTGAAATAACTTGGTCATAATATAGGATCAAATCGATAATTTGTTTAATAGAAAATTATGAAAAAATTAATAACAATAGACCGAGCAATTCGAACATTGTTCGATAGGATCTCTAGCATTATTATCGTAATTTCTCAAGTAATGACTTGTCGGTAATATTAGTTCATACTCCGTATTTGTTAATTGAAGTTTAAAATTTGCATTGGCCTCAGCATCCTCCATGTGATTGGGGGAGGCGTGCATGCCTAATTTAGTAGGTATGGCCGTATGGGCATATAGCTAGGCAATCCAGCCTTCAATTTTCTTGGATCAATCATCATCACTAATAATAATACTAATTCTTACCCAATTGAGGATCTTCACATGTACCAACTGATTGATATAGAAGATGGTACATGAACTAATAAGCAACTCCCTAACTAGTGAGTCTCATTTGTGTGGTTAAGTAATTCCGCTTAAAAAGAATAAAAACGTCATCACATGTTTAAATAATTTTTTTAACTCAAAAAAGATTATAGAAAAAATATTAAATGAATCGAAAATCACTCCCATCATACCCAATAAAATAGGCAACTTCTTCACAATCCCTAAAAATCCTCCTTTTTTCAAACTAAAACCAAATCAAAACTCATCACACCTCACACACTAAATTAAAACATAAAACCTACAATTATTAAAATTCGCAGCATAAAAAATTCAAGATCTCTGAAGAAGAAGCATTTGGAACCAAAAAAAAAAAAAAAATTGAAAAACAATGGTATATATTAGTATTTAACATTATCATTGAATATCTTAAGAAAATGATTTATTGTTCTCTTCTCCAACAAATAATGAAACGAATTCTGCTAGGATAATGCCTTTTCCTTTTGCTTTTTTGGGTGAGGGTGGGGATTGGGGAAGCTAGTCACGAAACCCAAATTTTATATATTGCTTCTCCTTCTTATGGTTAGTTTATCATTTTGATTGGACATGATTTCATTATTTTTATGTGGAGTTTCTTTATTGTTTTTTGTTGAACAATTTTGAAAATATTGTCCATGTTTGGATTTTGATAGTAAATTTATGTAGCATTATTTCTTTTCCCTCCCTCATTTTAAAACCATTTTATAGGTGTTTTGATGAACAAGTATCTCAATAACCAACCAATTCTATATGTATTAGATTATTTTATTTTTGTGATATAGAATCGTTTTTGGTTGTTTTAGTTAGTAATTTATTTTATATATTCTTGGTTCTCTATGTTGTGAATGAATCATTGTTTCTTTTCATTTTATCATTTAAAACCATTTCTTAGGTGTTTTGGTAAATGAATATTTAAATGAATAATTATTTTGATATGTTTTTGGTTGTTTTGAATGTAGTATTGTGTTTTTGTTCAATTTCTCATTTTGAAACAATTTTATTGGTGTTTTGGTGAACTGATATATAAAAAAACAACCACTTCGACATATTTTTGGTTAATAAGTTATCTTATATGTTATTGATTTTAATTTTGTGAATGTACACTTGATTTTTGTTCCATATTTATTTGAAACCATTTTATATGTATTTTGGTCAACATGTATCTGAATAAACAACCACTTTGATATATTTTTGGTTATTAAATTATATTACATGTTCTTTAATTTTGTTAATGTGCCATTGATTTTGGTTCACTTTTTCATTCGAAAATAATTTTATAGGTGTAGTGAACAAGAATATGAAAAGAAGTTTGAAAAATGAAAAAATAAATGTTTAACTAGTGAATATGTCAATCGTAATTTTTTGTTTGCATATACAACCAAAATGAACTTAAAATGATAATCTTACATTACTATTATTTTCCATAAATACTGAAAAATGATTATATGAACGAATGACATAATGACTGAAAAATTAAGAAATAAAATACAATTGATTGAGAATTTAAAAATAATAGACTGAAATAATACTTGAAACAATTTGAAATTGGATAATATCGCATGAAATTAAAGTTAAAAAACAAAACTAAAAATGAAAAGCGGATCCAGAATATCAAGAAAATAATTAATTAGTTAGGAGAAAATTTGAAATTCAAAAATCAAATTAGAAAATATGGCAAGTGAAATCAAGAAAATAGGAATTAGATAAATGAAATTCCGAAATTAGAAAATATGGTAAGTGAAATCAAGAAAATAGAAATTGAAAAATATGGAAAGATATTGTGGGGGAAATTAATTTTCAATCTTGAATCCTGAGTGAATCCACAAATGGGAGGATATTGTGGGGAAATTTTGAAGTGAAAGTTACTACAAAATGGTAAGTTGTTATCTTTTGCATTCAATTGAATTATTAACCAATCGGCACTAATTGATTGCCTAAAAAAAAAATAGTAAATGCAATTTTTTCATTTATTAATTCAGAAATGCAAGATTCCTAAAATGTCCCCAACACATCATAGCGTTGGAGTAGGGAATATTAATTAAGATGCTAATCTAACGTGTGGTGTGAGAACTTAAGCACCATCTTTAGAAGTGAATCGCTAAGCATGTAAGTTGAGCTTCCATATATTCATACTGGTTTGGGAATTGAGTTTTGGAACAATTCCCAGCACGAAACCTTCTCTCTCTCCCAAATATGCATCAAATGATTGATGTAATAATGCTTGGGTTAATAATAAGCGCCAAGATGAGTTGAAACCATCTAGGTATTTTGGAGTAGGTATTCAAAATTAGTATAAATTTGGGCGAGTGTTCCAAATATATTGAAATATAAACGTAAATATTAATTTTTCTTTATCATATAATTTTTTTAATTAAAAGTGACTATACATAGCATAATCATATCTTTGTATTAATTTTTCTTTATACTGTATAATTTTTTGTTAAGCCGACTATACATAACATCTTCAAATATCATCACATAAATAAATAGCGTCCCCAAGTGAGCGTTAAATCAGAAACCTTGGAATCATTTAAGGCGTGGGCGCCAGGCGGGTCCATGCATAGGTGGGATAGGGGCGGGAGGGGGCAGGGGGTATTGTTCAAGTTATTATCAAAGTTCTTCCAAGTTTCAAGTTAACTGAGCGTATGAAATTAAGTAGAAAAGTTAATTGAGCATATGATTCCAGTGCCTGAAAGTTTTGAATCTTTGTTCACACGGCCAAATAGAAAATAGGTGATATATAGCTTCATATGTTTCACGCAAAAATACCAGCCTCAATACCTTAAATATAAGGGGAAAAACTACTGTGGAAAATAATTGGGTCTTGTATTTAATGATACGTCACACAACATAGAACAATGTAAAAGCTATTTGGCTCAAAGACTTTGAGGGAAATCGGTAAAATTATTTGAGAAAAATTTAAGCAGGTCAAACTGTCAAAGTGCAGGCAGCAGATACGTTATTGTAAGCCTGTAGAAGCATAACATATTGGGCCGGCCCGAACAATGTATACTCCTCAGTCGTCAATGTACAACCCAAGCCTAATTGTTGAAGCATATTACATTAATTCATTGTATATTGAAATGCGTGCTCAGTACTTAACTTCTCTCATGAAAAATTATGAGGCAGTGAGTACAGAAACATCTTGTGATTTTCGCGTACATCAGCACTTGTCTTATTTTTAATTATTAAAGGCGTGGCTTCATAGGACGGTACTTTATCACTTTTTTTTAGTCTGGCGCTTACGATGACTCATCTGGCACAATTTTAAATTTAGTGAAATGGTATATTACCACTTAAAATCACAGTTGAATTCGAGTAAAATGGCTATTTTATCGCAAGACTAAAGTATAGGATGTGAAATGACTATTTGCCCATATATTTCTGAGTGTAGTAGTTAGGAAGTTTAAATTTAAGAGGCAAAATTGTCGTTTAAATGCGTATTAATAATTATGTGGCTCTTTGAAAACTTAAATATTGATTAAAATAAAAAACAAAAATAAAAATATAGTAACGGGCCCGCTATACACTTACCCATCCTTTGCATTAAGCAATGAAGCTTACTGCTTCTTCTTGACTTTGCAAATAGGGGAGGGCAAAATAGTCATTTCACATCATTATCTTTAGTGTTAGGGACAAAATAGTCGTTTCTTGTGAATTGATGTATTTAGGGGTTATATAGTCATTTATTTAATAGAAAATTAGGTGTGTATGGGAGTCGAGAGTCTTTTAATGGCTAAAAAAGTATAGAGGCTCTGTAGAAGGATTCGAGGGGTGTCTTGGAGCCAGCTAAAAAAATAATTAACAAACCTTTAAGCCGTAATATAAGGGCGCTTTCGACCACCAAGCCAAAACTATATACTCTCATATATTTCCTTCCGTATGACCGTATGCATATATTTTTCTATTATTTTAGGTGGATTAATAATAATAACAAGATAATTATGTTTAATTTGGCATATAAAGTTACCAAACTATACAACTAACATTTTAGACACCTTATACTATATATGTAGTTGCTTAATAATCATATATTGTATTAGGTATTCATAAAACCGTAGGATATTATTATGTGGCTTTAAATATGTTTAGATACTGCATTAGCATTGACCTGTATTATATCTGGAAAACCTCTGGTTATCATAACAGTGAAGATGGCATAAGCACTCATAGACTATGCGTCCACTATTAAAAGAGTCTAATAGACAGGATAGCAAGCCTTGAGCTTAACAACCTTAGCGTCGGTGGCGGCGTAACCCCAATCATCTGTATTTTTCGGGCCGTTTAATTGATTTTGACAGCGTATGACGTCGGTGCGGCATTCGGAGTTAGCGTCGATTGATTGTGCATTTGTTGATTGAAAAAATTAAATGGAAAATTAATTATTTAAGCCATTTATGTCACTATACAAAAAATCTAACTTTTTTTCCTTATTTTTTTTCTACAATTTTTAATTAACCCCTACTTCGGCAACACCCATACTCGGCCAGCTTTTCCCGGCTACCGCCCTCTGGCAAACACCTCTCCGACGCCTCCAGCGCTTAAATTTGAAAGGTAAAGTCGATTTTTTAACCTTTTTCATTTTTTGTTTTTACCGATTTATTGTTTTAATTATTTATTGTTATAATTATTTGTTTAATTATGATTTTAATTAGATTTAATTAGTTTTAATTAAATTGTAAAAAATAATTATGATTTTAATTCTTTTAATTATATTAATTATAAGTTTAATTAAGTTTAATTAGTTTAATTCGTTTTATTTTGGATTTATTCGTTTTAATTTGTTTAATTATAAGTTTAATTGATTTATTCATTTAATTTATTTAGTTATAAGTTTATTCATTTTTTAATTCGATTTTATTCGTTTTAATTTGGTTTAATTATATTATTCTTTTTAATTCGGTTTTTATTAGTTGGAATTGAAATGTGTTTTTAATTGGGAATTGATTGAATTGTTTATAATGAATTGAATTGGAGTAGTGAATTCGTTTAATTGAATTGTGATAATTATGAATTAGTGCGTTGTTGTTAATAGATTAAGATTGAATTTGGATAGTTTAATTTTGATAATTGGACTGAATAGAGATCGAATTGGATTTGATTTTGGCGTGAATTGAATTGATTTTAGTTTGAATTGGATTGAACTAGATTTGATTTGAATTAAATTGAATTGAGTTTGAATTAGATTTGATTTGAATTGAATTGAGTTTGAATTAGATTTGAGTTTGAATTGGATTTGATTTGAATTGAACTGAATTGAATTGTGATGTTGTTTTAATTTAGGTGAGTTTGAACTTTGAAAAGCATAGAGTTTTATGGTCTCGTGGTAGTAGACTCGGTGAAGAAGAATATGACTTCTATGACAAGATCGGAAATTTGGGGACGGATGCGAAAGAGGCCGATCCGGCCACTGTTATAGAAACCATCCTATGGCGGTAGTTCCGACATCCCCATGAGGCCCTGCTACTCGTCGGGGGCGATGTCTGGCAGCACATTGTCGACTCCTGCGATCCGGCGGAGGCGTCCCACGTCAAGTATCGATGCCGTCGAGAGTAGTCGGCATGTCGTCTGCAGCCGTCGGCGACCTAGAGCTGCTTAGCGATGAGAATACTGAGCCGTCGGCGGTAATTTTATTAGGTGGCGAGGATGTTGGTCTGGCTTGTCAAATCTGGCTGACCGAGGATGTTGATGCCCTGTACGTCCGGATCACGTGACATTCTGATCCCAAATAGAGTAGTGGTAGAATGCCTTGGTCTAGATAGGCTAGATGCCCCAGCCGTATCGGGGGAGGGAAGTTGATTGCGACCATATATGGTGGAAAGTAAGTGCATTTTATTTATTTAGTTTGTTTTATTAATATTTATATTTATCATTTGTATCTAATCATATTTGTTTGTTTATGTTAGGATTAGAAAGTGCATGGAGTCCCCCAGGTGCTTGGCAGGCCCGAATAAGGAGAAAATTCGAAGATTTGTGGCCGTACTATTGATGGACGGGACATTTAGGATAAGATATGGGCTTTTTTTTTTGTAATTATGTCGTTACAAAAGTTGTGTAATTTTTGAATTGTAAATTTTTGCTAACTTAATTTTGTATTTATTTCAAGATCAATATGAAATTCAAGGAGGGACCATTGAATGGGCTAGGCATCTCTAGGAGATTGAGAACCCCGAGGAAAAGTGGCATGACTGTTGACAAAGGAAACGTCTAAATATGATGCGAGATGTGGTGTGGCAGTAGAGTTTCTCCTTGGGGCGTCGTGCCACGGTGGATCGAGTCGGTGTGGGAGAAATATGTCCCGTCTTGATGCGAGGGATGAGTTAGAGGCGATAGCAGCGCATCTTTAAACGAGAACCGCGTGAGTTTTGTGTTGCGATGAAGGCAGATGCTAGAAGCGCAGATTGATTGGACTAAATATCTTGAAAATGTTGATGTGTCGACTTTAAACGTGAAGATATCACTTTGAAGATGAGCAACGACACTCACCCGGTTCAAGCATTTGATCCGTCAAGCGATGTTGGCGTCGTTGAAGAGGGGTATTCTGATTTGTTGAAGATGATGCAGGACTTTTACTTGATAGTGATCTTGATGTCGTCCCGGACTACCTAAATAATGATAATAGGCTTCGGAGGAAGGCTATTTTGGGAGCAATCTTGAGTGAGACGGCGTCTCGGGAAGATAATGGATCTAATGTTTTAATTTTCAAGTTTTTCATATAATAATTGACAAGTTTGTATTAAACCTCGTATAACGTTGCAAAATGTAGTAGTTGTTTTGTCTTTATTGTGTTTTTAATATTGTGTTTGGATGTTTTGTTTTTGTATGATTGCAGGTTGTGTTAGTTGTAAAATCAGATTTTTGATGTCTCAATATATCGTCAGTCTGGCGTCGGATAGGGTCGGTTCGTGCAATTAATTTTTCCAGAAATATGTCGGTCTGGCATCGGGCTTTAAATTTTCAGGATTCCCACTTAATTTTGAAGTGCGGAAAATTTAAATATTTTATTTTCATGGCGTCGGTGTAGCGTCAGGTCGGACAATTTTCAGAATTCCAACCCCTCCTCTATATAAGCACTTCTAATCACATAATCACTAAACCCTAACCTTTTTTACACTTCTAATCTTGTTCATAATCTTATTTTGATAAATCTTATTTTGTTTAATATTAACCTTCTTATTTTATTTAATTTTGCAGTAAAATTGAAAGAGGTAATTATTTTATTTTATTTTATGTCTCTAATTTTTTTTATCTACTAACCTTCTTATTTTGTTTAATTTTGTAGGAAAATTCAAAAAGATAATTATTTTGCTTTATGTCTCTCTAATTTTTTTTTGTCTACTAACCTTTTTAGTTTGTTTAATTTTGTTACATTTTATTTTTTAATTAATGTTGATAATAATGTTGTCACACGTTTTATTGTAGGGAAAATTGTCAAATCCAAAAAGAAAAGAGGTAATTTTTATATTCTTTGATATTTGTGTAATTATTTTTGTTGATGTTTATGTCGTTGTTTATTATTAATGTTTGTGTTATTATTTTTGTTGATGTTTATGTTTTTGTTTATTATTAATGTTTGTGTTATTATTGTTTTAGTTGATGTTACTTTGGGTATTATTTGTGATGTTTTTTGGGTATGGTTAAAATTACATGCTGGTTTTTGGGTATTATTTGTGATATTTTTTGGGTATGGTTAAAATTACATGCTGGTTTCTACAAATGTTGCAGCACCCAGGTTGCATTTTTTTTTTTGAAAATTTACCGTCATAGCGTCGGTCCGACTTCGGTGCGCGTTGGGCTTCAAGCATTTTATCCAGGTATTAGAGTCGGTCGGCGTCAGGCGTCAAAACAATTTATCTAGGTCTTGGCGTCTACTTGGAGTCGGTATTAAATAAATAATAAATAAATTAAATAAAAAACTCAGCGTCGGTGTGGCGACGGTTTAAAATAATAAAAAAGAACTTAAAATAACATGAAACGTCGGATTGGCGTCTGTAATAAATAAATAAAAAAAGAAATTAAAATATGAAATAGCGTCGGTTTTAAATTAATCAAAAATAAATTAAAATAAACACACGCTCTGGGTTCGCGTCGGTGAAGCCTGAACCCAAACGGGCCAAGAGGTGTCCTATTGGCATCGGTATCGACGTCTAACTTTAAATTAGCCTCGAAAAATCGGTGTCGGTGCGTTACCGACGTGTGGCCGTCGCCAATGAACTTTATCGTTGGTCGGGTATCGATATTAGGGTCGCATTTATCCTGTGCGGTAGTAGTGGTCCTACTTATTGTTAGCAAAGATTATTCCCAAATCCCAATGAACTATGTACAATTGTACATGTTAGGAAAAAAAAAATCAATTAACTTTATTCATACGAATTTCAATATTGTTGAAAACAATTAAATTTGAATCCACTCACAACTTCACCCCTGCATGTCTTACTACAATAACAAAATATCCATCCCTAAATCATAACTAGGAATCCAAAATATTACCAATATACAAAAAATAAAAGATAATAATGAATGTCCAGTTAGCCAAATAATTGTGTTGGTCAGTCGGCATTATTATGAGACAGCTGAATATTGAGCTTGATGGAATCTTGCTATGAAGGATGAAGCTTTCCTATCAATTGCAGGATCACCAACATATCTCCGACCATCTTCATCACTTGGATATACTCTTCTTCCACCATAACTATACTCATCTGAACTCTCGTAATTGCCGCTAGAAAAACAACCTCCCATTTCTCACTTTGATTTCTAAATAAGTATAAAAATTGAAATTATTGTTCTAAGTTGTGAATGAAGAAGAAGATGAAGAATTGATAATTGTGTGGAATTGCATGTAATGGTTTGAGTACTTATATACAGTTCTCTGTACCTAAGTAATGGGTTATGGCGGCTGTATTGTATTCGTATTCAACGTTTGCATGCATACTTTAATTTATTAATGAGTATACTAATATATTTATCGCTTTAGTTATTAAAGATTATCTAGTTTAATTTTTTGATTTTTTATAATTGAATTTTGAACGTAGATATTTTTGTTTATATTATATAATATTTGATGAAAAATATATCAATGAAAAGAGTTTAAAATATAATTTTATTGATATTTTTCATAAATATTATACAACATAAGCTTTATAAAATAATATCTGGTATGAAGCAAAATTAGTCAAGTTCGACTATAAAATTAAAAAATCAAGAATCCAATAATCTCTTAGTAATGAGAGAAAGTATTTGACTTCAATTCCCCTCATAAATTAAATTTGCCAAGAAATTGAAATTTTGACCGGAAATATTTATATATTGTTAGCCTAATAAGTGCCTAACTTGATTGATCACACGTTAATGTTTCTTTCTTCTAATAGTTTACTTAAAGTTCTCCGATGACCGAAGCGAATACCAACTTGAGTATTAAGAATATCTCTAATAAATTAGTTTTTAAAATTAAAAATATTAACCCAAATGCATATTATTCTATCTGTGTCATTAAATATCTTTAAAATTATTATATCATATAACTAATTTTTGAAATAATATTTGATTTTATTAAATCATCAACTTCATCTATCTGTATCTCTGTCATTTTACCTACTTTTCATTTACGTATGATAATAATAAATTAATGATATAGTAATAAAATTTTATTAAAAAGCAATAATTCATTAATAAATTAAATTAAATAATTTATTTATATATTTATATAATAATAAAATAACATATAATTTTATTAAGAACAGATAAAAAAATCTAAAATGTCCAATAACAATTGGCGCATGAAAAGCTTTTGATCAACTTGCCTCATCCAAACGGCTATTTTGCCCAACCCCATAATTCCCCATGTCCCACACGTCACCCTCTTTTGTCAGAAAAGATGGGAGGTTTTGAAAAAATTGCCCCAAAAAAATAGATGGAGAAAAGTGGCTATTGGAGGAAGGAGAGGTATTTTTTCAACTCAAAAATTATCTATTGAAGGTGGTCTAGCAAGCAAGTAGAAGATTATGTATTTGCTTACGGTCCTCGTAAATATATAAATGATTATTCCATGTACTTTTTCCGGCATTTAACTACGGAGTATGATGTTTCTGTTATTCATTTCAATACATTTGAACAATTTATACGGAGTATTATTATTATTTTATGTTAAAATCATTTTAATGCATAAATAATGTACATTATTTTAAAATAACTCCAATGCCTCTTTTGAGTCTTGAACAAAGGTAATTTGAATATTCGATGAACCTAAGCCCACTCAAACTAAGTAAAACATCATGAGTAAAATAGTACTCAAAACCAGCAGAATCGAAATTCGAAGAGATCAAGCATGATCATTCCTTGCAAGCCAATACAGACTACTATTTCGAATTCACTAGGTTGTTAGAGTTTCCTGTTTTTGTGTTCAATAATGCTAAGGTTGTTGCATTCCTTACTTGTAGCAAGCAACAACTAGATTAGTTAATAAGCTAGCTTATTTACAACAAATCGATTCACTTATTATAAATATATGTCTATAAATAAAATTTCTTCGATTCGATAAAGCGAGTATTCGGCATTCTGGCTGTCTTGTTCTTTATTGTTGTTGAAATATTGTTACTTTGTCAATTGTTCTTGTCGGTTGTGAGGCACCTCTTTCAATTGGTATCGAGGCGTGGAGACCAGGGTTAAACAAATCGGCTTAGCCATGACACAGATGGTGATCCAAGCAGCCAAAGTGCCTCATTTTGATGGAAAACACTATGATCATTGGAGTGAATTAATGGAGAATCTTCTCAAAGCTAAGGGGCTCTGGGGAGTGGTCGAAAGAGGTGTAGGAGAGCCTATTGATGGGAGAATGCTGAATGAGAATCAACAGGCCCTTCTTGATGAAGGCTATTAGAGCGTGATCACAATTAAGCAGCTATCTATTTCGAGCATTAGATAGGGAAACCTTTGAGCAATTTTGGATAGAATTACTCACAAAATCATGGGAGAATGTTGAAAAATATGGAGAAATAGAAGGATTAAGAAATCCATGTCTGGCTTGTGTTAAGAAAGATTTTGAGATCTTAGAGATGACCACTAAAGGCGTTAGAGTAGTGCTTTCTGAGGATTAACTAGATTGCGAACAAGTTGAGAAGCGATGGAAGAACTTGCGAAGCAGATAGTTGGAAAGTCCTCCGAACTTTGATAACAAATACACACATTGTTGTGTCGATTGAGGAATCTGTGATGTTGAAAAGCGTGAGTGTTGGCGAATTGGAGGCGACTTGTGATGCGCTCCTGAAGTTTCAAAGATTCGCCCAAAGAAACTGCGATGATGATCGAGTTAGAAAGTAGAGGGAGATTCGGCAATCTCGATTAATGAGAGGAAGGGAGTGGATCATCACAGTGGCGGCTCACTATAGAGGAAAGGCGGGGGAGTGGTGGAAGAGGATATTCTAAGCGAGGCACAGTTGAATGTTCTGTAGTATCGCGACTTTGGACCTTATCGATATGAAGGTGTCACTTTATGGAACACTAAACAAGCAAATTGCTGCAATAGATGATGAGGATGATCTCTTTGTTGATAGAAGTGAATGCACAAACAAATCAAGCAGACAAGAAGGTATGGTACATGGATTCGGGTTTCTCGAATCGCGTGTGGCTGACGAAGACATGTTCGCTCGCAGACTGAGAGAAATTTTACTCGGCTCGTGAGCTAGGAAACAACGACAAAATTTAGAAGTAAAAGGAAAAGTGGTGAAAATTTAGTCTTAATGGAGTTACATATCTTTGTGGAGAAGTTTATTTAAATCCCGGACCTTAAGAACAAGCTTTGCTTAGTGTTAGACATTTGCAGAAGGCTGTTGTATTCAAGGAAGGAAAATCATGTACATCGTCACAGAGAAGGACAAATCACATAAGCGATCATGAAATCAGCCAAGGATGTTCCTGATTACTCAAAGTAAGAAGTTTAGATGAAGCCCATCTGGGGAGAATGTTTGTTGGTTGATTCAGATGAGCTATCGAGCTGTGGCATGAGTATGGCCGTTTAGTCGCCAAAGGAATTTGTATGAAGCAAACACATGGTGCTTGATACGCCCAAACTTTAAATGTGCAAGTAACATGTGAATGCTTAAGTGGAAGGCAGGACAGTGCCATTCCAGAAGCATTCAGCACGGAGAGCTCTTGAGAAGGTGGAACTTATTAAGCTCGAGGGCACGTTTGTGGCATCCGCGCTCACGCCGAAACGATGGAAGAGGTATTTTCTCGAGAACTTTTATTGATGATTCAGCGGGAAGGAAAAACTGGGTATATTCTTGACCCAACCAAAATCGATGCTTTTGAAAGATTTAAGGAGTTCAAAATCATGGTTGAGAAGGAAACAAATGAACATATCTGTTGCACTTAGAGCGGAGGGTGGAGAATACGCCTCAGGCCGATTTCGGTATTTTTGCAGGGAAAATGGAATTAAGAGACAGATGACAACAGCCTATACCCCTCAGCAAAATGGTGTGGCTGAGAGGAAGAATAGGACAGTCATGAATATGGTAAGAACCATGCTTGTTGCAAAAGAAACGTGAAGTTTCTGGAAAATTTGTCTTATGGACATTGTCTTTCGATAGATGTCAGCAGCTCTCTGTGAAGAATATGACTCCTCAACAAGCATGGAATGGCATAAAACCATCAGTTAGTCATTTTAGAATATGGGGATGCATTCTGGCATCTTTCGTGAGCAAGGTGCGTAAGAACCAAGCGAATAAGAGAAGCATCGAAATCGTCTTTCTAGGAATAAGTGAAGCCTGAGGCTATAGGCGTATGATGTGGATCTGGTGATCATCGGCAAAGATGTGGTGTTTGAAAGAAGAAAGAAATGGGATTGGGGCCGCTACCATTTCAAGCACAAATTGCGAGAAGAAGAACTCTGATGGGAGGGATCTTGATGAGGCAGAGATGATGAAGTATTTGCGGCAGATGGAAATCAAAATGCTAATAGTCAAAATCATGATCGAGAATGAAATGATCAAAATCATGATCGAGGATCTTTGAAGCATCGAGAAGAAGAAGGAGGTGAAATATAGAAGGCTGCGGAAGAGAAGCCATCTACTTTAGCGTGTCACTCAGCAATTTCGTGGAAGAACACGGAGAGCACGACACGGATGGATGATTATGTATCGAGAAGGTTTAATTGATGATGAGGTGGTAAACATGGTTCTTGATCTTTGGTCGGTGATCGATGACTTATCACGAGAAGGCTGTGCAAGAAGATAGATGGAAGACAGCCATGAAACATGAAATTGAATCAATTGAGAAGAATGGAACATGGACCTTGACAGAACTTCCAAAAGGGTGTAAAAGAATTGGAGTCAAATGGATTTTCAAGACAAGAAGGATAGAGGCAGAGCGAAGATTATCGAAACCTGGCTTAGATCAGTAGCCAAAGGCTACTCTCGAGAAGGCAGTGATTTGATGAAGTGTTTGCTCTGTTCTTTGGAAGCTTGACTTTGTAAGAATGATCGTAAGCTTGCTTGTCTGAGAAGTGGAGATATTTCAATTTGGATGTAAAGTCAAGCATTCTGAGGTGATCTCCCGGGAGGATGTATATGTAGATCGGCCTACAAGATATATTACCAAGCGGGGAGAAGAACATCGTATACAAGCTTCCTGTGAGAAGCTCTATATGGACTCAGCGAACAAGAGCTGGTTTAGCAGAAATGAAGCTCATTTTGTCAAGGCTTGAGGTGTGATTAAACAAACACTCTTTACAAAGGGAAGCGGGAGAAAGGAATCGTCATGGTAGAAACATATGTAGATGATCTAATTTTGAGGAGATGATCACGCGCTGTGAAGAATTGACGATACATGATCAGGACTTTGAGATGTCGATCTTGGCTATATGAAGCTACTTCTTAGGTATAGAACCTTCTGAGGAAAGAGGAAGCATCTTCGTATGTCAAAGTATCTTTGAAGAAGTGTTAGAGAGATTTGGAATGAGTGAATGTAACTCTGTGCAGTGTCCTATAGTTCCTGGAACACAGGTAAACAAAGATGCAGAAGGAATCTTAGTGGATGACACATACTACAAACAAATGGTGGGAAGCTTAATGTACTTGACAACAACAAGACATGATCTTGTGTTTGCAGTTAGCTTGTTAAGTAAATCTGTAAGCTAGACCAAGCGAGATCTGTCACAAATTACTAAAGGATCTTAAGGTACCTAAGAGGAACTACGGGCGAGAATTTACTATCGAAAGGGGAGAAAGAAACGGAGGCTGAGTGTTTATCTTGGCAGTGACTATCACCGGGTGACTAAAGAATGTGAGGAAGAGCACTAGTGGATATGTTTTCTTCTTGAGCTCGGGAAGCGGTTACATGGTGCTCAAAGCATCCACGTCGTAACTTTCTTTCAGTCTTGAAGGCGAGTTTATAAGCTGCGGCCAATATGTGCTGTCAGTTTGGATGAAAAGAATTACAGCGAGAGGTGGATATGTTCAAGACAAGTGTACAACGATTCATTCTGTCTTGGCTCTCTTATTAAGTTGTCGAGGAATGTCCGAGTTATGCATGGAAAGCCAGCTTATATAGATGTGCGTTTCATTTTCTCGAGAGCACCGCTAAGGAGAAAGTCATTTCATTAATTTTACGTAGGAGCATTGTCAATTCTTGATATTATGACAAAGCCACTCAAAGTAGACACTTTCTTGAAGTTGAGAGGAGCGTTAGGGATGTGTGAAGCATACGAAATAGGCTGACATGCTTAGGCATTTAACAGGGGAAAGAGATTGAAGAAGATCAGCGTAGTCTCGTTCACTTTATGGCAATCACGGAACTACTATTTAAATTATTTTAAGTTGTTGAGTTTACTTGTTTTGTGTTGATAATGCTAAGGTTGTTGCGTTCATGTAATTGTATGGCGACAACTAGATTAGTTGGCGGCGTATAAAATTTAGCTTATTTACAATCAGTTCCTATTATCGTAAGCGTCTGCTATAAATAAGCTACTCGATTCAATAAAGAGTATTACAGGCATTACCAAGCTGTCTTGTTTACTTATTGTTGTTCAAATATTGTTAGCATCGATTGTTCTTGATGGGTTGTGAGAACACAACCTCTTAAAATATACAACTGGAAACCACATAAGTGCTTACTGCTTTTTCGTTTTATTGCGCCAAGATTTTTATTTTCTCTACTATGCCGATCAATTAGCAATGGATGCTGAGATTATCGAGGCTATTAGGATGTAAATGGAGGAGGAGGCTACGCGTGAAGTTGGTGGATGCGGGTGATGGATGGTGCAAGCGGTGTGAGGCTAGCGTGCATTGAAAATGCATTCACACAGGAATGGTTTCATAAGTACTCAAGGGTGGGTTTAACAGCGTAACTCGTGCATGGAATTTAGAAAACTACAGTCTGGGGTAGGGGAGGGCTGATTTTGCATGTTTTTTTCCCGGATGAAAAGGTCAAGGAGAGGGTCATGGAAAGTGGCCCATGGTGTTTTGACAACAATTTGGTAGTGATGGTTGGCCCCGGGAGATGTGGATCCTCTTGTAATTGGTTTCGATACTGTGATTTACGGATTTATGTGAGGGGTTTGAAGAGATGAATTCACTTGAGGAGATGTGGCGGGAAAAGATCGGGAATGCGCTTCCCGAGGATGTGAGTAAGGAACTTCGATTGATAAGCAAGGAAAAGTTTTTAGGACTTAAAGCCACGGTTAAGGTCGGCAGTAGATCAAGAGGCTAGTGAGTTTTTAAGGTTGATACGTGGTGATCTTGGGGTTAGAATAGATGCGTCTATCCAGTATGTGTTTTAAATTTAAACGAGTCGGACATTTCTGTGATACCTAAATCTAGACCCGGAGAGATTGTGCGGCCCAGAGGTAGTGTATGATGCATGGATTAAGACACGCTTTGGAGAGGTCTGGATCGATTTAAGTTGGTGGATGAATTAGCCATTCAGGTCTGAAGCTATGGAGATAGGGAGAGAGGCGGCTTCCAGGAGACCCAGGGAAGAGGTGACCCGAAGGAGGAGGTTATTCGAGATCAGAGAATCTCGCTTTAGCAGTTATTTACAATCGAGGGATCGAGGATCAATTGGTTGAAGATTTGGTTGGAAGGGAGATTTTCTCGGAGAAGTTGGTTCTGCGGGGCCTATCTGGGATTTTTGTGGACGGTGAAGGCGGCCCGATTTTGGAGGAGGTTGATGCGAGGCCGTTAGGGGATCCCCGATCAAAGGATCCTCGACCCTAATGGGCCAATGAAGTTTCAAGATGAGGATCGTCTAAGCCCGTGCTTACTCTGAGAGAGTGGGATACCCGTGAGGCACAGCCTTATTGATTTCAAATCGACCGGTGGGCTCGGTTAAGGGTAGGCCACTGTACGAGACCTGATCCAAAAAGCGTCATTATCCTTATCAAACAATTAAAGCCTTCTTACTCCCCGATAAAGCTAACGATTTGAATGGTGAGCAACATATGAGCAATGATTAATATCCTTAGTTGGAGCGGTAGAGTCTGGGCCGCCCCAAGGCCGGTTAGTTATTTGATTAGTAGACTCTAAATAAGCGTAACTTGGTTTCATCGAAAACAAGCTTGAAAATGAAATGGGACAAAATAATTCCTAAGGTTAAACTTTTCAACCTCTTGGATGTTGAAGTGATGGAAAAAGGAGGAGTTGACTGCGTTGGAATAGGAAATTTGGAGGTATTGAGCAGGAGGATGCGGCAACTCTTGTGATTCGTTGGTTTCTATGGACATCATGAGGTCTTTAAAGAGGAGGTCTACCGTGGGGAGTTAATGAGGCATATTGATGAGTAACCTGCATTTTCTGATGTATATTGGGGATTTTACTGAAGTGCTTAAGGCAAGTGAACATGTTTCCCAAAGAAGATCCAGACTGACATGGCAAATGACCAGTTTCAACCAAGAAGTCAGGGATTGTGGGATCTTTGATATTGGAAGCAAGGGGTACCCACATCTGCGTGGAGAACAATTTTGTACCCGCTTTCTTACCCGAGCAGACTTGATCGATCATTGGGTAGCGAAGAGAATGGAGCGATTTGTTCAGGAAGGCTGGTAGCGTAGGTCGGCCTGCAACTCCCCGGACCCCGCTCTGCTTTATTTACATCTAGGGGAATCGAGCTCAGGGAGTGCATCGAGCCTAAACTACGGTTCGGAGTTCGAAGCTAGGTAGGGTAATACATATGAGAATGAATGCAGTGATAAGGGACTCGTGGAATCTTTATAAGGGAGGAAGATCCGGGTTTGTCATTTTTGATAGCGTAGTGAATGATTAGAATTTTCGGTGGAAGAGTTGGTGGATAATTCTAACTAAAGCTGGTGGAAAATCAAACATATTTGAATTTGTATTCGGCGAGGGTCAATCACAGCCAGATTAAGATTCAAGCGGTGGTCTAATTTTGGAAATAGATAGGATGCAGGCAAAAAATGATGCTTATTGGTCGCAAAGAGCCAAGGCCGAAAGGAATTTGAAGGAGGGTAGGAACACAACCTATTTTCATGCTGCCGGTGACGAGAGGGAAGCGAAATCTTATAACATCCTTCTGAAGATGACAATTAGGTATATGACATATTGTCACAGTGATTAAATGCATCTGCGTTGACTTTCATACACATTTTACATTGGCGGAGGGCATACCGCTACATAATGGGACTGCGATTGTATGGGGGCGAAGCTAGGGGCTCCATTTATTTTGGAGGATGTGAAGCAGAGTCTTTTTTATATGTATGGTACCAAATCTCCGGGTCCGGATGGTATGTATGCAGTTTTTTTAAGCAGTGGATATTGTGGGAGTGGATTTGAGCATGATGGTTCTCGAGTGGGTAAATGAAGGTGTCTTTCTAAGTAAGTTCAACTTCACTTTGATTTCCCTTATTCCCAAGGTGACCGCCCCCTTAATATGACCCAATTTAGACAATTGCCGCTGCGATATTTATTCTGAAAGCTAGCGGCAAAGTTGCAGCTCACGAGTTAAGAAATGCATTTTGCGCGGTTATCTGAATTCTCATAGTGCTTTCGTGCCTCGAGGCTCATCGCATGTGTGCACTTTCTTTTGAGGCGCGTCATTTTATTAAAAATGGAAGCTGATGGAAGAAGGGATTTATGTACATTAAATTAGGCGTCGCGTATGATTAAGTGATGACCTTTCTAAGGGCCATGCTTATCAAATTGAATTTTGGAGAGAAGTGGGTGAAAATTATAATGGATTATGTTATATCGGTGTCATACTCGGTTCTTATTAATGAGGACCATACGGGGTTTATTAAGCCAAGCCGAGGGTTATGACAAGGGGACCTACATTCACTATCTTTTCGCTATATGCCTTGAGAGTTAATTGCGTTGATTTAGGATGCTTGTTTAAAGGGAACCATCAAAGGTATCAAAATGGGGCCTACTTTAGAGCCTCTTTCCACTGCTTTTTTTGCGGATGACAACTTTGTTCTTGGGTGATCTTGGCGGTGGAGGAGGCTTTGAGTTTGAGAAATACTAAAGAAGTAATATGAAGAATAGTGCAGACCAGGTGAGTGTCGAGAAGTATTCTATTGTCTTTAGTCTGTGTGCAACAAACAAATAGAATGCCGTCACAAACATCTTGGGGATGCGAGTAGCGCCTCGTGAAAAGTACACAGATACTCACAACTATATCGTTGGAGGCTCCCAGAAAAAAGCCATTTCGCCTCTGCTTTGTGGAAGAGTGAAGCATAGGATAATAGGCGGAAACAGGACTACTCTCCCAGCTTGAGGGGAAGGAAGTTATTATTGCTGGAGTATTTCAAAATTTATTCATACTATCTTATGCGATGTTTCATGTCCTATACATATTTGCAAGGAAATTAAATAGCTAGTATTAGTGGGGATTCAGAGACGTCGAAAACAAGAAAATACACTCGGC
Organism: Lithospermum erythrorhizon; assembly: GCA_019722365.1. Classification (NCBI taxonomy): domain Eukaryota; kingdom Viridiplantae; phylum Streptophyta; class Magnoliopsida; order Boraginales; family Boraginaceae; genus Lithospermum; species Lithospermum erythrorhizon. The sequence goes on along the minus strand of JADFUC010002150.1, from coordinate 47,167 downwards.
TCATGGAGGACTTTAGCCTAAGTAAAAATCGGGGGGCTGGAGTCAGAGACATGCGTCAACTTGATCGAAGCTTTGTTGTGTAAGCAGGTTTGGCGTTTGTTAGCCGGGCGAGAGCCTGCTGAGTCTACAAATCCGAAATTTCTACGATGGGGATAGGCGTGGCTTAAGCGAACGAGGCCGGTGAGTATCGCGAGGCAGCGAATAGCCCGATTGGTCGATCCGAGCCCCAGGAAGGCCCAGCCCACCCGGTCCGTTTATAAAAGAAGCGGATAGGGGCGAGTTTAGCCCGGCCAGACGGTTCGAGCCGAGGCGCGGTCGGGAGTTCGGTTCGAGCACATGACCCGGTAATAAGATTCTGGTACTTATATTAGGCATTAGTAACGTTTAATCCATTAACGTAAGTCGAAATATATGAAATTAAGGTGGTAACCTTTAATGCAAGCGTGGTAACGTTTAAAGCCATGAGATAATCTAGGAACTAACATGGTAACGTTAATATAGCGTTCTGCGTTTAGCAATCTGGCGAGAATCTGATTTTGCCAACCAATAGGAAGTCGACGATAGAAACAACATGACAAAATTGCAAACCATAAATACTAAATTGTTCAAATACTAAATTCGCGAACCATAAATACTAAATTGTTCGAACACCGTACATGACATAAAATAAAATAAACCATAATTGTTTCAAAGTACACTTAATAACATAAAACTAAAACATTCTTTCATGTGTTTCTTGGTCGTCAAGCCCGGTGGCGGCGGTGAGTAGTGATAAATGGATACCCTGCGTAAATGTTTCATATCCTCTCTTTGCTTGGCGGTAAGATGGTCAATCCCGAATACACTGATGCTCTGCCGCCGTACATGATCTCGATAAACATTTTGCTTTCGTACCGGTGTTTATCTCTCAACAAAGCTCGATCGGATGTTCAGCCCAGGAGGCCTAACCGGTCGTCTTAGCATCATCGGGTTGTGGATAAGGTTAGTAGCTTCCCGTGCCAATTGTCCATCCTAATGGCGGCATTGGGGGTGGACAACTTGTTAAACTTCAAGACATAAATCCCTCGCGAGCTCAAATTGCTCAGCTTCCCACTTGGAGCCAACGCACCTCCCATGCTCTGACCCACAGGCCAGCAGCGATTGTTTTCCGATCATACTTTCAAACATATTGTACCGTTTGTTGACCTTCCGTAGTTGGAACATTTGGATAACTTGACATATGGGAGATGATCGTACCATATTGATGCGGGAGTTTATTCTTTTGGTAGCTCATATGTTCTATCATCGTATGCGGTAAATTAACGAAACACCAGCAACGAGGCCCATTGACAAAAGCGTAGTAGCAATGTAAGGTCAGAAGCCTTGGTGACTAGTTAGCGAAAGGACCCACTTGAGCGACCTTCAAACAATCTTTTGAAGGCCGTTCAGAATTATCTTTACTCTGTTATATGAGATTTAGCAGCCTACTACGACCGTTATTTAGAATCATGCTTGCTTGATCCTCCTTAATTGACGGATACTTTTGCGCCCTCTTTCTACGTAATCATAGTATCGTACTCTACTAAATGCAAAGAATCTTTCTGCATTAAATCTTGTTAAAGTAAAACTACCACGGACACCCGTTACATTATAATGTGACATTGCCCCGTCAATTAACAACCTTAAGCGAATTATGAAATTGATCGACTAGCAATAGGTACAGTACTAACAAAGTTGCAATTATATCAAGTTTGTTATTTGCTAATAAGTCAAACAAAAATATTACCGGGTGCACCAGCATTTCCCGACGATCCTTGTCACAATCCGCTCTTTACATTTTGGGGTTTATAACATTATAGCCCCGCCGTCGGACTTCGGACTTCCGGGCGGTGGTGGTGATGGTAGCGGTGGAGGGTTGTTCGGTTCCTCTTCTGTTCCCCTAGTTTACTGACCTTTTTTTCGTCTAGCTTTTCTTTTCCTCTTTCAACTCTTCTTGGTCCCATTTTTTCAAATTGAAGCAATTGGGTAATAATTGAATGTGATTATTGATACTAATTTGGACAAATTGAGTAAATGAATATGTTAGATATAATAATTGGAGGAGATTTGAGGATTGGATTGAGAGATTTTTGGTTTTGGAAGTTTGAAATTGAGGGTGTGTTATCGGTCGGCGTTTGAACCACGATATGGCTGATGTAGCCTAATTAGCGTGTACACCATTTTAAAGTGGAGCCAGATTCGAGCTTCTTGTTGTAGACATTGAGTATAGCCCAGTACTCCTTTTACCATCTTGAATAAAATTGGAAATGTACTTGCCTTCATAGACCACCATTTTTAAAAAGATCGAAAGGGTTGACTTTATTAATGATGATTCGTGTCGTTTTCAAATATTGAGTTAATTAGTTAATGATTTGGATGATGGAGATATAGAGTAGAACCGTATTTGGGATTCAGCGCATTCTTAAAGTGATTGTGTTGACTCGTAATTTTTACTCCCGATGCGGAATTGACTAGGCATTACTGGCGATGGTGTAGGTCGACTAGGGAGACTAAGTTGTTTAACCTTAAACTTAATATACATTGTATATAAATAAGTTTCGAAAAGATTTAAATCCATGATATTTGTTATGATCATAATTTTAGTAGTTCGTTAATAATTAAGTAAAACTTTGCCAAAACTCCCAACGATGATCTTAAACTTGCAGGATTGAATATGAGGATCCAAAATGGCACCGTCGCGTATGCATGAGGTAAGGATGAAAATCTTTTTGCAAAACATCTTCGTATTGAACCGTATCATATGACATATTCGTTTACATGAGTATCATATGCATTCTTGAGATTAAGCTACGCATTCGAGAGCTAAAATGAATGTTAGGACTTCCTCAATCGAGCTAAGAAAAAACTTTTATATAATCTTTAAGCAGGGCTAAAATCTAAAAGCAAAGAATTTTATAAGCGATAGCTTCCAATTTTCATATTTTATTGAGTATAATATGGATGGGTTAAAGAACATCATTAAGGAATAAAAATTTAGAAACTGTAACATAAACATATGCACGTACTAGGGAGATCATAAGTAAATTCCGTCTATTATGACATCCATGATTAATTTTAAACATTTTGATCCATCTTCAACTACTTTTTATATCGTATTTTTCTTACCGTTCTCCCGTAATAATCAAATGAACAACCTTTGACAAGTTGAATAAATTCATAAACAACCCAATTCCGTCATTAGCAACTAGTGAAGTACATGACATAAACATCAACATGAAGAGTTTGTTATAATCCGGTTTTACACACATTCCATTTTAAGTGTGTCGATAGCTACATTGTTTGCCGATGCGTTATCAAAGGAAATAGAAGCAATTTTATTCGAAACAATTATATTCTTGGCGCGTTGATACCTTGGGAAATTTATGCGTTGTTATGTTGCTTGATTGGCTGAAAATATAATTATTCTTTGTAAAATCGATCTATATCAATCAATGACATGTAACACACATTATATCAAAATCGCCGAACTACAACGATATAACCGTCAAACAAACTTTTCCAAGGCAAAGTATTCATCATCTTACCTATAAGTTCAACATCTTTACAAAAAATATTTGGAAAGCTGATACTATAGTAGAAGGCAGAGGATCTGATGAGCTCGGGGAGGTTAATAATCTTTTGAATCACGATAGATAAAAGCAGCTTGTCCAATCACAAAAATTAAAAAGGCAAATTACTACCAATTACAAATTTCATTTCAGATTTCTAAAACTCATTAAAACTAAATTTCCAAAGGTTTGAGTATTAATTGTTGCTTGCCTTGACTCCTTAGGAGCAATATCTCTTGAATTATTTGATGTTTGTTATTTAAGTATCTACCCGAATAATGATGCCCCTCCGTTTTCCATACTAATTCCATCTTACAATATGCACAAATTGCCTTTGTTTCACTCGTCGCCCGTAAGTAGTTCGAGCCCATGAACTTTTTTAAATTTATTACTCGTATTAACACTAGATTGAGAATTAATTAGGGTAGGGACTCCATAAGTACATCATCTTCCTAAATTAACAGATTATTTGAATTGAGTAGGAAGCCCAATTGGTCGTTTATGGGCCATTATAAAATGTAAAACAACAAAATATAACAAGCTAACAACTTAAAGATAGAGAATACCGAATCGGAGCAAGGAAGCTTTTGAGATCGATGAGATTAAGCGACGGGTGAAATATTGCTTTGACTATGATCAAGAATACTTATGATTATAAAAAGAAATTATTTAATTTCTATCAAGAATGCTTATGAATATACAAATTCTTTGATTGTGTTTAGATTGCTTAAGTTGTGAAAACAAGTTTGTGGTCCTCCCTATTTATAGAGGCCAATAATGGTGGAATTTCAAGAATCCTGCCCCGGGAATAAGCGTTATCATGTCGGTGCTCAGCGTGGTAGCGTTTAGTCTTGCCGGATATAAAACTAGCAGTTTAAGAATAAACGTTACCACGTTTGATCGAGACGTGGTAATGTTTATTCATAATACTAGCCGTTATCTTGCTTTGACGATCGAAAATATAGCGTTTGAAGGATCAAAAGCGTTAGCGTTTGTCCCGGGCGTGGTAACGTTATTCTTATTTCTTGTAAGCGTGTTTAACGTGGTAGCGTCTAGAATTTGGCGTTACCACGCTAAAAGCCTCGAGACACGGGCCGAAGGCGGATCACGGGCGAGTACTAGTTTAGCCCCGGGCGGGCAGGCGGTTCGATTCGGCTCATCTGAGATTGACCCGGCCCGCTTGACATGCGTCTAGATAGGGACCACAGATAGCCACGTTGGGACCCAGCCGAGCTTTAAATTTGGAGGAGCACTCCTCTGCATGGGGGCGTTATGAAAAGACCCGATTAGATGCAAAATTGGAAATGGTAAGACAATAAGAATCTGGGAGTATAATTGGCTTGAACATACTGGTGGCGTCATTGCGTCACCCATTCAAGGGGCTTTCCCAATCTGACTATATCGGACCTCATTGATGAGTATATTGGCACATGGAACATATCGAAAGTCTGATCTTGGTTTTTTAATGTGGACAGTGAAGAGATTCTAAAGATGCCTACCAATGCTTAAGTCAGCCAGTTGATAATTTGGGGCAGCGTCCGAGTATGTTTATAGTCAAAACCGCATATGATTTCATCCGTACCTCGGCGAAGATTAATTATTGGGTGCTTTCTGATAAATGACTACGCGTACACAAAGCGTTTACGGAAGATCAATCCTAGGAAAGATTAAGCGTTTCTTATGGATGACTTTAAACAACAATACACTACCCTGAAAGCAAAGCTTAGACGATGAAGGTAGATATTCAACGACATGCATTACATGTGGAACTTCATGAGGAAGGTTATGCATGTCTTCCGTCTATGCGGTTTATCGAAGAGGTCAACAAAATACTCAAGATAACACATTGAAATGGCGAGAAAAATCCAGCATCTTTTCGAGTAAGCGGGAGAAGTTACCTCCGGATAGGTTTCACGTATGGCGGATAAGTTTGTGGATAGTCTGGCATCAGAGAAACCAAAGAGTCCACGGTGAAGCTCATCAGTTAACGAGGAGGAAATAAGCCAAGCGATCTTAGCGATTTGAGAAATGAAGTTCGGGGAAAAAGTAACAAATAAGGGTTCCTAACTTCTAAATCCGATTTTTATAGAGAGTTTAGGGTCTCAGTTAATAGTCTTTGTTTGAACTGATGACTAGGCGATAAAGATTACGGCCTTGGGGCTCCAGGACTTTGAATTGGGGGGCTCTTTTAATGGAGTTCCATTTTCCGCTAAAGGAAATACCAAATAGTTTAGTTGGTTTGAAGTTGTTTGAATGTATTTGCCAACTATTTATTTTCAATAAGATCGCTTATTAACAAACAAAAAAACCCGGCGAAATGATTCTTCGATGGGCAGAGCAATTTTTATAGGTTTGAGGTTAACATGAACGAGCAGCCTTAGAGTTGATATAATTATTCGTTCTGCGAGATAGTAGAATTGTCCTTTATTAACATTATGTTCTAACTAATTGCGAAATACATGTCGCCTCAAATATGAGTGATATTGAATTTATAAAATGTGAGTTGTCTTTTTCCGCTTTTGACATTCTTAATTATTATATTACTCTTATTATAATATTTTACATTGATGAAAAATATGTTTTGAAATTTTAAAAGAGCTCACTATATGATTGATAATTAATAAGTCCTCATTTTACGCCTAAAATTTTTATAACAATTCAAGCATGGTTGGAGTTATCTAACACCAACATAATATGTGCAGCAGTTTTACGATTTCATAAGCATGTTAATTAAAAATATTTTTTATTATGACATCTTAAATACGATTATATAAAAAATACTGTGTCTTTATCAGCAGAGATAAATGTGTTTGATATAATATAGTCTTTGATTTTTTTTAATTTTATCATAATAATAAATATGTATGTTAATTATTCAATTATGTGATATTTTGTATTATATTTCAACAATTGAAATAAAAGAAGTTTCAAGTTACATATCTAATACTCCCTACAATGGATTGTCAAGGTTTAATTTGGATTTTTCACAGATTTTTACAAATTAAATGTTAAATTTAAATATTTTTATTTCTGTTATATAATATTTGGTGAAAATGATCAAATAATGATATTTTCATGTACTTTAATATTGACATTAAATTTTATTGAAATCAAAATCATGTTGTCGATGAAGGCATAAAGTTTGTCGATTTGGAAGCTTAACCATCAGCATGTGATCATTTAGTATGAAGATAATAAATTTGGATATTTATTTTGAAATTTTATTTTTTATTTTTAATATATATGACATGTATGGTTTGATGCTTAAATAAAAATATCTTTTATCCTCATTATCGATCTGATAATTAATTAGTAATTAGTAAAGCTAAATAAAGTAGATTGTCATAATAATACTTATATTAATTTTACTACATGAAATATAATTAAATACATATTCTAGTCTAAAAATGCATGCGTGGAACTATGTATATTATAGATATATAATTCGCTTTATTGATGAATATTCGATGTCTGAATCGGTAAGCTTAAATGCTTGTTAAACTGCTTGTCGTTTATAGTAAAATTGTTATTTATCTAAAAATTTAAAAGTTTCCATATATAAAGATAATATTAATCACGTATATCTTACATTGAGGTTTAACTTTTATTAAAAAATTATTGCGCGAGATATAGTTAAGTATGTCTTTATTCCGTTGATTTTTAATATAATTCATTCGTAGTATTTCGCATTTGAGCAGCGGCGTCAATGTGTGTTCTCTTTCATTTGTTTTGCGTAGGTAGAAATTGAGAATTTAATGAAAGATCTTGTCAATATTCGAGTTTTTGTCTGAAATATTATTAGTCGTCATCAATTAAAATATTAAAATAAATACATATAATAAAATTAAATAGTAGAACTATGAATAATTTATCTATGTCAATTGAAGTGATATTTTTAACAATAAATAAAAATAAAAGATAAAAGGTCTTTTTATTAAAAGAGAAAAGTGATGTTTTTAACGATAAATAAAAGAATACGTAATGTGGATGCTTTTTATTAAGCGAAAATGAGAGTAGTATGGTAAATAAAGCGTTTAAATCTATTATTAAAGAATTATATTATTAATTATTTTAAGAATCGTATAACTATGAACAAATGAATTATAATATAAATAAAAGTATAATTTATAGAAATTTACAAATAGTTAATTGCTTTATTTATTATACAGTTTAAATGTTGACATCATCTTTCGATGAGCATACGTACATTTTCTTAGTCTTGGTAAAAGAGACGTGTGATCATGACATCTGTCAATTCTCAAATATTTAATATATTTTTTATGTTTAATTCGAAATCATTCACAAAGCTGTGTAGAAACTACGTAATTTGGGATATCTGATATTACTTAATTTGATGTCCTCGACTAAATGTATTGACAATTGATCCTTGATATTGTATAATCCCCTAATTATTTGCTTTTATGTAAGTTAAGTGGTATGATTTAAAAAGTATAATTTAAATTTTTGTGGATCCCAATATATAAAATTCATATATGCATGAAATTAAATAACAATAATAATAATAATAATTCTACTAAAATCATATGATTATTTAACTAATAACTATTATAATAATAATAACAATACTTCTACATAATAATAATAATAATAATAATTCTATAAAAATATATAATTATTTAACTTATTATTTAACTACTTATTATAATATTAATAATAATTACATAAAAATATATAATTATTTAACTAACATCTATTATAATAATAATATGATAGTTACGTAAAACGTTTTATTATTTAACTAATACAATTATTAAAGATTGAAAATGACGTATGATGAAAATCGTATTGATGAAAAAGAATAATAAATTAATAATATACTAGATTTCCGTGTCGATTTAAGTGATCATCCCCAACCGAAAATTCTCTTTTAAATTTATAAGTGATAATTTCATATGCCGTCTGACGTTTTTGCGTTGAAGTTTGTATGTGTCTCACAATATTCTTTTTATTGGTTGATATCATATAAGCGAAAATTGTACAATCGATGATTTTAGCAATAAAATATTTTCTTCTTGATCGAATAAATTGAGACGGAGGAGTATAATATATGAGACATATTAACGTGAATCGAATAATGAAAGTTATAGATCAAAGAAAATTGGCTTGAAAATAATTGTGTTATTGATAAATGCATTTGAATCGTGCGTGCAGAAAATAAATAAACAAAGTTGATTAAGCGATTGGGATGCAATTAAAAGTATATATATTTGAATGTATATGATGTATCGTCGCCAGCCGAATGCGTATTTGGCGATGATTTACTTCAATTATTAATCTTACGTATATGCGAAGTATAAGTATGATGAATACTTAATACTCTCCCGTTTTTTATTTAACGTTTTCGTATGCTCGAAGTGAAGCTTTTGTGGTAATTCTTAAATACTTATTATTTTTAATAAATATAAAAGTTATATCGTTAGATTCGTATTTGAAAATAGTTTAAGTAATATTATTTTCTTATAATTTTGAACATATAATTTAAGAATAATTAATAGTCAGTTTCGCTTGATATATGAAATCGTCGAATAAAAAATGGAGGAAATAGTAGTTAACTCACATTAGAAGTCCTAAATTTTAGATTTTTTTTTAGATAGAAGAGACGATTTAATAATTAATAATGTGAAAATGAAAAGCGTACCGCATTCCTGATTTTATCTTTCCTTGGCCGATTTCTTGTGTGGAGGTAAAAATATTTTATTAAAGAGATTGATTAATATTACTAATATACCAAAAGGTCTTTTGTCATGAAAATACTTTTAATTAATCGTAGAAAATAAAAAAATATTTTATTAAGAAATAAAAGTAAAAAATCGAGATAAAGTTGTATTGAATTCTTTATGATCATTAAAAAGAAAAGGGAAATTTTCTTATTATGAGCAAAGTAGAGGGTTGAGGCAGGAAGAAGTATATGTTAGTGATAATGATTAATGATATGTAAAGATGTCAAATGCCATCAATTGGTAAGAGTTTGAACTTAGAATAGTACTCACAAGGGCCAAAGTTTTGAAAGAAAAAATAGCTTGGAACCTAAATAGAACCAGTACAACTTCGTAATAGATCCTCGATCAAAAGATATCCAACATATACTCTCCGTCCTTAAAAGATTGTCATATTTTAATTTTAATAAATTGACTTTTTTTAATTTTAAATTCAAATAACTTTTAATGTATTATATATTTATTTAAAAAATATAATATATCAATATATATAATATTCAGCATCTTTCTTATTAATTTGATAATTTTGATTCAAATCAAAGTTTTGAATATCAATAAAGATTATAAAGTCTATTAATTTTTTATCATGAAAATACATACTTAACAATATTTTAGGGATAGAGGGAATATTATATAAACTTGGGTGTTGGAAAGATCCAAAAAGAAGTATTGAAATTGCAACGGAGATTGAAAGAGTAGAGATTGCAATGAAGTTAACTTGGAGAGGCTACAGGTTGAATTGAATAATGCCTCAGAACTCGGAAGCAATACAATCGAGATGCTCACTCCCAGTTACTGAGGTCAGGCACTGAGTAAACCTACAACTTTCAACAGATGAAGAATAATTGCAACTTACTGAGTTCCGTTTTTTTATCTTGTGTCACGTAATTATCTTTCCTTCGGATTTCGTAATAGATAATTATTTAGATGAAAATTGATTGTGAAAAGAATACTTACATTAGTTATGATCCATATATAACCCTTTATTCAGCTTTGTACACAACTTGGAAAAAATAAAAATGAATCAGCTCTGTGCACTTCATTGATATAGACCATATATAACTTCCAATGTTTAACAATGATGATTAAGGAAATTACTTAAAACACCTAACCTGATAGCAAATTGCAAGAACAAAAATAAGGGAAACGAACATATTAGAAAGAGCATTTTTATCCTCAACAATACTTTACAATTTACATCATACTATCATCCTCAATTATATGCTAAGTACAATTTTTTCTATCTATGAGCAAGTAGAATAAAACAGACAGTATAAAAGTGCAGACAATCTGACTATAAGAGTGCAATAACTTCACATCGTGAAACAAACAATTCAAATTCTAGTCCATCAAAATAAATCCAACAGTATAGTAAACCGATGGCCTGCTAATCCGACGATGTGAAGGATATCCACAAATACATAACAAGTAAAAGGTCTGTGAGATTTTTCTAAGTTCAAATTTTGAGAGCAAGAAAGGTCTATACATTTTAGGAGGTGATCAACTAAAACAATCCATACGAACAAGTTCAAACACTCATAATTCGTTCACAAGTCACAAAAACAACAAAGAAAATACAAACTTCATGAGACACCACCGCCTTTTGTTGCCTTGGAAGCATCGACTAATGCACACATTTTTAGCAGCAATTCAGTGTGAAATTAGTCAACAGACACATTTTGCAATACCATAACACAAGTAAAAACAACAAAAATCACCAAAATGAATAACGCAAGGCACAATTTCGTTAAGATAAAATCAATTTACCTACACAGTCACAATCACAATTCTTCACAATTCCTCGACTAGCTTACAATTCAAATGTAATTAAATTGTACATTCAACAATTAATCACCATAATCCAACAATAAGCAACTCAAACTACCACCTATTCATCCCAATCCCAATATCGAAAACCCAATAATACACCTGAAAGGTCTTAATTGATCAACGAACATGAGACGGGTCCTCAAAACCCAACAAATTCAAACCCTAAAATACTCTCCTCCTCCACCACCCGAATCCGAAAGCAACGCCCCATAAGGCGACCCATCAACACCCTCCTCGGGCGCCTTCACCACCGCATGAACAACACTAACCCCACCTCCAATCGCCACCGCAACAACAAAACTCCCCCAAACCCTACCAAAAAACAGCCCAACAACACTCAAACATATAAAACTACTTAACAATATTGTATTATCAATAGGGTACCCAAAAACCTCGAGAGGCTGAGTATAGATGAAGTAAATTAGTACCACGGAAGTATGAGGAAGAAGGAGGGTGGGGTGAGGAGGAGGGAGGGAGGAGAGATGAGGGGTGGTGAGGGGTGTAGTTAAGGGCGTAGTAGTGGAGGTTGTGGGAGAGGCGGTGGCTGGCTTCGGAGAGGGAGATTGGGAGGCTCAAGGTGGCGCCGGAGATGAATTGCGGCCAGGGGCGGAGGAGGACGGTGGTGGTTTGTGGCGGCGTTGACATTGAGGTGTCTGTGGAATTCTAGTCGATGAGGTAGGTAGGTAGGTAGGTGGGGTGGGGTGGGGTGGGGAGGGTGTTTGTGTGTCTAGTTGGAGCTGAGTAATTATAGGCATTAATAAAAGCAATATTTTATTTTTATGACAAATGTGTTGTGTTTATACTTTAAGTGACAAATACAAAAAATGATATAATTACAATTATTTTGAAATATATTTGTATAATATGGAGTATTATTTTCATTATATAATAAAATTGTCATAATTTCACTTTAGAAATAAATTAACAAATAATTGATTTCGAATAAATTATTAGTACATATTACTTCATATATGTTAGTAGTTGATTTTAGAGTGGCATTGGTAACATTCAGGGGTTTGATTGATTTTTTGGAGGAAAAATGTTTTATAAAACGTGATTCAAAACTGTCATATGAAGGATTTTAAGTGATAAGCATTAGAATTTTGATGCTTTGTTTATTAGAGTTTGAGATTGTTGATAAGTGCACGATAACATAACCTGGTGAGTAGATTTTATACTTATGGTCTGTATTGATGGAGTGTTACGTAGATGCGTGCGGGAGGTGTAAATGATTATATTCTAACATCGATAAATGATATTTTAGAATTGATTAATAATGTTTTGGATACTTTCTTTATTACTTTGGGATAAAATTTTATGGACATAAGAGTTGTAGAGTTAAAAATATCTTCAATTAAGGGATACTGTTAGAATTTATTAAACTTAAAAGCTTAATTAATTAAAGCATTAAATTTATTAAAAACTGTTGTTAATGAATTATTTTAATCTTCTTAAATTTAGTACTTATCAAATCCTTAATAAAGTAAAGTTAAAATTAGACATTTTTCTCTTGTCAGAATAATCTCGATTCTAACCTTTACTGATTCTAACAAAGAAATAAACATACCATTTCTTGCTTCTGGCATTCTTGTACCGATTTATGTGTTAATATTTTATCCACTATACATTCGATTTATAATCTTCGAATATATTCTGTTTTTGAATTTAGTGCTGTATTTTTTATTGATGTATTGTATTGTTAATTCTTTGTATTTTCAATTTAATTACTTTTTGTATTTTATTGATGTATTTATGCTGTAATTGATAATACTTTCGGATTTGATATCTGATGAGAACGAAGTGGTTGGCTTTCTAACTTTTCTCTATTTTTTTCGGTGGTATTTGTCGTATTAACGTTATTGTAGTGAGATGAGTGGGTGAGCGTACTTTTGAGTTCTTAAATGTCATTCAGCTTTTGGAGTTCTTAAAAATGGGTTTAGTGGATGCCACTTTGTTGATACCGTGCATCGTTTCAACACAAAGAAATATTATAATAAACTTTGTGTGGTATGTAATTTTATTAAATGAGTGGACGTCTGATTATTTCTTTGAATAGTTTGATGATAACACGTAGCGAAATTCATTTAATAATGGAGACTCTTGGCGATGATATCGGAGTTTAATACAAGGCATTGCGAGATCAATATATATGATTGATCACATGGGATCAAATAAGATTAGGGTTTGTATTTGGAAGTTAATTACAGATATTTGTTAAGAATCGTATTCCGTTTTTTAACAAAGGATGTCTCTAGATTATAGGTTCAAATGAAGATATTTGGTTATTTTAACTTATTAATTGAATTGTGGCTATTCTCTGTTTTCATATGTATGTGATGAATTTGTGAATTTTATATATATTTTTTAAAAAATTTAAATATTTATTTAATCATTTAAATTTTATTTATATTTTAATATTTATTTAATCAAATTATTATATTTATACTACTATTTATAATCTAATTAATAAGTTATTATTTAATTATCTATTATAGTATTATTTAATATATGAGATTCGTATATAAGTAAATGAATTAAGATAGAGGCAAAGTTGTCAAAAGCAATTGTCTAAGTGCTTTTTTTAACAGAACTGTTATCAAACATCTAAATATTTTTTAATTATTGATTTGATACGTAATTAGGATTTAGTTTTAATTTGGATTTAACTGTGCATAAAATTTAAAAAATGTCACTCTTTGAATGAATCCTAAAGATCTTGCGGTATGCAATCTCGTTTCTCGCTGACACAAGATAAGCGTTTAATAATTTATTGTCATTATAATTATAAATTCTGAACTCTGCTCAATATATATGTTGATAACAATGATGAAAATTGCATTATGCTCTGTATACTGACTTCCATTTGTTTTCAGTGATAAAGCTATGAACAATCAGAATGGAGGCCATGAAGATCATCAGGTTGAAGATGGTTCATTATTGGGTTTGTTGAGTGTGCTTACCTTTGTAGCTCTTTTAATATTTGGAGAGCTAATACATTCCATCTATAGATATGAAAAGGGGGGAAAAGATAATCAACATATGTTTAATTCCATGATTTTTGTTGCTCTCTTTCTTCTTCTTTATGTAATTTCAATTGGGTCGATATGTCATCAACTTTTTGTTGAGAGCAATAACAATGAGAGAGTTGCCTCATTGCCGGACTTGTGAGCTTGATATATAACCATTGAAAATACCCTGATAAAGTATACCTTCTAAGTTTTAATACTACAACTACATGTTCTTAGGAGCTACACTTTTCCTTCTCTTTTTATTTATTCTCCTAATTTATCCCAGATATTAATAAACACAAATTTCATTTCTTTCTTTAAGTTAGATAATTAAGGTTGATTTGGAGACATTTTGTACAATTTTGATAAATTATGCTCTACATATATACAACACACTAATTAAAAAAATTCTTCTATTAAATGATATGATGTGAAAGCAAATTTCATTTGTTAAGTTTGAATTTATATTAAAAACTAAAAATATCAATTCCATTTGATGCCATATGTGTATACACATAACATTTTCCCGTCAAAATTCTATACATGAAAATATTATACAAAAAAAAACTACAATAATATTCATTCAGTATCAAAGTTGCATCTTTCAACGACAAATTGGTTGGTCAACAATCAAATTTTAATATTCATTTTAAAAAAAATCTTACCCTTTGCATTGGTGATACTCCGTAATATATATGTGATTTAAAAAATCGAAAGATATATAACTTCAATTTCAAATCTAATTTAATTTTGGTTATGGCGTGTCTATTATTGTTTATGTTTTATTAGAAAAGTAGGTCGATTGTTTTGTTTTAGAAAAAAAATTCCAAATAAGATCAAGGCGCTAAGAGTTTTCATCTTAAAGGATTTTTTCATCCCAAATTATATTAGTAGTCAACATTCAAAGTTTACATTCAATGTTTAAATAAACATGTCTTCAATTTCAATGTCCACGCTCCTAAATGAAAAAAAACTTGTCTCCAAAGGCTTCCCAGAAAGATACACATACTGACTTACATGTAAAACTTTCTCTAGTCAGCGTGGCAACAATTTAAAAAGGAAAGATTCTTGTCATATAATTTGACCAGAAAACTTCAACCTTTTAACCATTCTTGATTACATGATATGATGTAAGAGCTTAATAAGTAGCTGTCCACACAAATCAAACGAATTATTGAACGAAGTTTGTTAGAGACATTAGTGCATGACTTAACAGCAGAAATGGCAACATTATTATTTTCTAACCCAAAACACTAATTCATCACCCATTTTTTCTTATAATTCCCACTTCATCAATTGATCTATCAAGTTTAATTTCCTAAAAAAAATCTGAATTGAGAATGTTTACGCGTAGTAATTGAACTGATGCGTGTAGTTCAAGATGAAGAACACGGCCTAGTCAATAAAACTTATAAAATTCAAACAAAATATAGTCCAAGTCATAGTATATACTCCCCAAATTTCAAACAAGAACTCTATATATAGATGTGCATTTCCTTTTGGTTATTTTAAATCAAACAAGGAAATAAACATTGATTATTTCTCAACATAACTAAAAGTTAAAGAAGAAGAAGATGGATACTCAAAAAAGATTCGTTACATTCATATTGATTATTGTTAGTCTGATAATTATTATTTCAACTGATTCTTTGAATGGAGTTGAAGCTACTAGGCCTTTGGGAGTGTTATCATCCATTGAAAAATTGCTTCAAAGTCTCCCTGCAGGTCCAGTGCCACCGTCTCATGCTTCTCCCTGCACTTACATCCCCGTCGGCGGTACCGGTTCGTGCCCTTGATCGAGGTAAATTAATAATGTTCTTGTTGCGGGCCATGCCGGAGATGTCATAAACTTTCGGGAAGTTACCAACTTAGTGACTTACCATGGAAAATGAAGCTGAAAAAAATTCTTGAAATTTTATTCTAGCTAGCAGTAATATAATACATAATTTTATTCAAAATTGTTTGTACGTAAGAGGTAAGAGGAGTACATTATTGAATAATTTATTCCAAATTTTTTTATTTAAAAGCTAGTTAGAGAAACAACAACAAATAAAGTCGGACTTGTTTGCTATGTATTCCATGTAATTGATGCAATATATATAGGCAATCTAATTGTAATGGTTTTATCAAGTTTTAAGGTGATTATGCTTATGGCATCATTTTAGTCTCATTATTATTTATTTCATGCGCATGTTTGAGTTTCCATCTTAAGAAAAACGGAATATTGTTGGAGAACATATATAGCGCTCTACTTAGCCTTTGATTTCATCATTGGTCATAAGATAGATAGATTACATGCATAGATGGATCCGGATTAATTTCAGCGCAACAAGTATACTACATACTATTTTCCATACGGTAATCATATCAATTAACGGTAAATAAGATACTAATTCTCACATCTTCGCTTCTGATTGCATACATAAGTTAATCATGGACGACGACTTCATTGCTCAAAGAATATAATGAACGACGACATAGATCTAGGTCTACATAACTTTATTTCCATCAGCAGTATTAGATCTAACGCCTAACGGTCAAACTGAATATTAATAATGTCAACCTATAGAATTTTTAAATGAGTACCGTGCGTCAAAATTAAAATTCTATAAAGTTGATATCGTCGTACGTACTGGATATGTTTAAGTCGTCGCCAAGACCCTCAGTAGAAATATAACCAAAAATGTGCTGAATTATGATTCACGCACAGTTCCGCACAACTTTGTTTACTTTTTCTTTTCATTTACTTTGTTTATTTATTTTCAGCTTTACCAAACCTTAACTAATTTTAGTCACAATTTTTAACTATCACTAGTTAAACATTATTTGGATAATATCATATTAATTAATTTGATATCGATGAGTTTGTTATCACAATAATGACAAGAATACCATGAGGTGAACTACACGCAACAATTGAGAGAGCACACATATTGCATGCATGAATCCCAGCGTGCTAACTCCATCTTCCATTAATATAAATATTAATTGTAGTCATATACGGAGTATATAGTATGTTATAATGACTCGCTTTACCCTTATTTTTTTACATTAGATGAGTATTAATTTTCAATCTTATGTAAAATTTATAGTTCCTTCCGTGATCAAAAATCAATATAGAATTATACAAACCGAGCGAGAGTACTGTTTATAATTGCTATTTATGTAAGATAAATTAAATATACAATTATTATCATCAATCATGTATGACGTATTCTCATCCTTTGTTGAGAATAACGTATGTAATAACAAAGTAAAATATTCCAAAGTAACGTAGCATCACTTGAGAGATTGATGAAAAACAAATGAACAAATAAATTGAATAATAATCTAATGACTTCCTAGCTAGCTACTATGTGTTGTCTATATATATCCTTCATCATTCATTAGCTTGAAGATTTCTGACGACCATGGTTTAATGTTCAACCTCATACTTGGTTGGTTTTATTATGAGGCAGAGTGCAAGGTGGCCCTCCAGTTCCAGGGATGTAGGTACATCCCGATGGTCCGGAGGGCGGCGGCATAGGACCCCTTTGAAGTCCCTCCAACCCTAATTTGTCCTTGATTAATTCATCTCCACCTTCTTCATACAAGATTCGACCACCATTGCACGACCCGAAGCTCACGAGAACAAGAACAACCACCATCAATAATATAGTTACGCTACTTATTAGACGACGATCCATGGATATATTGACGAAATGATCTTGTCTATATATCTAAGTATTTACTTCCTCCGTTTAAAATACGATCATGATTTAAAAATATGATAAGATATAGCTAAAAACTATATTGAATTGTAAAAAGTTATATTGAAAAATATAAAAGTTTTATACTTAATCAGAAAATATATTAAAAAATCTAAACAATCAACTATTATGAAAAAGTAAAATTTTCTAAATCATATATTTTAAGACGGAGGGAGTATTAATTTATTTCTATGCATGGAGATAGGCGATACGTACATTGCTCTTTGAGATGGTTTCTGTTGTTTTGCTTAGTCTAGTTTAGTGCTAGTTGATTGACTACGAAATGCGTGGTACTACATACATTAAATTCTTTCTGTTTTTCTTCTTCTTATTGAGGGTTAAGCAAAATCAACATTTAAATAATGTTATTTCAATTGGTCTTGTATATTACGAAACCAAACAAGAGAAGTTAACAAATTCCAATTTGAGTTTGAATTTATTTTAAGCACAGTCAAGTCTGGTTATCTTGATCAGACGACTTACAATTATAAATATATATATAAAGTTAGGTTTAGAGCATTATTATCTTTCATTACGTATTTTAGTGAATGGTAATCTTCTCATTTTTTTTTTCTTTGTTCAGGAAGTTTCTTGGTAGTTTAATTTGGACCTCTGATCTAATAAAACCTGCAATATCATGTGCATTTTGCGTACAGTTTCCGAAATAAAAATGCATAGAGATGGGTAATAGATATAGATATATACTCCACCTGTATGTATGTGTATTATATACCATTCGATTTCCACTACGTACTACTTTCCAGTAAAGCGCACTTTATTTCCAGGTGAAGATATGAAATGTGCGTGCTTATACTAATCAATTTGCTTGTTGGAAAAAATATATGAATATAATATCTATCAATTCAATTTGCATGTATAACAACTGCCAA
The DNA here is from genome assembly GCA_019722365.1 of Lithospermum erythrorhizon. NCBI lineage: Eukaryota > Viridiplantae > Streptophyta > Magnoliopsida > Boraginales > Boraginaceae > Lithospermum > Lithospermum erythrorhizon. Next base: position 28,365 of record JADFUC010002150.1, on the reverse strand, counting down.
CTTAGAGCATTTGGATAATATCAATAATATATATAAAAGTATGAAAATGTGAATAAGGATTGTATTTCTTTTATTTTTATATTATTAATTACTAAATTATCCTTCTATCTAAAAATTTAAAAGTTAGGAGTTTTAATAGGAATTAACTATTACTCCCTCCATTTTTTTATTTCACGTTTTCGTATATCGAGGTGGAATTTTGACCATTAATTACTAATTACTTATTATTTTAGTAAATATAAAAATTATATTATTAAATTTATCTTTGAAAATAGTTTTATTAAAAGTTATATCATTAAATTCGTCTTTGAAAATAGTTTCATAATAAGTAATTAGTAATTAATGGTCAAAGTTTCACCTCGATATATGAAAACGTTAAATAAAAAAATGGAGGTAGTATTAATTATTCATCATACTTTATACTTGTACATACTTAAGAATATCAATTGAAAGGGAATCATCAACATATACGTACAATTTGATGATACATCATATACATTTGACATATATATACTTTATAATTGTGTGCATCCCACTTTTTAATTAACTTTTTTTATTTATCTCCAATGCATGTTTAATGATTCAAAGGTATGCATTGAATAACACAATTATTTTGCTCAATTTTGCATGTATAAATTTCATGATTCAATTCACAAGAATATGCATGCCTCATATATTATATATTATTAATTTATTACTTCTTTCATCAATATAATTTTCATCATATGTCATTTTCAATTTTTAATAATTTGTGTTAGTTAAGTAATAATATATTTTATGTAGAACTATTATTATTATTATTTATTAACTATTGGTATTATTATAATAGGTATTAGTTAAATAACCATATGATTTGAGTAGAATTATTATTATTATTATTATTATTATTATTATTATTATTAATATTGTTATTTAATTCCATGCATATATGAATTTTATATATTGGGATCCACAAAATTTAAATTATACTTTTTAAATCATACTAATTTAACCGACATGTTAAAAATAATTCGACGACACAATATCGATGACACTGGCCAATATATTTAGTCTAAGACATCAAATTTTTAATTAGAAAAAAATTAAAAGAGTAGTTTTACACAATTTGTGAATTCCATTTCAATTAAATAAAACGGACAAATATTTAAAAAATCGATTGTGACGTCGCGTGATCGCACATATCCTTTAATATATATATATATAGTGACATAACCTGATAACGTAATTCATCGATGAACATTGGATTGAGCCTCTTGAATATATCAAGCCAAACTTAAGGAAATTAAGTAAAACTTGATAGCCTAACTCGTCTCTTAATTCGGCTCATGTAAAACATTATTTGCTTACAAGACCGACTAATATTTGATGGGCCAACAAGTCAGGCCCAAACATGTGTGTTCAGTGAAAAACTGTTTAGATTAATCAATTATTGAATAATTAAAGAAGAAATCGAACAAATTATTGATTAGGGTTCTAAGCTAATTTGGAAAAAAATTGAAGATAAAAAGAGAGGGAAAACTTTTGTACAGTATATTCATATTTTCCACAATAGTTTCTGAAATTACTACTTGACCTTTTATACTCCCAACTAACTCAACTAACTAAGATTCCCTAAGATTGAATCTTAGCCACTCATTCTCTTTAAATGTCAGCCGTTGGATCTGATCTTTAAACCCCTATCCGTTGGATAAAAATGTATGTGGATCATGATTGATCCTCGGTTTTGAATCCTTCTGTTGAACAAACACAAAATGTGTTTCTTTCCTTCAATATCTAAGCACATTTTGTGTATGTTCCAACTCATTTCAACTAATTAATCTATCGCCCCCTAAAGACGGTTGCTTAGCAGAAAGCTCATCATCCTCGACAACAAATAAAGAACAAAAACAGGAAGTAATTTTAGCAAACACATCGCCCGCTTGTTCTTGGCGCACATGCACATGCTTCACAAAGCCTTCCTCATAGTGATGATCCCTCACCAAATGACAGTCTATCTCTATATGTTTCGTCCTCTCATGGAACATTGAGTTTTCTCAGAATGTGTATACAGCCTTAAGTATCACAATTCACAAGGAATCAAGGGAACTTCCAACTTCAAGTCTGCAAATAGGTAACTCTGCCATTTCAATTCACAAACTGTATAGGCTAAGCTCTTATACTAAGCTTCCACAAAGGAATTTAATACAATATTCTCAGAAATAACGGTGAATCAATCAATTATAAGCTCAGCTAACTGGCCAGTTATAAGTAGAAGCATCGTACCTAGTAATCTTACATCTTAAGATCTTTAATAATTTATGTAATATACTTAGTTTGATTTAAGTACATGCCTTCAGTTGATCTTGCAATTTGTATTCCCAAAAACTATTTGGCTACTCCAATGTCTTTGATGGTAAACTTTTCATGTAAGAAATGTTTCACTTCCTCTACGTCATCTTAAGAAGATCCTACCAGCAGTATGTCATTCACATACACAACTAAAATCATGAACTTGCCTGACTCATTCATAACAAATAGACAACTATCATGATATGATTGTTTAAAACCATAACTAGTCAATTGTGTGGTAAACTCATGGTTCCACTATCTTGAAGCTTTCTTAAGACCATATAATGACCTAGTTAATTTGCATACTTGCCCTGGTTCTGCCTTAACATATCCCTCTGGAACTTGCATATACACCTCTTCATCCAAAAATCCATGTAAAAAAGCATTATTGACATCTAATTGATGCAAATGCCAATAATTTGCAACATCTAATACCAATAATAGCCTAACTGTAACTGTCTTAGCCACATGACTAAAACTCTCAAAAAAATCCACTCCTTCTACTTGATTGTAATTCTTGGCTACCAATCTAGCTTTAAACTTGTCAACGGTGCCATCTGACTTGTATTTAACTTTATAAATCCACCTACAATCAATAGGTTTTTTCACTTCAGCAACCGAAATCCCAGCCTCCTATGTATGAATTTGTTCCAGAGCACTCAACTCAGCCTTCATGGCTTCAATCCAGTTAAAATCAATACATGCTTGTTTATATGAGTATGGTTCTTGGATCTTAGATAAATTGGAAAGAAAAGACATATACAAAGAAGATAAGTAGAGAAAATGAAAGGCCGAACGCAATGTAAGAAACAACATAGTCATTGAGCCAAGAAGACTGCTTCTTAACTCTATTAGAAGTTCTAGGAATAAAAGTAGTATTATTATTATTACTAGAAGTACGATCATTACTATTATCATTATGATTACATGAAGTATCATGTACAAAATCTTCATTATCAGATAAGACCTCAGGTTCATGTGATTCAATGGGAGCCTCAGATGGTGAGGAAAGAGCAGGCACATTTGGAATATAGAAAGGTAGCAAAGGATATACAGCATGAGGCAACACCTAATCATTCATTTGATAGTTCTCGCAAAAGGGAATCTTCAGAGGAAAACCCGTCTGAAATATGATATATTAGATGTCATAAATATGCCCGAGATTTTCCGATCACATTTCGTGTGTTCCATAGTTGGAACTCAACATCAAACCTAATAGTGTGTGGTGATTGTCCGTCATGTTTCGATCGTAAGTGGAGACATTATCGATCAAATCAATCATATGGTATGGCTGCTCTAAATGTCAACGTAATAATTGAGTTGACCGCCATGAGAACTTAGAAGATTTTATATCTGTGTCCTAAGTGATTTTCATAGAACTTATGTTAATCTTAGACCTACGTGACAAGATTTCAATTTTACGTGAGTAACGCACTTTGACCATGTCGGGTATAACAGAAAGCGTAGTCATGAAACGGTCAGACACTGACGGGATCTGCATCAATCGATACAACAAGCTAGATTTCTCTGAGAATTAAGGTGATTATGATGCATCTCCGTGATTAAAAAAAAATCGAATCACATTAATTCATACAACCAAGAAAGAACTAAGCAAGATTACGCGACACAAATCAATTTAGCTCGACCGTTAGACATCGGGTACGAGGAATCGCTCGATGTAAACGATCAATAAATAATTGGTTATGGGCAATCGCCCAAAGGCAAAGTTGGAGAGTGTTGGTACAATATGAGATATTAGATCTCATAAATATGTTTGTTGAACAATTTGATTGTACAACCGATTTACTTACATTTAAATTATATTCAAATAAGATAAGTTAGATATATGTTCGATTGTTCGACAATTGACATATTAGGATTAACTCGCATTGACATTAGGGGTTATGATGGCTTACTAGAGTCCGCTCATAATCTATATATTAATACAATGTTCGGTTAACATAAATTAATATATTACTCTTGTCAATCGAGCTTAAGAGGTCACACACGACAACATGGTCAAACTATAATGCGATTATAACTTTCTGGTTAAAGTGTAATTGTAAGGAAATATTGGAGCAAAATTCCAATTATAAAATTTCACCCCATAGCCTCCGAAAACAATAGGAAATTAGAGGATGGGTTTTTTCTTTTTCTATGGACCTAATTCTAGTAGTATTAACGAGTCCGCATAACCTCTTTATCAATTTCCTATTGTTGGACTACGTCCGCACACCTCTTTCAATTATGACTTAAAATTGGATTTACCATCTAACATGTGTGTTTAAGTGATTTATTTCATAGGCACGTGAAAGTGTGCTTGTCGGACACAAAATCGATATTCATATCAAACAAGACAAGATCAAGGTATCAAGACAATGAAGAAATGTAATGAGCTTCAAGGTAAGAATACAATGCCAAAAGATGAGTATGATGATGAAATCAATGAGAATTGATTCCCTTTTATTGTGCCCGCTGGCGACAATTTGTGGTATCAATTCATTTACCGCTCGTTAAATGCATTACCGTAACTTAGTGTTCACCTTAGTAATCAGAGAGCTGGTTCTCATGATAATTTAAGGGGTTATGAGCGATTGCTAGATCTTAATATAGCTAATTGTTATAATAATAGTAATTTATCAATTATTATTATTATACAACTTACTATTATCCTGAGCCTGTATGTCACACACATACAGTCTTATTCTAATAATATTTCATGAATGAAATTAAACGAGAGTCAGATATCGAGAAATGTATCTCAATATTTATATATTTGTCAAATATATGTCGATGAACATCAATTGATTAAACTTGCAAGTTTAATCAATTAAACAATCGAAATTGATGAATAACTTGATAAGTTATTCAATAGCGACTGCTAGTATTTTAATTGACTCTTGCTAATTAAAATAGATCATTCACTAGTAACTCATTATTTAATTAGAAGCTCATAATTGCCTAATTAAGTTAAAGTATTAAACCGATTTAACGAAGTTGCTTAACGAACGGAATTTGGGACTCGGTATTTAAATAGGACAGTTTTTCATGAAATAAGAATCATAAAAACCTCCACCCTCCAAATACCGCCTCCTCCGGTGAATCGGGAGAGTTTTTCTCTTCCACCTCATTTCATCTTCAAACTCTAAAGAAAGCTTCAAGATTTCGCTTGCTTTCTCAAAGTGTACTTTGGGGAGGGACATCATTTCGTGTCGGGAATAAGCATCGGAGAGGATTTTGAGTGGGCCAGGCACCACGTGATCTGGGTTCAATTGCCTGGGCCAGAATGTAAGAATTCCTCGTATTCATACATTTGTATTTTATGTTTAGATTAATTTACATTATTTTCGAGAATTCGATGTATGAATCGGGTGTTTATCACTTATTAAATTCATACTAGATTCTAAATACGAACAACCAATACTATCACATTCACTAACATTACTGAGATTAAAAAGATTGTTAACTGTAGATTCCTCAAATCCTGCAAAGCTCACCCATATTTTCAGCTTGATCAAGTGGTGTATTCTAAGCATCTTCTTCCTGATATCCAAAACAATTCACAACTCCTCCTCTGAATCTGGTTGTTCCTCCACCTTTTATGTTTTCCCACCACTCTAGATATCCAACAATCCTGAAACAACCAGATTTAACATGCCCAGTCCTACCACAGTTTTCACACTTCAAGTGTGATTTATCTTCCTTTCTTTAAAACAAATTCTTCCTACATCAGATTGCTTGTTCATTCTCGTGTAGTGTTTGTTAAACTCATTAAACACTTAAACTTAATTAATTCAACACTTAATTTATTAAGCTTGTTTGTTAATGAATTATTTTAAGTGCTTAATAAATTAAGTACTTATCAAAATCCTTAACAAAAAATTAAGTTAAAATTTCTAGCTTCTTCTTTTTTTACCTCTAATTAAATAACTTACGCTTCTCCTCTACCTAATTCTAACCCTAAAAGAAAACAATCTCTTCTCATTTCTTCACCTTACACATTCTTTTTTTCTCCAATTTATCACAAAGTTAATAATTTTTATCCCTTTCTATTCAATTATAATTCTCGGATATGTTATTTTTAATTTAATTCTTTTTTATATTTTATTCAATGTATTTATCATAATATGAAAATAATTATTTTATCGTTGTTTGTTAATTTTTGTATTTATTCAATGTATGTACCGTATTGTTAATACTGGATTTGGTTATCCTCGTTAACTAGAGAACCGGCTGCTGGCTTTTTTCCATCATGTTTTTTTACGCTATTTGTCAAGCATTAACATCGTAATTGAACGGCGCTGACAGTTCGACGGTGTCTTATGTCAGGGTTATTAGGTGACTTCTAAGGTAGGGATAAAGTTGTCAAAATAACTCAATTTGAGTCTTTTTCTTTGAACTGTGATCAAACACCTAAATATTTTCAATATTCAGATTCAGTCATAATTCGATTCGCAATTCAGCCAGCTTCATTCAGCTTTTCTACTTCAATTTTCGCCAAATTTAACAAACACCCTCGCCAGATGCTTCGGTTGCATTATTGTATTATCCGTAATGTGCCTAACGCTATATTCCATGCAACTCTATTTTCAACTGCACACGATGAGCATGCTTAGCCAATAATAGGCAATGGATCCATTAAGAGTATCCGATTCCTAATAACATCATATTCATCTCCTAATCCCCATCAAAAACTGCATCATCCTTTCTTCTCCATTTAACGCAGCAGCTGATTCAGGTTTCAAAATAGTTAGTTCTTCCCATAGACGTTTGATTTTGTTGAAGAACAAAGCTATAGAGTCTGTTCCTTGCTTACCTGTATACGCACTTCTTCTCAATTCAAACACTCTCGGTCCATTACTTCGTTCAAACTGTTCTTTGATTTCATTCTACAAATCTTTTATAGTATCTGTGAACATGAAACCTGTACTCAACTCTCGAGACATGGAATTCATAATCCACAAAATTAAAGTGGAGTTCACCCTTCTCCATTTCTTAAACTTTGCATCATCTACATCCGGAACCTCAATTTCACCATTAACAATTCCATATTTGTCACGAGCTTCTAAACCAACCTTCATTGCTCTACTCCATGACACATAGTTCGACTCAGTCAACACATCTGACACTAGAATCAAGCTGGAATGATCCGAAGAGTGTAAATACAACGGATCATCAACTTTAATTTGTTTTGCATTTTTACTTTGATTTTGAACATTTTCAGAATTTAATGTTTCCATTTTGTTAAATCAAGCTTCGATTATCTCATTCCTAAGCTCTGATACCATGAAAAACTGCTTAGATTAGTCAATTATTGAACAATTAAAGAAGAAATCGAACAAATTATTGATTAGGGTTCTAAGCTAGTTTGGGGAAAAATTAAAGATAAAAGAGAGGGAAAACTTTTGTATATTCATATTTTCCACAATAGTTACTGAAATTACAACTTGGTCTTTTATACTTCCAACTAACTCAACTAACTAAGATTCCCTAATATTAATTCTCAGCCACTCACTCTCTTTAAACCTCAACCGTTGGATCTAATCTTTAAACCTCAACCGTTGGATAAAAAATGCGCACGGATCATGACTTGAATCCTGGTTTCGAACCTTGGCAGCAACAAACACAAGATGTGTTTCTTTCCTGCAATATCCAAGTACATTTTGTGTTTGTTTTAACTCATTTCAACTCATTAATTTATCAGTCAGATCCAGGTCTCCACTCTCCAGACTGTAATGGGTTCAACTGGCTTGCTTGTATTAGAGTTGCAATAATGATTTGGCTGTTGGATCTATCTATTTAATCTTGGTTTATGTTCATAGTTCATACTCCGTACATCATACAATATTGTAATTTAACAATTATTGAGCATAAAAATATACACATAATTCAAATTGGAATCATAATTCAAGAAATTATGTAGAATATACTATTTCGTGATATATTTCATCAAATACTAATCAATATATACTAGAGTATTGTAATCAGATTAAAACTTAAAAAATCAAACTATCAAAATACAAAACTTAGCTTGACAATGTTTCTTGGACAATGAATAAATTAACGTATTTACAGTATATAAATAAACACTACGTTAGTATCAATTTCACCTATCCTGTAGTCGAAACCCACATAAAAAGATATGACAGGACATTGTTATTTTGGCGTAAAAGTGATGTAGTGATACATGAAGAAGGAAAAAGGGAAAAGAAATAATCCATTTGATAAATTGCCCTATAATGGAAACTGAACAACACAAGTCGATAGCTAGTAAAGCTGCGGTCATGCTCGTCCTTCAGGCTTCATCCAGTGAATATATAAAACAATCGAACTTTGGAAACGTTGTAGAATAATATAATGTCCTCCAATAATTAGTACCCTAGTTGTTGCTTTAAACTTTGTGCTCTTTCACTACTTCTCACACACACATACCCCACTTCCATCATTACTCGTTTTGAACATATATCTTCAATAACAAACCAAACCACAACAATTTACTTAATCATATAATTTAAAAGTATTTTATTAAAATTATTATTAATTTTACAATTCTCAAGGAGAGAGAAAATTATACACCAATAAAAATAAGAATATTAGTAGTCAAACCAATGATAAAAAAATTTAAAAATTCAATGCAAAAGGTTGCATTGAAAAAGTAAATGATCAAGTAAAAATGAATAACAAAAATTTACTACATAATCAAGTAAATAAGAACGGAGGGAGTATATGAATATAACATTTGCAATTAGTTATATATTGGATCGACATTTTTGTTAAGACCATGAACTCTAGATCCTTTGATATAATCTTCATCCAACTATTCTTTTGTCTAACTCGACATTTTTGTTAAGACCATGAGACTACCATGGTTTCATAAACTTTGACTAATGCATTTGTTGGACATGATCATACCATTTCAAATTATTGTCCTTCAAAAAGAACGTATATCTCCAATTTAATTTAATTGAAGTTTTTGTTTTTCCATGTTAATTTCTTACTAGCTATTGATCAATACTTAATTATATTATGAAAAAATTAAATAAAATAAATTTGAACATATATGATTTCTCACTGATATTAATTTATATTTATTAGAATAATAAGAAAAGATCTTAGTTAAAATAAATTTGATAATAACATTATATATATAAATTTTGGTTTACTTTCTCGTGCGGTATAATTGACATGCATTACAGGAGAATTCATATTGTAGTTACACAAATATAACATTTCTATTATACTTTATTTATTTGTTAAAATCGTAATACATGTTTTGTTTTCACTATTTTTAAATTAATTCATAAAAAAACAATATGTCATGAAAATTTTAACAAGTATAACAAGGAGAATTTTAGAAAACATAACATATCATTCAAAGTATAAGTAAAAACTAAAAATCCTCTGTACGTATTTGAACCGCTAGTACATTTTGTTTCATGACTATATTATAAACAGAGATCGATGTGTGATTACTGATTAGTTCTATTACTTTGACGTAATAAAACTAGAATTGAACTAAAAATGCTTTAGAGTCTCAAAAAAGACTACAGTAATACCAATAACAAAGTTTTAATGATTTCTAAACAATAAGGTAATTAATCATGCATGTGAACAGTCCCAATAAATAATGAGTAACTTTTTTTACGATATTTTTTAAAATAAAAAATTACGTATAATAAACTATCTTAATGTAGATTCTCTGTACTATATTTTTTAAAATAAAAAAATTCAGACTATATTTTATTTTTAAAAATAAAAGAAATTCAGACTATATATATTTTTAAATACGAGTAACTTTGTTATAACATCAAAGTGTAGTCGACCCTATGTATCATAATGACATACATAACTATTAAATTGCCTCCCATCTTATCTCTCTCCCCCTCACAAGTGTCAGCTACCTGATCACATAAAAAACGCTGAAACCGTCACATTAATGCTAAATCGGTTTACAATAGTATGTACTCCGTAGTTCTTTGAGAGAGAGTCATATTTATTAACTTCATTATTAATGACGGAGTATATTATTATGGCCTTCATAGGTATGGGTGTATGTCTAATAATAAAGAGTACTTAATCAACAATAAAGATAATACCTCCAATAATATAATATTATAAATAGATTATCCATTGAGAAGTTACAATATATATAATTATTATAAATGACATTCACGATACAAGAAATACAATTTTATAAATAAAAATTAGGAACATTGAAAGAGATATAAAAAGGAGATAGAAAATCTTTTTCTGTAAACATTGTCTTGATATATTATTATATATATAAAGATGATGGGCAAGAAAACCAATAGCAGCAACAAGAGTTCTAAAAAATGAAGCAGACATGGGATAGAGCCATAAAAGAGCACAAATTTAATGGTGATAATCATGATCAAGTAGGAGAGTTGAATGGTGAATTTCTTTCATGGCCTCCAAGATCATACACATGTAGCTTCTGCAAGAAAGAATTTAGATCTTCTCAAGCCCTTGGAGGTCACATGAATATTCACAGAAGAGATCGAGCAAGATTGAGGCAATATTATTCCCCACTTAAAGAAGGTAAGTATATAACTATATATAGTTATAATAATCTCTTGAAATAATTCTCCATATTGAGCCCAATATAAGTCAACCCTCACAATATTATTATATATTGTCTTCAACAACCCTAACCCTAGTTGGCTTCCACCTTCTCCTGTAAATACTTATTAGCTTCTAATTATCACCTAATCTTCTTTCTCTCCATTTGTGTACCAGCAATATCATCATTGTCATGTGGTTCTACTTCTACAACTCGAATTAAGAGTTGGCATAAACGTGTTGAGATGACCAAGAAAAAAACAATGATTCATCAAGATTTGGGTTCATTATTGAAGCACAAAAAAGAGCCTTCAGCAGTCGCCACGGCAACAAAGAATGTAGAGATTGATGCACTAGACAAACAGACTGGACTACAAAAGAAGGATTTGGATCTAGAACTTCGGCTTGGCTATACTTAATTCATCTATTTATTTGATACAATATCTCAAGATTGGTAAGTCCTTAAAGCTATATTTATTATTATGCTGTATTGATTCGATTTTTAATGAATAAGTTTTCAACCTTTAAAAATAAAAAATCCACTTATATTCGCCCCATCGCACCGAACCCACCGGGTGAAGCAGACGCGCGCCTGCATTTTTAACACTCTAGCTTTTACCAATCGCAAGTATGCCCCCTGGCCAGCTTTTCTCATTTATTGAATCCATGCTTTGTTATATATGTACCAATAACGATTTCAATGCAACCTCTAGGTTAGAGCATTTTATGTGCAAGAGAGAAAAGCTGACACACAAGCATGATTCCATTGTTTCCAAGTACTTTGTAATGATTTTGAAATATTAAGGGATCTATTTGTGAAGTAGAAATTATCTAGCAATGAAAGAACTATCAAAACTCAAAAATGCATTTAGTTCCACACACATATTTTGTTTTACCTTCAAGTCATATATATATATATATATATATATATATATATATATATATATATATATATATATATATATATATATATATATATATATATACGTGTGTGTGTATATATATATATTATACTATGTATTTTGCTTTACTTGAAGTCATTGTGAAGGATCCAATTGACGAGAGGTGTGTAAGTTACTTAATGCAAATATACAATAATAAATATCATGGATTTCAATTTTTAAAATAAGAAAAACGAAAGGAAATGATCATTCCCTAATCGTGGAGCCTCCCGCCGCTACAAACCATTCCACATGAAGGAGGTAAATTGCGGGATAAGAAAACTAGTGAAGATATATAGGATGGACAAGTAAAAGGAGTCTCTGCTCAAGGAGCATTTAAACTAATAAACATTGAATGAGCCTAGAAAGGAAAGCTGGGTCTAGCGTATGGGGGTCGATAGGATTTAATACGTTATATATATGAGACCATGATGAGTATCATCTCATCTCTTAGTTGCATACCCTTAGTTGCCTCCCCATTGTATCATTTAAACTAAGTCACTGGATTTGTTTGGAAAATTGGTGAAGCAACCGATATTATATATAGTTGCATACCCTTAGTTGCCTCCCCATTGTTGAGATATGGATGTTCTGATGAGTATCATCTCATCTCTTACTATACGGAGTATATATATTCGTAACAATTGTCATCCTTGTAATGCTTGTTTATTTGAATAATTGCAGAGATGCACATCAACAGCAAAATATATACTACACATATGCGGCCGATGAACTAGTAAACTTGGGATGCCGCTTGTCTGCTAATGCAACTATTGTATGTACTTATGATTTGCCTCCCCGAGAATTCGATTATTTTCCAGATTTTAATAACTATATAGACTTGGTTCATTATGGACTTGCAACCACAACTAAAAGGGAGAAAATTTGTACTGTAATATTATTATTCCATTAGAACATGTAAAAGGTGTAAAATCTGTATGATGCATATATGTAAGAAGATATGTACTCTATGGAATAATCATATGGATTTTTATATTCTATTTGAGATAGGTGAATTGGGATGATGTTAAATTTAAAACGGATATATTCGTATATGGAAACCGGCCGGTTTCTCTCTATGATTTTTTTTCTTTCAGTAGTTTTGCTCTCAAGGAAATTCATTTCCATTTATATAATAATATTGAACACCCAAATTGGAGCCCTAAATTTCTTGTGTGTGTTGTAGTATATTTTACGGAGTATTGATTAGTTATATAAATTTGATGTATATATATAAATATAATGATGTGTTTCCCGTTTCCATTATTTATCTCACCAAACAAGAGTTAATCTTGTGTCAATTCAAAGAACCATGTTTAGAAATCTTCTGTAGCGAACGTGAGGAGCAAGATGTTTAACCGGTATGAATGACAAGTATTGTCAAAGGTCGACGATCACTTCACTAGCTTGATGATTAATACTTAGTACATCTCTGATGCTGACTTAGGATTAAAAGTTAGAGTTTTTTAGGTCTATTAAAGTTAGATTTTTTTGGTCTATTACTCTGTATTTATTACTTCCAATATTTCAAAATAAATAATTATTTAGATGAAAAATATTTTATTAAGGGATTGTAAAAAGCTATATTGTGATTGTAAAAAGTTACATTGTAAATGTAAAAAGCTACATTAAAATTGTAAAAAGGTATATTAAAATTATAAACAATCAGCTATTATGAAAAAATAAATTTTTTCTAAATGATTATGTATTTTGAAACAGAGGGACTACATAATTATCGATTTAGTTCCTCTTTCATCCCAACAATATTGACCAATTTTGAATTTTAATAGTAGACTTTTTAAATTTCAAACTTGAGAGTTTTAAAAGATGTTGTATAATATTTGGTAAAAAGTATACCAAATAAATTATATTCCCTCCATCCCACAAAGATTGTCCACTTTTAACTTTTTCACTTTTTTATAATTGAACTTTGACAGTAGATATTTTTGTTTATGTTTTATAATATTTGATGAAAACTAATATATCAATGGAAATAATTTGAAATGTAATTTTTATTAATATATTTTCATAAAATATTATAAAACACAAACAAAAATATATGCGGTCAAAGTTCAACTATGAAAAAGTGAAAAAAGTCAAAAGTGGACAATTTTTATGGGATGGAGGGAGTAATAACTAGTGTATTTTTCTATTAATATACATGATACGTTTGATTTAAATCAAAGGTATATATTTCAATTAAGATTATAAAATTTATTTATTATCGATAATGAAAATAAAATTAGATAATATTTTGATCGAGGGAATATACTTTTTTCTACTTGAAGATGTAATTGTGGTTCTTATTGAACCACCACATTCTTGTGGAAATTAAGAATCTGATGAGACATTTACATTTTAAAGTAGTTTATTTAGCCAAATATTTAGGAAAGACGACGCCATTAAAGAAAATGAATTGAAAGACACTTTTCAAAAAGTTCAGGAAAGAGATGTAAATTGTGATTGTGTGAGTCCCTTAAGTGCTTCGTGTACGACCTGAGCTCTCTCTTAAACTCTCAATAGGGTAATCCCTATTGCTTAGCATGGAGCACCATAACAAGAATTGTCTAATTATTGACTAATGAAAAGACAGGTAATTAGTACAATATTACTAGAAACTTAATAATAAGACAGATAACTATGACTACTTCCAATTATTAGTTAATAATAATAATAATATTTTTTTATTAGTACAATTTATATACTTTGTGTGGCCATATATTTATGTTACAAATTTATTTAAAAATTTAAGAAAGTGTAAATTTCATACAAAGTAATCCGCCATTCTCATAATATTGTGTTCATTTAGTGTATAGGTTGTCATGGTAAAAGGTACGTTCGAAACTGCATATAATATGCCTTAGTTTTAGATGGTGAAATGTGTACGTGTTAAGAATTTCTATTATTTATGATAGGCATAAAATAAAATTTACTTCAGGGAAAAATTTTCAACAGACAGTTTTATCAAATCAAGTTAAGATCGGCCGTCCAAATTATTGATCCCTAAGCTGCCATTAACACGACGCATGGTATGTCCTGATTGCTTGACTCGTTTTGATTTGATTCGCTGACAAGCTTCACTTGGCTCTCGATTTGATTTGAGCTTGACTCGATCAACTTTGATTTGATTTTTATTCGATTTGGAAAGCTCGAGGCTCGACTCGATTTGATTGGATTTGACTTGATTTAACTTGGATTTGGATGTGAGCTCTAATGAGTCGATACGTGTCCCCGGTCTTCGACGACCTGAGCACGCTTCTCCGTGACTCCTGAGCATTGGCCCCGAGCCTAGAGCCTTAACAGGTATTCCTGTCACATACGGACTCGATCTCTTGCCTCGACTGGCTCCGCCCACATGCTGGGGATTGATGACTTATCGGCAAAGTTGCTCAAGTAGCCATGACTCGCTGAAAGACATCGCGGGATTGTGAATCGATGTTTACAACTTTCAACGGGACTTTGATTTGCATTTATTACTCAGAGATACTTCACCTTTTACGGTGAGACTACGTGGCTCGAGAGACCGCTGCCTTTGATGGAACTTCTAGTGCCTCGATATGACACTTGATTTCGCATGTGACTGGCTTCGAAATAGATGAGCGATAGGAAGCAATCGTTGGGCAACGTTGCCATATACTACAACTACTTTAGCAGCCAAGGTCAGAGTGATGAAGTGACATTTACCCACGCGATCTAGCAGATGGCTCACTGGGGACTTAAGTGATATTTGGCCTCACTTCTAGACTCGATAAAGCTTTGAAGTAGCTTTACTTCTAGCTTTACTACAACGGCCTTAAGAAATTAGTTGTCAGAGTGACGACGCATGAAAGTTCGAGCTTTCAACCTTGTCAATTTATACCGATCAACTAGACATCGGCCTTAGCAGCCAAGCTTTCCGCCTCAATCCAGCCTATAGGACTGAACGCCGCTGTATTCTCAGATTCGATTCGATGAATCAAACACGATTTATCAAAGTTCATCCAAGTTTTTTTTGAATAATCAAGTACATGTAGCCTTAATCCTCGAATATTCAAGCATTCTTGAGAAAATTCGCGATTTCATCGTATTTTGCTTCAACTTCTGAAGAATTATCATGCTTGCGCAATAATCTTTAATTTGAAGTGCCTTTTTGGGCCACCAGGTATTTTCTGTACCACCACGTATGCTATTGACGGTTTTGTAGAAATATCATATGTTTTTCTCTATATTTTCTCAGGGGTTTTGTGTGTAATTTTGTGGTGGAATGTTGTGATTTTTTTGGTTGAATTGTGGATGGATAATTTCGGCCAAATGGGGGATGAGCAATTGGATATTAGACTTGCTTCCGATGCGAATTTAGTATACATCCTGGTCCTGGTTAGCACTTCTCCCCTCTGCAGGAGGTCCAGTTTCAGGATTAACCATATTTCGGGACTCGTGCAATTTTGCATTTGGGGCTATCAGGTCTTTGGTGATCATCCATGTCATTCGGGACTTTAAGGACGATAATTGCTTTACATGGATATTCTATGAATCACATGATCACAATCCCCATCAACTCCCGGTCATTCGAGACTCAGGACGGTCAATTTATTTAGGATTTGTCAGGACATGATTTATATGTCACCATCCTTAATTAAGGTCTTCGGTCCGGTGGATTAGCTCGGGTAAAGACTTAATTTATGTGGGATTTAATACCAACCCGATCGGGATCCCATTTAATTCTCAATTGCTAGATAATTAATTACTTCTGAGGGTTTCAGGTTAACATGAATTTAGTACATGTTAAAACCCATTAATTTCTGATCCGTAGAGGATTTAATAGGAATTTATTTGTTTGGGATTTGGTGTTAAGATGAATTTAGTACATGTTAAGATCCCGCTTTAATTCTAGATCCGTAGAGGATTTAATGAGAATTATTTTATCTGGGATTTGATGTTAACATGAATTTAGTACATGTTAAGATCCCATTTTAATTCTCGATCCGTAGAGGATTTAATGAGAATTATTTTATCTGGAATTTGATGTTAACATGAATTTAGTACATGTTAAGATCCCATTTTAATTCTCGAACCGTAGAGGATTTAATGAGAATTAATTACTAACATAAATACGTCATATGTTAGTACTCTAGATTTATTGCATTTATATTAATCCGAACCCTCATGGATTTAACGGAATTAATATTTGCAATTTTAACATGAATTTGAGTCATGTAAAATATTTAAAATAATTAATCTTGACCCTCTCGGTTTTGTGAATTATTATTTTAATTTTAGAGTTTAATTTAAAGTTAAACTCTATTTTTTGCAATTTTCCGGCTTGATATCGGTTTATTTGGTTAACCGATAAATATTTGGGATATATTTTTCGCCATGGACAAATTTTTCGTCATCCTCAGATTTTTGCAAATTTTCTAAATCCATTCTGCGGTGAAGATGCTCGATTGCCTCAATTTTCCAAACACGAAGCCATTTCTTTATCCAACAAGTTAACCAAGAACGGGCTTTAGGTCTCAGTCGATTTCAAAGTTTTGTCTATTTAAGCATGAGATAAGACAAAAATAAAAATAAAAATCATCATCTCCGCCTCTTATACCAAGGCTGCTCCTCAGCGATTCGGGCTATTTTTTTCGTCTTCTATTCTTGGACAACTTGATAGACTTTGATGTTTTTATATGATTACATAATTATACTAACATCTCTTCATGTGTCTCTGCGAGATTAAAGTAGAGGATTTCCATCAAAATTATAACTTTTTGAAGAATTTGGAGTTTCATCAATAAAGTTAGTAACTTTTCACTTTTCTCATGCTTTAGTTGTCTAATTGTGTATTTTGATGATGTTGTATATGCTTCTTGATGATGTTCACGCTTTAATTCACCACAAAAATCAAAACTTTGTATATTTTGATGATCATGTAAAAAAAATTTACTTTTGTCATGCAGGATTACCAATTGCTTCCATGTACTAGTTTTGATGATAAAAATCTGATCTTTAGCTTTGTTGTATTCTAAAAATATAGAAATAATTTTCGCCAAAAATCGAAGCTGTTCATTAAAATCAGATTGCTTTCGCAACGCCCCATAACTTTCTTTCTATCGCTTATCTGTTTTGAGATTTATTTATATATCTGTGAATCTTTTTACGAGGCGGTCATTTTAATAGGTAAGGTCTTCCGCCTGGCTCGGGAAGTTGAGATACGAGCCTTTGAAGTTTTGACTTTGAGGGTTCGACTCGACACCGCCAACAGACTTGGGGGGAATTGCTTTCTTCTAGTTCCACCGATCAAAGTATTCAAATTCTTTACGTGTTTCGGCTCGAGTCTAGTTTCTTCTTTCTTTTTTGGAATTTTCCGATAGTTTAAGCTCCTCATTTTTATTCAGAATGACCGCAGTGCATTTTTTGGCCCATCGCTTGCTTTTTCGCCTCTTTGATTTGGCTTTGCACTCGTGTACCCCTTTTGCATTCACGTGAGACTGTAGATTTAAACTTGGACATTAGGAACTCATTTGGTGCATTCCTCTCTCTCTTCATGTTGCTTGCTTGCTTTGTTTTTTCTTTTGTTTTGTGAGAGTCGAGATTGTGACTCGAGACGCTGAGCACGTTTTTAACGCTCTCCTTGTCGATACGCTTCCGGCCATTGGTCATAGCCTGTAGGCAGAGTATATATATCCCTATACCCAATAATACTATCGTCTAAGCAACCATGGATTTTAGTGATATTGGAAAGGAGTAATGAACGCTTCTCTTACTTTCTTTGATCATTTGCTCTTGGAATGCTTTATTTTGGTTTTCACCCTTGTCTCAATCGACTTTCACAGAGATGTTAGTAAAGTTGTGCGGAACGCTCCTCACTAAGCTCCAACCTTCTTCTTTGTACTACACTCTCATCTTTTTTCTGATTTGATTTGATAGTGTGAGTAACTCATGAGTTGGAGATGATTAGAAGACCCGCCGAAGCCGTGACGCCCGAGGTCGTGAGTCGCTATCAACTTGTATATTTGAGCCCACCACCGATGGTTGACACGAAAACACTGCTTAAAACCAAGAGAACTCTAACAATGTATTGATAAAAACGTAATAGTTCTAAACCGAAATTATCGACATAAGGCTGGGGGCCTTCTTAACCATCGTGGCGTTTTCAGCCGCACTCCAAAAATATAAAACACCACAACAACCAAGTCACAAAATGTACCACAAACATCTTACAATTTCAACATTCCCAAAACCAAAAGTAAAACCGCTTACATCGGGGGTCAATGAAAAGAGACCGCCGAGGATCCTAGCCACCCGTCTCTCACCTAAATAAAGTCACCGAACACCGCGAACTCAACTGCCTAAAGGGCACTGTCAATCAAGGCGAGTGGGCAAAGCTCGACAAATTAGCTGAAACGGATCACCCGACGGTAACTTACCCATATCCGAACGAAGATACAATAAGCGGATAAACAGATACGCAGTACGTAGCAATAAGACGAATAAATACAAGTTAGACATATATATATATGTTATATATATATATATATATATATATATATATATATATATATATATATATAATACGTAAATACGCAACTATTTCGTGCATCATAACAAGTAAAATACTCATCATTATAGACGTTTTGCTAAACCAAAGGTTTCTCGTATTAATGTGCAACAAAAACGGTTTGTAATGCCCAAAAGCACTTAACACAATTGATTGTCCATTCTCAGAATGTGCTCTTTTGAATTTTGGAATGCAAAATCGAGCCGACTGAACAAAAAGGCGGCTCGCACAAGCCCCCCTGCATCTTGTAAAAAACTCTAATTTACGTTAACTCACGCCATATTTCACATCACATAACCAAACAAGTAACCAAGAAATTTCACCCAACACGTTAATACCACAACCACAAATAAACAATTCACAAAAGGGAACCCACAATAACATCAAATATAACAATTCATCCTTTTCCCGGCAGGCTCACCCTTCGAACACCCAACAACAACATATCCTTTTTCCCGCAAGGCTCACCCTTCGAACACCCAACATCGTCATATCCTTTTCCCGGCAGGCTCACCCTTCGAACACCCCACATCATCTCAACATCCACAAATCAAACAGTCCACAAATCACACGGACAATGTCAAACACACAACAAACACACAATAGTCTCAATGTAACATCCATATCACACACAATACAACCAATTCGTACAAAACCTGCACTCAACAGTGATACACTTCCAGATACTTCCACAACACAATTATAATCAACATGAAATACGTGAATACACCTCGGCCAGAAATATACTCACAATTATACTAAACATAAATATACTCAAGCATACCACCTCCACAAACACACACCCCATGACCTAAGCGACTACCACAAAAGTCAACAATTCCTAGCTTTCACCAATCTACACACGGATAAGTTCATAAATACGCATAATAATCACACAATCAATTCTACTATACACAACATCCAAACACAAATAAGATAACAAACGAGTAATAAATCCCACCTTGGCTAGTACCACTGGGCCTGCCACTAATCGATCCTCACTGCCTTACCGTCCCGAGTCCTAATTGCATTACAAAAAAATAAATCACAACCTCGTGAATCCATTTCAACCCCTTTATCCTAATTTAAATACTGTGACTTTTAATCTCCTTTCAGCTATAAATTTACAACTTACGTGAAGATTACCGCTATGTTTCAATAACAATTTTGATTTACCAACCTCGGCCAAATTCGACTAAATTCGATAATCAGCCTATATCTTATTCAAACTCCCAACATTTCCAAATAATTTCAATAATTCCAATTTCAACCTTTTCCCAATCAATTTAACCATAACTCTCAACCCCTAATCCCTAAGTTCGTTTACTACCCAAAATCCACTACGATTAATTCCAACCTATTTGTTCCCAACACTTATAATTCATATTTGTATCCCAAAACAATCACAATAATGATCCACTAACTTATTTACATTAACCACCACATTTTAGCGAAAGTCAACTTCACGACAATTCGAAAGCCACACTACTATAACGGCACTCCTTTCTACCCCCAAATATCGACATCATTATCAATCCTTATATTACAATTTGTGCATGCATAATATTTATATTCAATAATTCATCCAAAAATCCAAAGTCAACCCAAAAATTCCAAAAAGTCAACTGTACTAAAAACATCCAAAATTTCACATCAAACACCATATTTCAATCCAAGAATAACTAATCTACAACCCAAGAATCAATTGGAGCAATAAAATTTAAAATATCAAAAAGTCAACAAAAGTCAAAGTTTGGAGATTTCACAAAATACTCAAAAATATCGCACCTTTTACCTCCTAAACGACGGGACGATGGAGTGAGAAACTTCTCCGAAAATTTTAGCTCCAAAGTCAGAATCAGGGATAAAATCGAGAAAGAAATAATTAAAACCAAGGACCTTTTTGGTCGCTTCTTGTTCTCAACACGTGAGAAGAAAATACAATTTGTATTTGTGTTTGGGCCAAGTAACGCCTCTTAAGTTGAGTCAGTAATCGGTTGTCAGCCCAAAGCCCAACCTGCAAAAATCCCGCCTTTAATTCGCCGATACCTCGCTTTTAACTTAATTCGAGCCCAACCGAGGTAACCGGCCTTTAATTCGCTCGATACCTCTCGTTTTAACTTAATTCGACAACTAACTTCCGAACATAATCATTCACGAACACAAAATATTTAGTGGGTCCCAAATTTACGGAAAATAAATTAAAAATCTCATATTTTAGTTTATTCTATTTACTTAGCCGACACCGTTATTACATATCTCTACCTACACCTAACAAAAATTTCGCCTCGAAATTTCAACTTACAACTACAAAAAGCTACGAATCAAAACAACCAAGATCACTAACCCTCGTATCTAACAACAAGTATAACGGTTCCTCATATCCTCCTCAAGGCCCCACGTGGCTTCTCCACTGGCGATTCCTCCAAA
This sequence comes from Lithospermum erythrorhizon, assembly GCA_019722365.1. NCBI lineage: Eukaryota > Viridiplantae > Streptophyta > Magnoliopsida > Boraginales > Boraginaceae > Lithospermum > Lithospermum erythrorhizon. The sequence goes on along the minus strand of JADFUC010002150.1, from coordinate 6,558 downwards.
ATTTTTACCAATTTCACTTCTTTGTTCCTCAACGACCTCTTCCGATCCAAGATCCTCACCGGTCCCTCCTCATAGGTCAAATCTACACCCAAGTCATCCGGCTGAAACTCTAAGATATGCGACTCATCCGGCACGTACTTCCTCAAGCAAGACACATGGAACACATCATGAATCCTCTCCAATTCTCTAGGCAAGGCCAAACGGTAAGCTACTGCTCCCACCTTTGTCAAGATTTCAAACGGTCCAATGTACCGGGGACTCAACTTCCCTCTTCTCCCGAACCTCATTACACCCTTCCATGGAGATATCTTCAAAAATACTCGGTCACCCACCTCGAACGACAACTACTCGCCAAGGCCGACAAGATACTTTTTTCTATCCCGGCTACCGCTCTCAAATGTTGTTGTATCACCTTTACTCTCTATAGAACCCCCATCAACTCGTACCCATAAATCTTTCTTCCCCTACCTCTATTCCTCCAAAGATATCGGAGTCCTACACCTCCGCCATACAAAGCTCGAATCCGTGCCATCCCAATGCTACTTTGAAAACTGCTATTATGTTTAACTCCATTGCAACTCCTCATCCCAAACTAATCGGAGAAACTCAACACACAAGCCTTAGCGTGTCCTCCAACGTTCTAATCATTCTCTCGATAACCCGTCCGCTTCGAGGACGTAACTAATACTCAATCGACCTTCGTCCCCAACGCCTCGACCTCCTAAACCTCATAACCTTGCGTCCCTATCCGAAACAATACTCTCTGGCACCCCATGCAATCTCACCACTTGGTCTACATACATCTTGGCCAACTTCTCCGGCCCATCGGTTGTTTTAATAGGTAGAAAATGAGCGGTCTTAGATAGTCTATCCACAATTACCCAAATCCCATCATTTCTTTTCTGAGTTCTCGGAAGCCCAAACACAAAGTCCATGGTGATCTTCCCACGCCCACACTGTGTATCGGTAACGGTCAGGAAGAAATCTGCTGAAGGCTTATGGTCAATCTTGACCTGCTGACAAATCAAACACTTTGCTACAAAATCTCGCACTTTTCTTCATCCTCGCCACCACCAATAGTTCTCCCTTAAATTTCTATACATCTCTTGTTCAAGAATCTCCGAGCTTCTAACACCGAGATCACACAAGACGCATAAAACTCCTATCCCCCACAACTCGTAACTCAAAGATTTTACCGCTAGTAAACACAATTTCTTTTACGGTGACAATTCTATTACACCACGGTGTTTCAACGCTCAGTTCGGCGCACCGGGTCGGTGCGTTATTAGATTTGATGGACTGGTCTCACAAACCACCACGAGTCTTTCCAACACGTTTTGTCCTCACTCACGTGCTCACTGAGAAGCTTCCGAATGGGTCACCCATCCTAGAATTACCCCAGGTCAAGACGCTAACATTGAGTTCTTACGGTATTTAGCCTCCGAAGTAAGACGCATCTTGACGGCATGAGTAGTACTAATCAAATCATATCAAACATATCACACACACACATTTTTGGGTCAATATAAATGATCATTCTTTTCCTACTCATTACTTTGTTGTGATGTTGATACTTCCTCATGAAAGAGGGGATAAACGCCCCTTTGGACTGCGTAGTCCTTGTGGTTCGTATTTATCTTTCTTTGAAGTGTAGGGTGTATCACATTGCACTCCCTATGGCTTGATTTATCTTGATTTGCTTGTACTTTGTGCTCTGCCTTTAGTGCTCATCACCCTTTTGGTTTGCTGTTGTTTTGTTTCTTTTGTCCTGCCAGCTATGGTTACCTTTGAGACCATTCCGGGTACTGATTTCTCCACTTTGCGTATGGTGGGTCCGGAGGAAGATAAAGTCACAACTCTTGTAGCTTATACTTCATTGTATAAAGGTCAGTAATGCTGCGGCCTTCGACATTTCGGGGACGTAGTCGAGAGAGGTCGCAATCGGCCTTCGCTCGTGAGAAGGTCATTTATCTTGAGGCACCAGATGTAGATTCTTCTAACCCTCCTCCTATCTTCCGGTTTCTGGGTAGTATGATAACTGTTGGACACATCAAATGGAAGGGTCCTCTGAAGATTTGCGAAGCCAAAGCTCGAGCGAGGTCCGTTGTTACTTTTCAGCTTTCTTGATCTTCGGCGTGAGATACCTCCCGTGTATTCATATCGCGGAAGAGAAGGCGAGTGTAGCCGGCCAAGTGGATTCGGGGATCTTTGACCAGAGTTAAGCCTTTAGACTAGGCCTTGTAGGACTATTGTAGTAGCTTAACCTTTAGATCACTTCTTTGCCTTTTCCTACATTTCCGATGTAATCGGATCTTTACCCGCATGGTTTATTCCACTTAATGCATTTCTCTTCTGATTGTTGTTTTATTGCTGCTACTTTTCATTCTTTTGTTGCATGCCTTCGATTTAATCCGACCCTTGTAGGACAACATGAATGTTGTTTTAGGTTATGGCTGCACTTGATACGTATCAAGTTTCCTACGTACCTCGTAGATCGCTCCTTGAGGATCAAGCCAAACGTAGTTCGCCGGGGCTGAGTAGTTTAAACTCAGACAAGGAGCAGAGCGGGCGCTTTATCCTCATGCTCGTGAGCAAGGCGCTTATCCTCATGCCGTGGAGGCACAATCAGCTTATCCTCATGCTCGTGGAGCGCAAGGAAAGCGCTTTATCCTCATGCTCGTGAGGCGCGGGCATTTTATCCTCAGCGCGCGAGGTGTCACTGCGCTTTGCAGGTATTTCGATTCCTTTGGTTTCGCCGCCTCATGCTCTACCCTGGGTTCTAGTAAGATTCGGTTTGCTCAAGTCAACTGTCGATGGTTTTCATGAATATAGTATTGTTGACTTTACGTGCCTGTGCATTAGTCTTCGAGTAGCATTCATTCCACAATGTCTGCTCAGGACTTATTTATGTACGGGGTCGTTCTATGCCACTTAAAGAACTCGTCCAAAATGCTATTTGGTTTGGTCCAGGTAGAGTAGTCCCGTAGGGTTTGTTTGTAGATATAGCGTTGGATCCCTAGTTCCTCTAATTCTTCTAGAGAACAATTGCGTACGAGACTCGTGTCCCCGGGTTCGTACGTCAGACGCCCTGTCTCTTCATCCTTTCTCACTAATATGTCCTGAACGTGACAATTTAATTTGTCTTCATTAGCCAAGGACGAGGACCCTTATTTGCTTGTTGGGTTAGGAAAGTAGCTCTGGTACGCCTTCCTCTTGTTCTCAAGCTTCGACCCCTCGTGGAGTCATGATCATCATACTCGTGCGCCTCCACGAGGCGGACAATATTCCACTGGGCTCGTGATTTATTTGTATATCGGTCAGTTCCGGTTTTTCTAAAGGAATTCATCGAGGATGGCCCTTGGCCTGCAAGACGCGAGTATTCGATATGTCGTGAGCCATTTCTCGTCAGGTCATTCCAGTCATTTCTCGCTGTCTCGAAGTTCCTACTTCCTAAGTGAGTATCCATGCTCGTCAGTATCTTTGAATTCACACTCCACATGTCTCGCTTTGATGTATTTTCTTACCGATACGCACCTGAGGTTGGCCATGAATCTTCTTCATTGCTTCCTGGGCGCGATCTTCAGACCATGCATCCTGCTGACGTGTCTTCATTTTGTTCTCTTACACAAGATTGTGCAAATTCTTCTTTCTCGGGTGCTTCCTCGAGCTCGAGGTCGATTTTTCCCAACTGGCCAAAGACGTAATTTCCTTTGAATCACATTTGCCCTCAACCTTAGGAAGATCGAGATTTCCTTGATTTTCTTCTGTGGCTCGAGATCGCTCTAACTTAAGGAATACTACGGCCGTTTCATGTATTTGATTTGTCGTGAGCCATTTCTTCAACTCTACTATGTGCTGGTTTGTTACCCCTTGATTAGACACGGTGGTTTTGGTGTATATCCCAACTCGTGACAGTTCTCACGTACCATCCTTCTGCCCTACCATCTTCTAGGTATCGCTCAACTTCAAGGCTTACTATCGCCAGAACTTCTGTGGCAGCTTATCCCATGGCTTTGTCTTTGATGGGATCGCACCGCCTTCCTTTAGGAGGTCGTAAGCTTTTTGGACCAACGGTTCCATGCTCATCCGGCTCCTTCTTTCGTACCACAAAATCCTTTGGGGCGGTGACGCCGCCACCTTTCTGCCGAAAGGCGGTGCGGTTGGGGCCTGAGTGCCCCGAACTGCATCTTCCTCCGCTTCTTGTAATGTTGAGATGGTTGTTTGAGGTGAGGAGGTCGTCTGGGGCACCTTTGACCCTTCTTCGTGCTGGATTTGCTCCTCCTCGTATAGTATTTGGCATCGGCAAAGTGGGATTCTTCAATTGCGAATGGATTCTTATCCGCCTTGACCATTTTCTCCACCCCATCCTTGCAATACTTCAAGCATTGGTGTGCGCATGGTGGGGACAATATTATTGTTGGGTGATCCAAGATCTTCTTAGTAGGATATTATACGCGACTCGCATCTATCACGCTGAACTAAGACGCTGGGTTCTCCAACTCCCATATCACCAAACGTAGACTTAGTTTCTTCCTGTGGTTCGCTTCCGCTTCGTTAAAGCCTTGAATTATAATGCTGATTACTATAAGTCTTCCGGTATGCCCAAGAATTTCAATGTTTCGAGCGAAGAATGTTTACGTATTTATCATCCATCTACCAAAGATTCTCATGCATGAAGACCATCTTCTGCGGGCAAGTTTTCACTGCTGAACGCGACGGAGAAACTGGAGGCTTCGTTGAAACGGCACACAATTTAGTGTCATAGTAGCTGAGTCTTCGCCGACTTTTAACACATACGTGATACTTTCTCTCATGGTCCTCATCGCCTAAGTAATGGGCCCATGCTTTCTCGTGATGAACTTCAAGCTCCTAAAACCCTTCGGCACCTCGACCTCACTGGCCGGATGATGGCGCAGTGGTTATGGTTCAAGACCTTGTCTTCTTCAAGGTACTGCCCCATTTCTTGCAGATTCATCACCCGCTCAATACGAAGCATTTTTCAATAGGATTCCCTAAGATCCCGATACTTGCAAAAGTCGGGGCTCCATGCTTTGATTTGCCCTATCCGGCCCTCACTGAGTTCTATGAGTTTCGCTTTTCATTAAACATCGCAGGACGCTCTTCGAATCGAGAAAGGATATTCCTTTTCCTCCATCTCCTCGAGTAAGACGTTCTTTCTCCTTCCAAGGTCGAGCCCGCCTCACCTCTCTTAGTTCCTCGAAGGGGAATTTAATGCTTTTTGTGTCACACAAGCTTTTCTTTCTAATTTGGAGTTTTCTTTGGCCTCTGGGATCGTATTTTGGTCTGAAAAGAGGTCATGGGCGTAGAGGACACGCTACTTTATTCATAAAGAATGCTAAGCTCCATGTCATGTGTCCTGTTGCCGCCTACTGAATGTCCTGGAAGTATTCCTTGTACGACGCATCGCAAGTCCCAACACATTTCTTTCACTGGAAGAAGAGGTCGAGTAATTGGCTTAGTTGAGCCCAATCGCCTATGGAGCAAGCGCCTCCAAACAAGATACCGCCGAACACATTCCTTTGGTGGAGCGAACGGTCCTGCTTGACCATTTCATCCCCTTTAAATCCCAGCATTGTCGCACGCCTCAACAAAGTGGGCTACATGTTGTTTGGGGGTTTCCAATTCCATCAAGTTAGTTTAAAACTTGGGTGGCCGATAGCCCTTAGGCATTCCCTCGGCTGGTCTATACTGGAAGTATATGGCTTTATATAGGTATACGGCGTGACTCCACCTCATGACCTTTATTGCCCCCCAAGATACATCTTCGTCATACTGAATCATCCCATCTACCGAAATGATGTGAGCTTTACCGTGTTCCTCGCTGTCCTCACATTTAATCATGAGGCATAGCGGTGGGAGATGTTGTAGTTGCCGCCCCATATCCTATTTGCAGGTCATGGGTGAGCTTCTTTATGCTTTAGAGTCAAGTTTCAATCAAGCCTCGCTCTATGTTCTTGATCGCCCATCTTTTTGGACATCTCAACAATAGAGTCGCTCGTGTCAATCTGCAAGACGCTTCTACCATCCCTCGCTGGCGTAGCCATCCGATCTTCCAGGAGGTAATATCCGCCATCATTGTCGGGCGCTTAGAATTACCATAATAGTAGGTACCCAACACAAGAAACCGAACGCAACCAAGCAGGTGCAGGTAGTACTTACTGGGAACACAATCAAAGGCTAGCCGAGATGGACGCCGTCACAAGGCAAGTGATCCAACCAACCAACACAAGCCAAACACCACTACGCGCTTCTACACGTATGCTAATTCAACCCTTGATTCAACAAACAACTACCCATGAGGCAACAAGGCCATGGAAAAATCGAACGCTGAATTCGGTGGCAAAGAAGAACCGCCACGAAGTTACATGGGACAAAGTGCACGGTCACGCCTCAACATTTCGGCCACATCCCAAAGACTTGCTTGGGAGAGTCCCAAGACGGAGGCGGAAGCGGGGACGAGCCTCCGGTAAAAGCGCGGCGAACCGGCAAGACGACGCTACGAATCCCGAGCAATACAACCGAACGAAGCATACTGAT